>JASVEL010000907.1:0-432634 GCA_032618575.1 Nicotiana noctiflora | reverse complement strand
GTAGGATATTCGAGGTAGCTGCAGAGTCCGCAGGACCCGATATTCCTTCTTACTGTCTTTTGATTCCGTATTGATATTTCTTTCCGCACTTGGTATCTGGTAAACCATTATACACTTATGTTCATTAGAGGTTCATGACTCTTGATCCTTTGGTCTATGGGAGTTGGTATAATTTGGGACTTGGTTACCTGTTTTCGATATATGTATCTCTGTTGTTTCATATTTTGATATGCTTAAATGGGATAAAGCGAGCTTCTAGCTCCATCGTTGTTATTGATTGGTCAGGCTGGCCTAGCAGTGTGATGGGCGCCATCACGACCTGATTTGGGGTCGTGACAATATATATATATATATAGCCTCAAGCTCGGCCACCTGAAATGCATCCAATAAAGTCCCTCAATACTGGAACTGAATCAATGGTAGAAACCTCTGCACGGATATCCGCCACGAAGGCCCAACTGACAAAGCAATACCTAGCAGTCGTCCGCTGGTCCTGAGGTACAATTATCCCGCTAGAGCATACTCTGATGCACTCTGCTACACAATTTGTGCCATACCATCATAGTCCATATCACATTAGTCTAGACAACCTGATCCAATGACGACCAGTCAGCAATCAAGTATCATAATCCAAATTAGTCATATCAAGTTGAGAGAGAGCCACTAGAGCTTCCGATTTCCAATAATCACTAAACGGTGCCGATACACACGATATACAACCACTGCATAGGCGGATTTACGAGAACTTCAAGTCTTCAACACATATATAACACATGAATCACTATGCCTGATTCCGTACTTCACCGTACGAATACATAACGCACATCAAGCGTCCATTCATACCACGAAATCCATTCAGAAATTTCACTATGCCATTATCAACTTTCCATAACACATCGCATATATCATACCACACTAAGATAACATGGAAATTCATATTCCTTTCCTACGCTGCGTAAACATCGACGCACTCAACTAATCAAGGACTTTCATGATCCCATATAGAGAAAACTCGTTACACATTCCAAGCTTTGCATAGCAACAGGAAATACACTCATTTTTTAAACCACGTTAAAACGCATCACAACTCTTTCTTCCAATTACGTTGCATAAGCTAAACTGCCAGGACTGAGTCCTTATACCTATCTCGAGTTACACAACTGCCAGCACTCAAAAACTTTATTGCACAGCATCTGCGAAACTCATTACTTCAAACATACCAGGAATTAATCGTATTCCTTTTCATACCATTCTGGTTTATTAGCAAGTTGTTCCATTTACCCAATTCCTTTCTGATTCATCTTTAATTTAATATTCTCCTTTACTGAAGGATCACAATACCTCAACTTATGTTACCACACGAGATTCATACACAAGACCACACAGTCTAAGGCCCATAGGCCACTGAATACTCTCTTAATGTTTCCCAGAAGTGCCACATTCTACCACACTTTATTTTGAAGAACTTCTTGCGATTCTTTTAAATTTGTTATCATTACTTCCCAATACGGATACGTAGAATCCCATCATTTACATGATATAAAACAAGCCTTGATCTTTTCTAACGAAACTGCCATCTTTAGCCACATACACAATCTTAAGGCACCTGACTGTTACAAGCAAAATCTTGAACACCGTAAAATCATTCTCGGACATCATTCACCCTTATTCAGCTGTAATTCAACTGTCCTATTGAGTAGAAACATGATTACTTACAGGTACAATTCGCTATCATTCTTTTCTATACACCGAACATTCTCTACCAACAGTAGTTCAAAACATCCTAGTATTTCTTCACATCTACGAAGCGCCATAACCTTGTCGGAATCTTCCCAACATACTTAAAGACAGAATCAACATAGCACACAATAGTGCAATCAGTTAATCAATAGCAACCTCCCCAACTTAGCTCGAAGCCATATATCACAGCACGTTTAACCGCTCATAGCATTCTTTACTCAAATGATGCCACAATGTTATAGTGAGATCAATTTCCAGTCATTTACAAACCTTGACAGAGACTCGAATCATCAGAGACCTTAGCTCTTCTGCAATTCTTGCATTTATACACGTACCACCAATAAGTCCACTCTCTTTAGGTGACAAAAGTCTTTCTAAGTCCCAAATTTTCCAAAAATTTCGACAGAGTTTCCTTTGTAATTTGGCGTATCCACCTGCCAAAGAATAACCAAAACCATCCTAGCAATACATTCACAGCTCGACTAGACATCGCAAGGCATATGGACAAAATTAGTCTCAATACTACACAAATCATATTATCATAATTGTTACATGAACATGCGTTGTACCTGCTCGAATCATAACACATATCAATTACCTTTCAATTACACATGAAAATCAACCCACCTACTTCGCCTCAATTTAGCATTTCCGCGCAATACCTTCCACCAGGATACACATAGCATAATCACTTTAGCCTTCCTAAGTTTGAACTCGTTCCACTACACATAAGGCACTTTACCTTCCAATTACGAGATATGATAAATATTCACCACGCCCATAGCTCGGGGCTACACAACATATTAGACAAAAGTCGAGCAATTAACAGCTCATCCATTAGTAAGCCTCCCTAATACTCTACAGATCGGCACAAGGCCCCAAACATGGCTACTAGCCCAATAACATAGATATAAGCCCAGTCTCAGTCACTTTACATAGTAATTTATCAATTGGGAAGGATCAAGTCCAAATCCCCAGTCACAATACCACCACGCTCGTCACCTGACGCGTGTATTATCTTAGCATAGCACTGTATAGTACAAATACGGGTTTCAATCCCTCAGTACCTTATCTATTGCCATCACTCACAAAATCATCACTTCGATGCTCAAGTCATATACAAGGTCCAGCCTCAAGTCATCCCGACTGGCCCAACATGAACTCACAGAGATTATAACTCGCCCCTCGCTCGGGGAAATCACAAGCCATAAGGCAATTTATATTACTGAGCGCTCGATGCGTACACAGACGTGCGTAATGAACACTACAAGAAAATTGGTTTTTAGCGAAGGGAAATCCAGTCGTTAAAAGTTCAAATTCGGTCACTATAAGTCAATAACGACCAAATAAAGTTTGGTCGTCGCCTGTCGCTAAAGGCTCCGTCGTTAAAAGTTAACGACCGGATTAGAATGCGGTCGTTAAATTCCTTTAACGAATAAAAAACTTCCCGTCGTTGTTCCTATTTAGCGACCTGTGTTCCCGTCGCTAATTGCGAGATTTCCCTTCGCTAATGTACCTGTAACCATTTGATAATCCTGTTGTTAAAGAGTTTTAAAGACCACATTTCCCTTCGTTGATGAGATAACATCAACAACGACCTAGCGAAATCCCACTAGTGGGGTATGGGAAGGATAGTGTACATGTACGCAGACCTTACCCCTACCCTAAAAAAGTAGAGAGGCTCCCTTCGTTGACAAGAAATTTTAATAAATATAATTACACCAATTTATATTTTTTCTGTAGTTATCCAATAATAATCATTACCATATGCTTTTTTACACACATATATACAACAACTAAAAAAATACCAAATAATCAAAATTCATAGTCAACAAAATTTCATCGTTCAAAGAACTGAAGGATCACAATGTCTATAAATATACCCAACCAAATTGCATGACTCTTTTTATCAACTCCTAAAAACAGACACTAGAACTGTAGCACGATGTACAAACGACAAAATCTTTAAACCACTGCTAACAGAACAAAAAATGTATTGTGCTTCAACTTGCTCCGTACATTCTTCAAGCATAGCTTCTTCAGACTTCATGTTCCTGATATGTTAAGAGAATAAGTCATGTCCCTTTAGTGAAAAAATCATGAACCAGTGTAAAACCTTAAGGATCTCTTGTGTAACAGTGTTAGGTCATATTGATGAAAAGGCTGTCATGACTGGAGTTGGCTTTGTTCCCAATTGAGTCATTGGATGTGTAATGTAAGCTGTAAGTGTACTGCATAAAATGTTTAACAAGAAAATGAAGTGGCATATTCAGACACTGTCTACACCGTTAGTGTATATAAGTAAAATCTATTCATAAATTGTTATACCTTGTTGAATTAACATATGCGAAGAGTTCAAGTCCACCAGTGTAACTAATTTGTGTAGCAGGTAAGACGTGAGGATCAACAATAATTTCATCACCAGATGCATAATCGTTTGCTAGAAGCATTCCAACTGCCCCTGCCAAATCAATTTGCTGTCCTTTGTCAACCCTTGCATTATCTTCTCTTAGACAAACTAAAATAGTTCCTTTTACCTTCTTAGGGTCTAATGCCCCAACTTTGCATAAAAGACTGCAATTAAACTAGAAAAAGAAAGAACTAAATGTCAGCCAAGCAAAGTCTTAGATTTGTTTGTAGTAAAATCTAGTGAAGTTGATTATACTCACGCATAGTCAGTTCAAGCATGGGGAGCTTTTGCTGAAGTAGCATTTATAATAGGGAAGAACTTGCCTTTGGGCAGTGTTTCAACTGAAAGACTTTCTCTCTATAAAAAATATTTCATTTAATAAAATCAAGACAAGAATATACATACACGTTTGGTGGCGAAATCAGGGGTATTAAAAAATTGCAAGTAGGTTACACCTCCTATACATCTTTATCAGTAAAATAGTGCACAAGAGAAGGAAAAGAAAACCTTACTTTGCATTGCTTTTTGTTTCCTAGAATGATATAGGTGGGAAAATGACGATCCATAGTGCTCGCGCCAATAGTTCTGAGCCAAGGTGCAACGTTTAATACTGTACCAGGACTAGAGTTATCGGCAGAGGTAACAATAACAATGCCATGCTAAACAGAATGAAAAGAACCAATAGCTATACTGTCATAGACATATGCTCCAGCATCTCCTCCAAGTGATACTGAAAGCACTTCCACGCCATCATCAATTTCCATATCAAAAGCAGCCAAGATATCTTAATCAAAGCACTCATTTCCCATAATTGGAGGCCAGCAAACTTCGTAAGCTGCTACTCTTACTTTTGGTGATCCACCCTTTTCTGCTCCGTTTCTATACCCGAAAACACTTGATACTTGAACATCGTATGGGAACCATGTCCATTAGTATGTCGTGGTGTGTTGAAACTTGAATTGAGAGATCCTGTTAGAGTTGTGTATCCTTTGTTGAAGTACCTTGCTCCAATTAGCTTCCTTTATTTAAGATGGACATAACTTCAATTCAAAATCTTTATTCAATACTCAAATGTAGAATTCATACTTTGAAGTAGGATATTTTCACTAGTTAAGCCCATTTTAAGTTATCCTGGATTAGTGATTTAGGGAACAGTTCAACAATCACTTTATAATTACTTATATTGTCCAAAACGTACAAATTATTACAATATATATATACAGAAAGATGTATGGTTTGATTTTCATATGGGTGCGATGTCAGTGAACAATATGTTCTAAAGTGCAATATTCTGTTTGCCGAGCTGTGAAGATAAGATGCTAAAAGAAAAAAAGTGGACTGAGGGAAACATTACCTATTGCAATGAAAGGTGTGAACAGAATTATTTCGGCAAATCCCTCTCCACTTAGATGGAATTGGTCCCAATTTTTTATCAATACAGCTTTCTGATTCAGACCAGGCACCTGGTCCACACCCGTATCACACAAACAGTTGAGCATTGAGATAAGCAGTAGTAACTCATAAATTAGTAAAAAGAGTTATTCAATAGTGCATTTTTTCTGTTATTTTTAGTCTGTCAGTTTCCAAGTGAGTGGACTATTGAACATAAAGATTAATTTTTATCCCCTATTTTTGTAACAATGTGAAGAGGAGCCTTAGAGCTCTTCGTGTGACCTATAGAACACCGGCTCCACCATGTAATTGGACTTTCTTTGTATCCTTGCTCAAACAAACAACAAGAATTCACACAAAATGCAAAATCCTAGATGGATGTACCGGTAGTCCTCCTATTTTGTCATAGAAGTTTTATTGAGATGTGCAAAAGCTACAAGGAACCTAGCATCATGGAATCTTACCTAGATAGACCTTCACCAGCCACCACCAGCCATTCTTTTAGCTGGTGGCAATAAATCAGAATATTGGCGTGGTATTTTTTTATTTTATTGATGGCGAAGGACCAAAGTGACATGCTCATCAATCTGGAGGCAGACAATAATTTTTTCTTTTAGATGAGTATAACATTCTATGATCCTAATATTAAAATATCAATTTCTGAGTGGAGCTAGTTTAAGGGGGAAAAAGTGAACAGAAGATGATAGGATACAAGTCAACTAGCAGCAATGTAGGAAGAAGGGAAATATTTATAAGAAACCTATCCTTAGGAGTTGCAGGCATGGATATTTGACTAGTTGAACCTCAAGAGAAACTCACCTTCAAGTATTGATGTTTGAGCCTCATCAGCTAACTACAAGAAACAATGAGTACTGACCATGAGAGCTTTTCCAAGAAAGAAAAAAAGAAATAGTAAAGAAATAGATTTTTAACGAAAGCAATAAGCATTTTAACAGAGTTAAAGTTCATCTACCATTTGCATTCTCATCTCCTCATCATTGCGACTAGCTCCATCATGTTTACTGAAGGTGATCTCATGCACCCTAAAGGAATACATGGTCAGAGCAATATAAAATTGATAGCTAAAGGGGCTAAGAGTTTATTTTATTTAAGCTTTCTCTTTTAAAAGTAGAAGCATGATAAGAGAAAGTAGACTTCTCAGACTAGGTAGAGAAAAACAGTCAGAATGTCAGAAAGAAAGACTGTAACAACCTGCTCTCATCCATTATCGAGGCACTTTGAGGAACATGTTTAGCTGATGACTGTTTGCTATGATCATCATAGTAAGTCTGATAGACATTCCTGCTGGTACTTAACTGAGAATATTGCAATTCATCCTACATACATAAGGCAAGACTTTGGAGGTATTAGCTTCTAGATTGCTAAGTAGTTTCCCAACATGACTTTGCCTAGAATTGATCTGAAAGCAAAATGACTTTTCTATTTTCAGACAATCAGAATACTAATTTCAATTCGAAGTATATAAACTAAAATATTCTATAATTGACCCTACCAATCTAAAGATGAATAAAATAATCTACTTCTCTAATGCTTACTCTTTCAACTGTTGAAGGTGCAGACATAATTCAGCGTGTTAAATACATTAGTTAACTGATGATATATCAGAACAATCACATAAACAATTCTTCCAACGGGAAGGTGCAACTGAGAACACGATATCAAATATATAATCTTTCCAGAAAGAAAGCTTTAAATGATTCAAGAAAAAAAATATTTGATCATAATTCATATGTTACAATGAAGTGTAAATTTCAAGATTGCTTTAATGAGGCAAAAGAGAGTTTATACACCTCGTGCTCAAGGCTATTGGGCACTTGAGAGATTTCCGGCTTTGGCAAACTTGACAGTTTAGACTTAGGATTTTCGTATCCCTTGCAAAGATACACTTCTCTAATGTGTCATTGGACGTTATAAAATAAAATTTTCTAACACCTATAGCGGATATCAGTAGCAAGTAGTTCAATTTAAATCCAAGAACATATCCCATAACGAACTCAATCCCAGATATGAATAAAAAGGGTAAACAGTAAAATGATCTCTCAAGTCAATGCTACTAAGCACCTAAACTTGCAAATTAACCAGACATTTCAACTGCAGGCCTACTCAGAAGTCACAAGCACAGGTAAAATTCGACAAAAAATTACTTATGACATGTTAACCTTTTCCACCTGAACAGAAGACTAACCACACCAAAAAAGCTAGTTCCTCAGTGTGCATTTCTCTTAAATATTTCCTCAAATTATAAGAGTATGAAAGACAAAGTACTCTCTTTAACTTATGACACTCGTGGCGGGCCATTTTGCGTGCAAAGTACTCCGATTTCTCAAGCCAAAGCAACAATATGAACAAAACACTACACCATAACAAAAACAATTATGAGGCTATCAACAAGTCTAAGAGAGACATCCAATTTGGGCATCTGTTTTCTCTAAGCCAACGCAAATAAATTTTCTGTACAAATCAAAATTCCCATCCTTCGTTATCCCAAAAGTTACCAAATACTGCAAGAAAGCGTACACATCTGGCGTCTTTTCTTCTATTATGAATTCTAAATTGAAAAAAATACCAATTTATAACAGAGAAAACCTTAGGAATCAACTGAGTTGAAATCAAAGTAAAATTGAAATAAAATTAAGCACATTACACACTGAGAGAAAGAGAGAGAGAGAGAGACCGTACCAATTGGAGAGAGAGGACAGCAAGGTAATGATAGCAGAGATTTTGGGGCTTAGGGTTCTTTGATTAGAGTGCTTGAAGAACTGAAAATTTTGTGGATAGTTGGCGCTTTTTTATTTTAGATATGTCCGCCAAATTGTCTTAGCCATTAATGACCGGATCTTAATATTAATGAGCCAATTTTTTTTTTTTGTTATTTTAGAATTAAAAGGCATCATCAACAACGGGAAATATTGTTGGTCGTTAAAAGTGTACTTATAACGACTGGATTTACATCCCTTCGTTAAAAAGTGGTCGTTATAAGTAAAGTTTCTTGTAGTGGAATTTCAAAAGTATATCTCAAGCTGAATCAAGTACGCATGATAAGAATTCCAAGAAATGTGAAGTGTTTCCTAAAGGTTTGCAGCCTCCCGAGGATAAGTACATGCGTCCCCATACCGATCCACAAGACTCTACCAACCGGCTCAAGACTCATGAGACCTAGTAACCTAGGCTCTGGTACCAACTTGTCACGACCCCAAATCCGATCGTGATGGAGCCGAGCACACTGCTAGGCCAGCCTGACCAATTAACAACAACCACAGAGCTATAAGCTCAATTTATCCAATTTAAGCATAATAGCATAATTCAACAGTGATAGATATATTAAAAAAACAGGGAACCAAGTCCCAACACGTGGCAACTCCCATAGACCGAAGGGTCAAGAGTCATGAGCCTCTATAGAGTATACAAAGTGTAAATAGCGAATATAACTGTGCACAATTGTGGGATGGTCAGAACAAAATATAGACAAACTGGAGAATCAGGTCCTGCGAACGCTGGCAGCTACCTTGACTGTCCAAAAGCACTCCCGAGCCGCAATGGAATCAGCTCTGCTTCGATGTACCTGGATCTGCACACAAGGTGCAGGGAGTCGAGTGTGAGTACTTCCAACTCAGCAGTAATAAAAGTAAATAATGCTGAAGGGAAGAAAACCACGCAAGGCACTATCTCATGCTACACAATATAGAACTACCTTTTTATTTCTTTCCAGCATATGTGAGCAGATTATTAGAAATCTCAATTTTTAACTTCGTTCTTTAATGATAATATACCAATACCTGGATACAATCTCAAGCAGTGCAAGTCCGCACTCAAATCAGCCCCTCGGGCTCAGCACTCCTTATCAAATTACACCAGGATATCTGGTCAATAAGGCAACTAATGCATGTGTGCCAGTAATGTATGAGTTCTAAATGTTATGCCACGTAGTACACGTAAACCAATGTATGTATGCCATGCAATGCATATGACCGCTACGGCGTGTAGCCCGATCCAATTTGGGTATTCATGCTCACTGTGGGGGTTCAGACTCCGGAGGGGCTCCTACAGCCCAAGCACAATATTAATATCACACCTGCTGCGGAGTGCAGTCCGATCCATGCATGTGTATGCATATGCTCACATAAATTGTCATGCCCTAACATATGGCCCTCGGCCCCAATCAGTCTAACAAATAATCAAGAAAGCCCTACGGGCAACAATATCATATTAGCTCACAACAAAAATGTTATTAAGACCTTGTTCAAGTTTTTCATAACCTTATAAGAATGTTGAATAGCAAAATACCATTTAAAACATTAAATTTAGAATATAATATGCACAGTGTTATCAAGACATTGATACCAATCCCTGAAGGATTCAAATAATCGGCACGAAGCCCAAACATGATAATTAGTCCAATTCATTTCAACAATTAGGTGTTATTATTTACTACGCGGGACGGACCAAGTCACAATCCCCAATGGTGCTCTACCCCACACTCGTTATTCGGCGTGCAAGTCACCTCGACACAGCACTAAGATGTGCAAGTTCGGGGTTTACTAACCCTTAGGACATCATTTACAAGTATTACCCACCTCGAACCGACGAAACCTCATGCCCGCGACGCCTTAGCTCCTTGAACCGGCATCCACACACGTCAAAACTAGCCAAAATCAATACAAATATATCAACATAGGCTAATGGAACATAACCCAATCGAAAGAACTCGAAAAATATCAAAAATCACGAAATTTGGAAAACCTGAGCCCCGGTCCCACATCTCGAGAAACTTCGAAACTCATATTTTCAGAACCCTCGTCTCGCCACGAGTCCATACATATAAAATTTACCAAAATCGGAGTTCGATTGGCCTTTCAAAACCCAAATTTTCGTTTTCAATATCTAGGCCACAATCCTTCACAATTTCTACCCAAATTCATGAAGATTGATGTTAATTCTACCATAAAATGATGTTTTTGAGTCAAGAAACTTACCTCGGATGAATACCCGATGATTTCCCAGCGTTTTCCCGTGATTTCTTCTCTCTAGGGCTCAAAAATGGTGTTTTGGGGTATGAAACCCGCGACTGGTTCTATTCTGTAATTAAACTCACTGCCAGACCATTCCTTCTATGCGATCGCAATGGCCCTATGCGATCGCATAGAGTTAAATTTTCCTGCCAATAACCCCTTCTATGCGATCGCAATGTATCTCCGCGATCGCATAGCATAATCTTCCGGACCTCCCCTTTTCTTCTCTGCGATCGCAGCACTGGTTATGCGATCGCAATGTATAGTCTGATAAGCCTATGTGATCGCACCCCTTGCTATGCGATCGCATAGCACATTTTTCTCACCCCTCCAGGCTTTTCCATGCGATCGCAATGACTCTATGCGATCGCATAGAGCAATCATTGTCTGCAATTTTTCTGCAGCAACTTCAAAATCAAAACTTGCCCGTTAGGCATCCGAAATGATCCCGAGACCCCGGGACCTCAACCAAAACCACCAATACATCACATTACCTCATTCAAACTTGCTCGAAACATAAAAACCCCATCCTAAACATCAAAATCAACATTTTTACACGGATTCAAGCCTAACTTCCTTAAAACTTTCTGAATTACACATTCAATCCAAAAACCGCACGACGTCCGAATGAACTGAAAATTTGCAGGCATATCCAAAATCACCTAACGGAGCTACTGCAATTGTAGGAATTCCATTCCGACTCCCGGATCAAAATCTCACCTACCGTTCGGATTTCACCAAAATTCAACATTAGCCAATTCAAGCCTAAAACTACACCGGACCTCCAAATTCAATTCTGATTGCTCTCCTAAGTCATAAATGATCCCTCGAAACTAGTCGAATCATCAGAATCCGATTCCGAGCACTCTAACTCGATAGTCAACTCTAGGTTGACTTTCCATATTCAAACTTCCTTCAAACATGTTATTTGCTTCATTTTCAATTCAATTCACTCCTAACTCACCCGATAGGTTCTAACACTGATATAAAAGCATAAGATATGTAAATCCAAGGTAACGGGGTGGAAATTCCCGTAACAACGGGCCGGGTCGTTACATAGAATTAACCCTAGGTAGTAAGATATTTACAGCAAGATGTAAAAATCTATATATATTAACAACTAAACATAAGATAATGGCAAGAAATAAAATAAACAAAATAAAGATAGAAAATCCTTTTGAAAGAATAGTTACAGTTATAGATAACAATGAATATAGTTATAATTAATTAGACATAGAAGAAGATTTAGACATAGTAAAAGAAAGACTAAGCACATCAAAAAGACTGAGTTTTGAAGTAGGACAAACATCATCAAATAAAACAAGCACATCAGATAAGGTAGGATATAAAATACCTAAACTTATAGAGCAATTACCAGGAGAAATAAAACATCATCATTATTACATAACATGAGTAATGAATGGAAGAAAATACTTAATACTAATAAATACAGGACAAGAAGAAAACTATATAACAAGAGAATTAATCACAGAAGATGAGATACTAACTAGCGAAAAATTATACCCCGAATTACCTAAAGGAATGATAACTAGTAAAGAAATAGCGGAAAAGAAATAATTATTGGAGGAATAATTATGATAATAAGATTTAAAATATACCAAGGAGATAAAAATATTATATTAGGAATAAAATGGCTAGAAAAAGTTAAACCATACAACTTAGATAATGAACAACTAATCATATATTATGAAAATAAGAAAGTAACAATAAAAAGAACTATATTATAAATATGAAAATACATATACTAGTAAAAATAATAGTGGAAGGATACTACAATAGATACTACACACCTATGATAGACACAGGATCAGAAGTAAATTTATGTAGATATAATTGCCTACCAGAAGAGAAATGGGAAAAACTTAGAACACCCTTACCAGTAACAGGATTTAACAACGAAGGAAGTATAATTGCCCACAAATCAAGAAATATAAAAATACAAATATGGGATAAAATACTTACTATAGAAGAAATATACAATTTTGAATTACCCACAAGAGATATTTTACTAGGAATATCGTTCTTAGATAAACTATACCCACATGTAATAACTAAAACACATTAGTGGTTTACAACACCATGTAAACAAAAAATTAGAGCAAAAAGAGTTCTAAAAAAGAAAAGAAAAACAACTGATTGGATAAAAGGAAGTGAGAAAATAACACTAAAATTAGAAAATGAAAAAGAAGATACTAATAAAATAGAATTAATTATTTTTTCAATAAATACAGTCAAAATAATTCAAGAAAAACTAGAACCATTGTATAGTGAAAACCCATTACAAGGATGGGAAAAACATAAAACAAAGAGCTAATTGATGAAAATAGTATAATAACACAAAAACCCTTAAAATACAATTTCAAAGATGTAACGACCCGGCCGGTCGTTTTAGAAAATTACGCACGATCCCCAATTTAACTGTTTCCCTAGGTTCATTTCTGCTATTGTGGTTTGCCGGGAGAGTCGGTTCTGAAAATTGGAGCATTTTGGGACACTTAGTCCTTAAATGAGAGCTTTAAAGTTAGAAATTGGTCCGTAGCCGGAACAGTGCTAAGATGACCTCGGAACGGAAATCCAAAGGTTCCATTAGCTCCGTTAGGTGATTTCGGGGTTGGGAGCGCGTTCGGAATATATTTTGGAGGTCCGTAGCTCAATTAGGCTTGAAATGTCGAAGTTTGAAATTTTGGCGAATCCGAACGATAGGTGAGATTTTGATCCGAGGGTCGGAATGGAATTCCGACAATTTCTGTAGCTTCGTTATGTGATTTTGGATATGTCCGCAAATTTTCAGGTCATTCGGACGTCGTTTGGGTGGGTTTTAGATCGAATGTGTAATTCGGAAAGTTTTAAGAAATTTAGGCTTGAATTCGAGGTGAATTATGGGTTTTGATGTTGTTAGACGTGTTTTAATGATTGGAATAAGTTCGTATCATGTTTTGGAGTAGGTTGGTGGTTTTCGTTGGGGTCCCGGGGATCTCGGGATGAATCCGGGGCTCCAATCGGGCTAATTCATGCATTTTTGGAAATGCTGTTAAGTGCTGGTATGTGCTGCGGACGAATGCTCTATGCGATCGCAATGGGTTGATGCGATCGCATAGAAGGTTTTGAAGAGGCCAAGTATTTGTTCTATGCGATCGCGGGCAAGGATATGCGATCGCATAGTTTTGGAAGGTTGTTCTCTGCGATCGCGTACAGTCCTATGCGATCGCATAGTGTATAGATAAGGGGGGTCCCAGGCCCAGTTTTTGTTCTATGCGATCGTGGAGCAGGGTATGCGATCACATAGGTATAATTTGGGTGAGTATTGCGATCGCATTGAGGACTATGCGATCGCATAGAGTAGTTTGGCGAGGGTTAAAATTTGTTCTATGCAATCGCAACAGTGTTCATGCGATTGTATAGAGTAAAAATGTCTGGCAGTGACTTTAAGTCCAGAAACATTTCAGGCACGGCTTATCACACAATAACGCCATTTTTGAGCTCCAAGAGAGGAAATTGAAGGGGTGTAATGACCCGGCCGGTCGTTTTATAAAATTACGCCTTGATCCCAATTTAACTGTTCCACAAGTGCATTTCTGCTATTGTGTTTTCCCGGGAGAGTCGGTTCTGAAATTTTGAGCGTTTTGGGACACTTAGTCCCTAAATAGAAGCCTTATAGTTGAAAAATGGCCCGTAGCCGGAACAGTGTTAAGACGACCTCGGAACGGAAATCCGATGGCTCCATTAGCTCTCGTTAGGTGATTTCGGGGTTGGGAGCGCATTCGAAATGTATTTTGGAGGTCCGTAGCTCAATTAGGCTTGAAATGCCGAAGTTTGAAATTTTGGCGAATCCGAACGATAGGTGAGATTTTGATCCGGGGGTCAGAATGGAATTCCGACAATTTCTGTAGCTTCGTTATGTGATTTTGGATATGTCCACAAATTTTCAGGTCATTCGGACGTCATTTGGTCGGGTTTTAGATCGAATGTGTAATTCGGAAAGTTTTAAGAAAGTTAGGCTTGAATTCTATGTGAATTATGGGTTTTGATGTTGTTAGACGTGTTTTGAGGATTGGAACAAGTTCGAATAAGGTATTAGGATGTGTTGGTGTGTTTGGATGAGGTCCCGGGGGCCTCGGGGTGTTTTCGGATGGCTAAACGGGAGAAAACATGGAAAATTGCAGGTTTGGTGTTCTGTTCTGTTGTTTTCGCTCCTGCGGAAATGGGAGCGCAGGAGCGAGTCCGTAGGAGCGGACAAGTGAGCGCAGGAGCGGAAGTGATCGCCGAAGCGGATCCTGGTCCGTAGGGGCGGCATCGCAGATGCGGAAAGAGATCGTGGAAGCGGTCTAGGGTCGTGAAGGGAAGTTCCGCAGAAGCGGAATCTTGACCGCTTAAACGAGTCCGCAGGAGCGGACTCTGAGGCGCGGAAGCGGAAAGTTCCGCAGGAGCGGCCTCGCGGAAGCGGCCCTAGGCTCGCAGAAGCGGAATGGGCCAGCCGGGCCTGGGATTCGCAGAAGTGACCACGTGGTCGCAGAAGCGGTTCCGCAGAGGCGGAAATGGTCCGCAGAAGCGAAAATCGCAGAAGATTAATTGTATCAGAAGTTAAAAATTTCAGAAACATTTCACACATTTGGGGTCTCGGCTTAAGAGGCGATTTGGGCAATTTTTGCGGGAGATTCAAGGGAAATCATCAGGTAATCATCTATGGACTCATCTTATGATTAGTATTGATAATATTATGCAATTATTTCATGAAAATGGAGGAATTTGGGGTAATTTATGGAAGGTTTAGCCCTAGGCTTGAACTTTAGAAAATCAAGGTTTTGAACGGGCAAATGGAGTCCGAATTTGGTAAATCTTATAGGCTTAGACTCGTATTGAGATGAGGGTTCCGAATATATAACTTTCGTGATTTTTCGATAAGCGTACCAAAAGTCGGGTTTTGGCAACTTGTGGGTTTTGGTGTATTTGGAATTGTTTTGATTGTGTAATGCCCAATTGGCCTATCTTGATGTAACTCTATTGATTTTTATCAGATACTACACTTATGGAGGTCGACATTCGCAGCAAGAGAGTTGTCTCTTAGCGGTTTTGTACCGGAGTAGAGGTAAGTGGCTTGTCTAACCTCGTGTGGGGGAACTTTCACCCCTGGGATATTATGTGATAGTTTAAATGCCTTGTACGCGAGGTGACGGGCGTGTACATGCGCTGGTTGTTGTAACACACACTTTACTTGAATTGTCTGAATAGTGATATTTCTGCTCTTAGCTAATCAAAGCGATACTTTACCCGATATTAGTTAGAAAAGCATGATTAGCTAGGATTCAACATGTCTAATTGCCTAGTTGACTTACTTAAACTTCCTGATAAATTGTTGGCACTAGTTTCGGTGAAGTTGTGGTTAAACATATTATATTCTCTCTGTGTGTTTTCTTTATTTGATGTGTTGGTGGACTGCGGGTTCAATTCCCGGAGACCCAGGGCTGTGGGTTCGATTCCCAGAGACCCGGAGTGATATTGGTAGGGACTGCGAGTTCGATTCCCGAGATCCTGAGTTATTTGTAGGGACTGCGGGTTTGATTCCCGAGATCCTGAGTTATTTGTAGGGACTGCGGGTTCGATTCCCGAGATCCTGAGTTATTTGTAGGGACTGCGGGTTCGATTCCGAAGATCCTGAGTTATTTGTAGGGACTACGGGTTCGATTCCCGAGATCCCGAGTTATTTGTAGGGACTGCGGGTTCGATTCCCGAGATCCTGAGTTATTGGTAGGGACTGCGGGTTAAATTCCCGGAGATCCAGGGCTGTGGGTTCGATTCCCAGAGACCCGGAGTGATATTGATAAGGATTGAGGGTTCGATTCCCGAGATCCTGAGTTATTCGTAGGGACTGCGGGTTCGATTCCCGGAGATCCTGAGTTATTAATATATTATTAAGACATGGGCTACGGGTTCGATTCCCGGAGACCCAGGGGTACTGTTAATGGGACTATGGGTTCAATTCCCACAGGTCCTGGACTTGTTAATTGAGTTTGTTACTTGTTGTTAGCTTAATTGTAGACGGTTGCGGTAATCATTCTATTGTTGTTATTTCGGAATCATTATCATTTAAACTGCTTATTATTGTTGTTATCATTGTAACTGTTTTCTCTCAGTAGGGCCCTGACCTTCCTCGTCACTACTCCATCGAGGTTAGGCTTGGCACTTACTGAGTACCGCCGTGGTGTACTCATGCTACTCTTCTGCACACTTTTGTTGTGCAGATCCAGGTACATCAGGACAGGCCCATACTAGGTGATATCAGCAGCACATTTGGAGACCTCGAGGTATGATCTGCTACGTCCGCGGATCCGGAGGCCCTCCTTCTATTCTGATAGTTCTAGTAGATGTTTTTCCTTCATTTCGTTGTTTAGATACTCTTTACTTATAGAGCCACAGTTGTATACTCTCTTTTAGTCTGTGTTACCCGTGGGATTCCGGGTCTTGGTGGTGTTTTATACCATGTGTTTGACGGGTGTATGTGCCTAGCGGCACGGATTACATTTCCCTTTTATATTATTTTTCCGCTATTTCTTATTAATTGTTCATAAACTGGCATATTCCGCAACGTGTTAGGCTTACCTAGTCATGGGGACTAGGTGCCGTCATGACATGTTCACGATTGGTGAACTAGGGTCGTGACAAGTTGGTATCAGAGCTCTAGGTTCGTTGGAGTCATGGGACACAGACCGGTTACTTAGATTCTCATTTATCGATACGGAGACGTCCGTATTTATCTACGAGGGGCTATGTAACTGTTTAGGAAACTCTTCAATTCTTTGTATTCCTTATCGTGCGCCATTTATTCAGTTAGAACCTATGTCATACATTCTTTTGCATTCACTCGTGTATTGAAATTTGTGCACTCGGTATCAAGTATCCATCGACGGTTCGTGATGCTACAGAGGGATTATGAGGGAGTCAAGAATTTACTCAATCATTGTTACCGTGTGTCATCCATATCGATAATGCAAGAGAATTGAGAGATCTTCAATTGTGCACATGGGGGTGCACTAGGTTTTGACATTCGGTTGATAAGTACAGTCTTAAGAAGGTTTACTTAACTGCCCAATCGTCACGATAATGGTAGAATCACAAGGTGGATATAAATTTAAAGATAGTTGGTGGTAATAAAGACTATATGGTTCATATGAGATATCTATTTAGCGAAGGATTCAGCCAGCAGAGATACTGGGGAAAATGAGTTTAACTATCTTAAGAAGGACATGTACCAAACGAATGTCTTGGACTGTCTTATGATGAAGATGTACAAATGATAAAGGTTATTGTCATGGATTAGCAAGATGTATCTTAAGGATTCGTGTCAAGTGAAAGGATTTCACTATCAACGATCTAATTATGGGTCATGTGTCATATCAGATTCGGCCTGCGATGTATCAGGCTCGTATGGTATGATGTTGGGACTCTTGATGTTCCTGTGTCCCTAATAAACTCTACATTTTATTATCAGCAAGGAAATATTCGACAAAGACTACATGGTGCTTCGTAGGCATGTGAGAATCATAGTATGTTTTAAGATGTAGTTGGTAGAGAATGCTCGGTGCATGGAGGAAAAAGGTGTTCGGTTGTATTGGGACGAGGTCATTCCCTATGGTATTAGAATGCTAATAGAGCACAAGTGATTATATTCGTTGGATCAAGTGAGTGGCAGTTGAATAATAGTAAATGACTTGAGAGAATGGTTCTAATGTGTTCGAGAGTCGTGTAATAGTGGCTTTGGGCTAAGTGGGAGAGTTCCACCGCTTAAGATTGGGTCGCATGGTTAATTACCTGCGTGAATTCTGGATACTAGCGTATTAATGGGTTATTGCAGCCACGAGAAAGGACCATGTGTGGTAATTTGAGTATATGTATTGTTGAATGCATGTTATGGTTATCCTTACTGGCTCACGTTCAAACTTAAGGGAAGATTCATGATTTATGCCTCGTATAGGTGCAGGCTTCGTGAGAAGTGGTTCCGCTGGGGGCTTTATCGAGAGGGTATTCATATGTTATAAAATTCAGTAGAGTTGATTGCGTACAAGGGCAAGTCAGGGCCGGGTGGTTCTCAATAGCGGTCCTAGTGAATTCAAGAGGTAAAGTGTGGTGTTTGATAATTTTGAGTCTATAATGTACAGTTGAGGCTCAAGCCTTTGAAGCAACTTATGAAGAAAGGCACAAAACGATCTATGATGTTTTGACTAGTGGTGTAGTATTTGAGAGACATGAAATGGTCGTCGTTCTTAATATAGCATGCCTCATGATTTAAGGTCACTCGGGGTTAGTGAGGATGGAATAAGTTAGGTATTGCAGGGAGATATTAACATTATAAGGCAATCCAGGATAAACTGGAAGGAAATAGATTGATTAGCCATAGTTGAGTTGGCATATTGGTGTCAATGATCGGTTCATGCAACGTGATCGAGTTTTGCGTGTGATTTGTGGTGGTGCATTTGAGACTTGTCGGCCGTAGTGGTTGATGTTATTCTGAAGTATTCTTCTATTAGGGGCCTGTTATGAGTAAGCAGATCTCGGGAAGGGTTAACGTGGTCTGGACAACTACTTAGAGATTGGTATATTCGATGGTTATGAGAATTCGCCAGTATGTTGCTATAGTTCTCCTGAAGTGAGTTAAATGGAAAGTCTTATGTGATGAAGTATTAGCCTATCGTCAGTTCTAGAGCTATGATGGAAATTGTGTCTATCGTATATCAGCACGTGAGGTGCAGTGAGTAGTATGAAAATTGAAATAAGGACCAAGGTCACAGTTTGGTCAATGAATGTGATATAAAGAGCTCAGATGAGTACGAAAGGAGTTTTAGTGTTTTGAGTAAGATGGGTATTAACATCAGTATCATTTGAGATCGGTGTTCTGTGAGAAAGGCTTTGCATCCCGGTTAGGGACTCCTTATCGCTTTTCAGTGTTGGTGCAACTGGTGGGTTGAATGTGCAGGACCGTTTAATTATTCGGAAGATGGTGGGAGCTTGCCCTACAAGAAGATCGTATAGTCTGTGACATGAAGTCACTTGATTGGTTAGAAATTTAAACCAAGTATGAGGATTTTGGTGATATCATCCATTTGAGAATTTACGCCTGGAGGGCACTCTGCTTATTGGGTTATAGACCTGTGAAATATTATTGACTTAGCTTGGCACGACCAGGATATGCTTAAGGTCGGTGGATAGATTTAAATGTGGAAGTGAGCCTTACGTCAGGCCGGTTGTGTTTCTTCCAGCAATGCGCCTTTTGGAGGGATAGTCGCGGTCTTATTTCGCGGTTAGTTAATTCATGTAAATATATATTGCGCCGTATGAGTGTGAGACGACTTGGTAAGTTCCTTAAGTGTTGAGGTTCCGCTCAGCAGTGATGTTATATGAGCATGATGGCTCTTGAGACTCAGATCTTATATCGCACCTCAGTTGTGCTTGAGTTTGTAGCCTATAGCGCTATATGTTTCATTGTGTATGATATCATGCACCTTAGTGTGATTATGATCGATATTTAGTATTTTAATGTGACGAGCTATTCAGCTCGACATATGACTCCTTGTGTGAGTTTTATATTGTTGGGATCGGGTGGCACGCCGCCATGGTTATATTGTTGGGATCGGGTGGCACGCCGCCATGGGTATACTATTGGGATCGGGTTACACGCCGCAACAGTGTGATGTTTATTTCAGTGTCCATAATGGCTCTTATGTGTTCTATTTCCTATTTTCAGAGGAAGTCCAGATTAGTGTGAGAGTTGAATAGTTCTGTCTAGTGTTCGCCTTCATTTTGTATCACGTATTGTGGATTACTAGCACATTGTGTCATCTTGTGGGGATTTTGATTATGTCTGATGTGGCTTATCGCCTGAGCAGTTCGTAATGGGTGAGATGAGATTATGTGATTTGGGGTCAGTGCAAACTGATTATATGAAATATATTATAGAGGAAAGGATCATCCTCTTGTTTAGGACAAGGTAATGGATCTTATGACCTAATGAATTGTTGATTTAGTAGTTGGTTATGGATATCGGCACATCTCTTCCGTCGTGTCAGTATTGTAAAAGTTACAGCGAGACCTATGTAGATCGTGAGGTGCAATGGGAGCATCTGATTCGTTGAATTTTTTTGGCTAATTTGATCATAAAATATTATCGTTGTCTTGTGGATTTTGAGTTGCAAGGTAAGAATCCAGCAAGGTTATGCAGTCATATTTGAGGACGGCGTTGAGGAATATTGAGTGATCTCTTGATGAAAACAAGCCTAACATAGAATTCCGGATGTTGGAATTAGGCTCTAAGACTTAATTGTTTGAACAAAAGAGAATATCTTCAGATTATATCAGGCTAATATGCTCAGCTGAGTCCTAGATTTATTGACCCTTTTGAGGTTTTGAGGCGTGTTGGGGAGGTTTCTTATGAGTTGGCCTTACCTCTCAGCCTAGCCGGAGTCCATCCCGTATTTCATGTCTCTATTCTCCGGAGGTACCATGGTGACCCGTCGCATGTGTTGGACTTCACTTCTGTTCAGCTAGACAAGGATCTGACTTACGTTGAGGAACGAGTAGCCATTCTAGACAGGCAGGTCAGGAAGCTAAGGTCAAAGAACATCGTTTCAGTAAAGGTTCAGTGGCGCGGTCAGCCGGTCGAGGAGGCGACTTGGGAGACCAAGCAGGATATGCGCAGCCAGTACCCTCATCTTTTAACCACTCCAGGTATGTTTTCTATGCTTGTTCGAGGACGAACGAATCTTTAAGTGTGGGAAGATGTAACGACCCGACCGGTCGTTTTAGAAAGTTACGCCTGGATCCCAATTTAACTGTTCCCCAAGTGAATTTCTGCAATTGTGTTTTGCCGGGAGAGTCGGTTCTGAAATTTTGAGCGTTTTGGGACACTTAGTCCCTAAATAGAAGCCTTATAGTTGAAAATGGCCCGTAGCCGAAACAGTGTTAAGACGACCTCGGAACGGAAATCTGATGGCTCCATTAGGTCCGTTAGGTGATTTTAGGGTTGGGAGCGCATTCAAAATGTATTTTGGAGGTCCGTAGCTCAATTAGGCTTGAAATGCCGAAGTTTGAAATTTTGGCGAATCCGAACGATAAATGAGATTTTGATCCGGGGGTCGTAACGGAATTCTGACAATTTCTGTAGCTTCGTTATGTGATTTTGGATATGTCCGCAAATTTTCAGGTCATTCGGACGTCATTTGGTCGGGTTTTAGATCGAATGTGTAATTCGGAATGTTTTAAGAAATTTAGGCTTGAATTCGATGTGAATTATGGGTTTTGATGTTGTTAGACATGTTTTGAGGATTTGAACAAGTTCGAATAAGGTATTAGGATGTGTTAGTGTGTTTGGATGAGGTCCCAGGGGCCTCGGGATGTTTTCGGATGGTTAAACGGGAGAAAACATGGAAAATTGCAGGTTTGGTGTTCTGTTCTGTTGTTTTCGCTCCTGCGGAAATGGGAGCGCAGGAGCGAGTCCATAGGAGCGGACAAGTGAGCGCAGGAGCGGAAGTGATCGCTGAAGTGGATCCTGGTCCGCAAGGGCGGCATCGCTGATGCGGAAAGAGGATCGCAGAAGCGGTCCAGGGTTGTGAAGGGAAGTTCCGTAGAAGCGGAATCTTGACCGCTTAAGCGAGTCCGCAGGAGCGGACTCAGAGGCGCGGAAGCGGAAAGTTCCGCAGGAGCGGAGGAGTTTCCGCAGGAGCGGCCTCGCGGAAGCGGCCCTAGGCTCGCAGAAGCGGAATAGGCCAGCCGGGCCTGGGATTCGCAGAAGCAACCACGTGGTCGCAGAAGCGGTTTCGCAGAGGCGGAAATGGTCCGCAGAAGCGAAAATCGCAGAAGATTAATTGTATCAGAAGTTAGAAATTTCAGAAACATTTCTCACATTTGGGGTCTCGGCTTAAGAGGCTATTTGGGCAATTTTTGAGGGAGATTCAATGGAAATCATCGGGTAATCATCTATGGACTCATCTTATGATTAGTATTGATAATATTATGCAATTATATCATGAAAATGGAGGAATTTGGGGTAATTTATGGAGGATTTAGCCCTAGGCTTGAACTTTAGAAAATCAAGGTTTTGAACGGGCAAATGGAGTCCGAATTTGGAAAATCTTATAGGCTTAGACTCGTATTGAGACGAGGGTTCCGAATATATAACTTTCGTGATTTTTCGATAAGCGTACCAAAAGTCGGGTTTTGGCAACTTGTGGGTTTTGGTGTATTTGGAATTGTTTTGATTGTGTAATGCCCAATTGGCCTATCTTGATGTAACTCTATTAATTTTTATCAGATACTTCACCTGTGGAGGCCGACATTCGCGGCAAGAGAGTTGTCTCTTAGCGGTTTTGTACCGGAGTCGAGGTAAGTGGCTTGTCTAACCTCGTGTGGGGGAACTTTCACCCCTATGATATTATGTGATAGTTTAAATGCTTTGTACGCGAGGTGACGGGCGTGTACATGCGCTAGTTGTTGTAACACACACTTTACTTGAATTGTCTGATTAGTGATATTTCTGCTCTTAGCTGATAAAAGCGATACTTTACCCGGTATTAGTTAGAAAAGCATGATTAGCTAGGATTCAACATGTCTAATTGCCTAGTTGACTTACTTAAACTTCCTGATAAATTGTTGGCACTAGTTTCGGTGAAGTTGTGGTTAAACATATTATATTCTCTCTGTGTGTTTTCTTTATTTGATGTGTTGGTGGACTGCGGGTTCAATTCCCGGAGACCCATAGTTGTGGGCTCGATTCCCAGAGACCCGAAGTGATATTGGTAGGGACTACGGGTTCAATTCCCGAGATCCTGAGATATTGGTAAGGACTGCGGGTTCGATTCCCGAGATCCCGAGTTATTTGTAGGGACTGCGGGTTCGATTCCCGGAAATCCTAAGATATTGATATATTATTGAGATGTGGACTGCGGGTTCTATTCCCGGAGATCCTGAGATCCATTGAGACATGGGCTGCGGGTTCGATTCCCGGAGACCCAGGGTACTGTTAATGGGACTGTGGGTTCAATTCCCATATGTCCTCGACTTATTAATTAAGTTTGTAATTTGTTGTTAGTTAATTGTAGACGGTTGCAGTAATCATTTTATTGTTTTCATTCGGAATTATTATCGTTTAAATTGGTTACTATTGTTATTATCATTTTTGTAATTGTTTTCTCTCAGTAGGGCCCTGACCTTCCTCGTCACTATTTCGGAATTATTATCATTTAAACTGCTTATTATTGTTATTATCATTTTGTTATTGATTTCTCTCAGTAGGGCCCTGACCTTCCTCGTCACTACTCCATCGAGGTTAGGCTTGGCACTTATTGAGTACCGCCGTGGTGTACTCATGCTACTCTTCTGTACACTTTTGTTGTGCAGATCCAGGTACATCAGGACAGGCCCATACTAGGTGATATCAGCAGCACATTTGGAGACCTCGAGGTATGATCTGCTACATCCGCGGATCCGGAGGCCCTCCTTCTATTCTGATAGTTCTAGTAGATGTTTTTCCTTCATTTCGTTGTTTAGATACTCTTTACTTATAGAGCCACAGTTGTATACTCTCTTTTAGTCTGTGTTACCCGTGGGATTCCGGGTCTTGGTGGTGTTTTATACCGTGTGTTCGACGGGTGTATGTGCCAAGCGGCACGGATTACATTTCCCTTTTGTATTATTTTTTAGCTATTTCTTATTAATTGTTCATAAACTGGCATATTCCGCAACGTGTTAGGCTTACCTAGTCGTGGGGACTGGGTGCCGTCATGACATGTTCACGTTGGTGAACTAGGGTCGTGACAGTGAAACGCTGGGATATCATCGGGAAATCATCGGGGGTAAGTCTCTTGACCTTAATTCGTTAGTTTATCATGAAATCCTTGATTATTTCACTGAAAATGGAAGATTAAAGGTGGGTTTGAGCCCTAGGCCTAAATTTTAGAAAATCTTTGATTTGAATGGGCAAACAGAGTCCGATTTCGATAAATTTTATATGCACGGACTCGTGTTGAGATAAGGAACCCGAATATATAATTTTCGTTAATTTTTGATAGGCGTACCGAAAGTCGGGTTTTGGCAACTTTTGGGTTTTGGTGTGTTTTGAATTGTTTTGATTGGGTAATGTCCAATTCGCCTATTTTGATGTGATTCCATTGATTTTATCAGATACTGTCACGACCCTAGTTCACCAATCGTGAACATGTCATGACGGCACCCAGTCCCCATGACTAGGTAAGCCTAACACTTTGCGGAATGTACAAGTTTATGAACTTTAAACAAGAAATAGCGGAAAACGATATAAATAGGAATGTAATCCGTGCCGCTTGGCACATACACTCGTCAACACACTGTATAAAACACCACCAAGACCCGGAATCCCATGGGCAACACAGACTAAAAGAGAGTATACAACTGTGGCTCTATGTGTGAAGAGTATCTAACAATGAAATGAAGGAAAACATCTACTAATACGATCAGAATAGAAGGAGGGCCTCCAGATCCGCGGACGTAGCAGATCATACCTCGAGGTCTCCCAAAGTGCTGTTGAATCACCAAGTATGAGCCTGTCCTGAAGTACCTGGATCTGCACAACAAAAGTGTGCAGAAGAGTAGCATGAGTACACCACAGCGGTACTCAGTAAGTGCCAAGCCTAACCTCGATGGAGTAGTGACGAGGAAGGTTAGGGCCCTACTGAAAGAACAATAATATAATGATGATAACAATAATATGCAATTTAAATAATAATGAATCTGAAATGACGACAGTAAAGTGATTTCTGTAACCGTCTACAATTTAAACTAGCAGCAAGTAAATAACTCAATAAAGACTCAATCAGCAAGTCCAGGACCTGTGGGAATTGAACCCACAGTCCCATCAACAGTACCCCTGGGTCTCCGGGAATCGAACCCGCAGCCCATGTCTCAATAAATCAGTATCTCCGGGAATCGAACCAAAAGTCCCCACCAATAACTCAGGATCTCCGGGAATCGAACACGCAGTCCCTACCAATAACTCAGGATCTCTGGGACTCGAACCCGCAGTCCCTACCAATAACTCAGGATCTCCGGGAATCAAACTGGCAGTCCATATCACAATAACTCGGATCTCCGGGAATTGAACCCGCAGTCCATATCTCAATAACTCGGATCTCCAGGAATCGAACCCGCAGTACATATCTCAATAACTCGGATCTCCGGGAATCAAACCCGCAGTCCACAAACAATATCACTCTGGGTCTCTGGGAATCGAACCCACGGCCCTGGGATCTCCGGGAATCGAACCCGCAGTCCACCAACACATCAAATAAAGAATACACACAGAGAGAATATAATATGTTTAATTACAACTTCACCGAAAACTAGTGCCAACAATTTATCAAGAAGTTCAAGTAAGTTAACTAGGCAATTAAACATGTTGAATCCTAGCTAATCATACTTTTCTAACGAATACCGGGTAAAAGTAACGCTTTTATCAGCTAAGAGCAGGAATATCACTAATCGGACAATTCAAGTAAAGTGTGTGTTACAACAACCAGCGCATGTACACGCCCGTCACCTCGCGTACAAGACATTTAAACTATCACATAATATCCTAGGGGTGAAAGTTCCTCCACACGAGGTTAGAAAAGCCACTTACCTCGACTCCGGTACAAAACCGCTAAGAGACAACTCTCTTGCCGCGAATGTCGGCCTCCACAGGTGTAGTATCTGAAAAAAATCAATGGAATCACATCAAAATAGGCCAATTGGGCATTACCCAATCAAAACAATTCAAAATACACCAAAATCCACAAGTTGCCAAAACCCGACTTTCGGTACGCTTCTCGAAAAATTACGAAAGTTATATATTCGGGTTCTTTATCTCAACACGAGTCCGTGCATCTAAAATTTATCAAAATCGGACTCTGTTTGCCCATTCAAATCAATGATTTTCTATAATTTAGGCCTAGGGCTAAAACCCTCCATTAATCCTCCATTAACAGTGAAATAATCGTGGATTTCACGATAAACTAACGAATTTAGGCCAAGAAACTTACCCCCGATAATTTCCCGATGATATCCTAGTGATTCCCCGTCAATTTCTGTCCAAAAGCTCTCAAGTTGCTCAAACAAAATGGAGGAAAATGACCCAAAATCGCGGATATACTGCCCAGAATTTTCGTTGGTACTGTTCACGCGTGGACACTGTTCATGCGCGTGGGACACTATTCACTGTTCAACCGTGCGGTTACTGTTCACGCGCGGGTACTGTTCACTATTCATAAAATGCTTCAAAAAAATTGCAGCACAGCCATTTTGCACCAAAATTGTTCTAACTCCATCATATGAACTCGAAATTCGACGATTCTTTTTCCTATGGCTCGGTAATTTCGATACGGATCCAGTGAAAAAAAACTCAATTTGGATCTCATTTGCTTAGTCTAACGTCAATTTCGCTAGTTAAATAATTAACTCACATTTCGCGTCAAAAACCCAATCACGACTCGATGAAATTAAACAAAAATTTCCGGATCAGTCCTATAATTCATTATTTAAATTCTCGAAGTCTCGAAATCAAATTTGGATCTCTAGAACTAAAAATAGACCTTTGGATCATTACATTTATGCTCAAAACGGCAAAAATCTTCCAAAAATGACCCGTTGGGCATCCGAAACACATCCGAGACCCCCGAGACCCCGACCAATAACACCAACCAGTCCCAAAACACATTACGGACTCGCTCGAGGCCTCAAATCACATCAAACAACACAAAAATTATGAATTAACCTCCAATCCAAGCTTGATGAACTTTGAAGTTTCCAACTTCTATTTCCGATGCCGAAACCTATCAAATCAAGTCCGATTGACTTCAAATTTTGCACACAAGTCCAAAATGACATAACAGAGCTACAGAAATTTTCAGAATTCCATTCCGACCGTCGGATCAAAATTTCACCTATCAACCGGAATTCGCCAAAATACTAACTTTGCCAATTCAAGCTTAATTCTACACCGGTCATCACAAAAATATTCCGGACACACTCCTGATGTGCCGTAGAGATTCGGCACATTTACATACTAATTGCTCTTATATTAGCTTGTTTCACTGCAAAATATAGTCCATACTTATGTGATTTTGTGGTTTTACAGATAAAGAGGAAGAAAAGACCAAGTACTCAAAAATAGACTCAAAAAGATAAGAAAGAGGGCAAGTTGAGCACAAGAGCAATTCTGCGATCCAATCTGCGGTCGCAAATTGGATGTGCGGACCGCATATTTAGCACCCAAATCGCATAACTAAACAGAGAATGGAGCTGCAATGCACGACAAGAATGCGACGCACTTTGCGATCGCACATTTAACATGTGGTCCGCATTCCTGCTGCATAATGAACATAGAGGAAACGCAAGAGGCAAGTCTGTGGTGCTATCTGCGGTCGCATAATCAACATGCGGACCGTAGAATTGTAATGCGACCAACGTATAAAAAGCTAGGGTTCCTATCTGCGACGCCGCCTCTCAAGATTGCGGACCGCATACCTGTTATGCGACAGATTTGTGGTCGCATACGTGACCTGGAAGGGTAAACTTGTCAGCTTTTTGTCAGATCTTGGTCCCTCTATAAATAGCTTTTTAGAGCTTTGTGTAAGAACATCTAACACAGACGTTAGACTACATTCCAAAACTTTATTACTGATCTTTTTGGAAGCTTTTGGTTGAAGAATCTTTCACTTTGTAAGCATTTATGACATTTATTACATCTTGTATTTTATATTTTAGCATGTGTGGCTAAGTTCAAATACTAATGTTGTGAACCCTGAATGGGTGTTATGTAAATGGGTGTTTAACATTGAATATATGCATAATGGTTGGTTGATATTTCTTCACTTCTCATTCTTCATTTATTATTGGTGGTTGCAAATACTAATTAATGTCATTAAAGTCTTACCTTGCTTGGGAAAGAGGGTTAGATCTTGGAAGAAGTAAAGAACAAAAACTCGAAGCCTTACACTTCGTTTAATAAAATCGCTTAGGAATAAGTGGGTTTTATTTGGCATTTATTGATTATTACATCTTGTGACTCTAAGACTTTTGGGAAAAAGAAATAGAGGAAATATTACTCAAGTATTGGGAAATATTGGGTAATTGCTTAGAAATCAATTACATATCAAGAATCAACCATTAGTAATATATCATATTAACACCTATAGCATTACACTACATTTATGGGAACACAACCTTGGTCTAATCAATTCTCTAAATTATTGACATTAAGCATTTTCATTAGTTGAATACTCTAAAACAACCTTCACTCATACTACCAATTTTACACCAATTTCTATGTTACTTCTAACGGAATATATTCAAGATTTTAGTTAGGGAAACACACTAATTCAAGTAATCAATTCACACCTATTCCCTGTGGGATTCGACCCCAACCTAGTTGGGTTATTATATTTGACACCGACCGCCTTACACTAATTGTAAAAGTGTAATTTGAGCGTATCAACTCCTAAGTCCCAAATCACCTAACGAAGCTATCCAAACCATAAGATTTGCATTTCGAGTCTGATATCAAAATTTCCACTTTCGGTCAAATTTTCCCAAAAACCTTCAATTTTCTATCTTTAGCCAAACGACTCCAAAATGACCTACGGACCTCCGAATTCACTTCCGATCGCGCTTCCAAATCTAGAATAACCATACGGAGCTACTCCCAGTCTCGGAATCCCAAACGGACATCAATAACACTAAAATGCATTTTAAGCCAAACTGATGCAATTTCTTCTAAAATGCTATCTTCCATAATATGCGCCAAAACACTCCCGGGTTATCCAAAACCCGATCCGGGCATACGCCCAAGTCCGAAATCATCATATGAACCTGTTGCAACCTTCAGATCCCAATTTCGAGGTCGTATACTTAAAATTCCAATCCTAGTTCATTTCTTCAATTTTAAGCTTCGGAAATGAGAATTTTCATTTAAATTTGACTCCAAACTTCTTAAATTTTAATTCTAACCATACACACAAGTCAATATACCTGAGATGAAGTTGCTCATGGCCTCAAATTGCTGAATGATGCACCATAGCTCAAAACGACCGGTTGGGTCGTTACAATCTCCCCCACTTAAACATACGTTCGTCCTCGAACGTGCTGAGAACTACACTGAAGTAGTCTGAAATCACTGCTTTAACATCTCATGCAACTTCCTGTGCTTCCACAACTCATTTGAGCACATTAGCTCGATAACTCTATAGATATACTCCTTTATTCGAGTAAATAAGCCATTAGACCCAATTCCAACATCCGGAGTTTCCTGCCTAGCATGTTTCCATCATACGACCACCATATCAATCTTCACACACTGTACCCATACATGACCGCATAACTTTGCTGAATTCATACTTTGCATCACTTTACTCATGGGACCACAACAATATTCTTTAAATATAATAGTCGAAATTCCACAAATCTGATGCTCTCATTGCATCTCATGATCTACATAGGTCTTGCTCTAGCTTTTACAACACTGACACGACGGAAGAGATGTGCCGATATCCATAACCAATTACTGAATCAACAATTCATTGGGTCTATACCCCTGACAAGATCCATTACCTTATCCTAAACTAGAGAATGATCTTTTCCTCTATAATATACTTCATATAATCAGTTTGCACTGACCCCAAGTCCCATAATCTCATCTCACCCAGTACGAGCTGTGCAGGCGATAAGCCACCTCAGACATACTCAAAAGTCCTGCAAGATGACATAATGTGCCAGTATGCTACTAATTCGTATGTGATACAAAAGGAAGGCGAACACTAGAGAGAACTATTCAACTCTCACACCAACATGGACTTCTCAGAATAATAGGAAACGGAACACATAAAAGCAAATATGGACACTGAAATAACATCACACTGTTGCGACGCGCAACCCGATCCCAACAATATATCCATGGCGACGTGCCACCCGATCCAAACAATATACCCATGGCGGCGTGCCACCCGATCCAAACAATATAACCATGGCGGCGTGCCACCCGATCCAAATATAAAACTCACACAAGAAGCCACACGTCGAGCTGAATAGCTCATCACATCAAAATACTGAATATCGATCATAAGCACACTAAGGTGCATGAAACCAGTCACAAGGAAACATATAGCGCTATTGTCACGACCCTAGTTCACCAATCGTGAACATGTCATGACGGCACCTAGTCCCCACGACTAGGTAAGCCTAACACGTTGCGTAATATACAAGTTTATGAACATTAAATAATAAATAGCGGAAAAATAATATAAAAAGGAAATGTAATCTGTGCCGCTTGGCACATACACCCGTCAAACACACTGTATAAAACACCTCCAAGACCCGGAATCCCACGGGCAACACGGACTAAAAGAGAGTATACAATCGTGGCTCTATGTGTAAAGAGTATCTAACAACGAAATGAAGGAAAACATCTACTAATACTATGAGAATAGAAGGAGGGCCTCCAGATCCGCGGACGTAGCAGATCATACCTCGAGGTCTCCAAATGTACTGCTGAATCACCTAGTACGGGCCTATCTTGATGTACCTGGATCTGCACAACAAAAGTGTGCAGAAGAGTAGCATGAGTACACCACGGCGGTACTCAGTAAGTGCCAAGCCTAACCTCGATGGAGTAGTGACGAGGAAGTCAGGGCCTTACTGAGAAAAATAATTACAAAATGATAATAACAATAATAAGCAGTTTAAATGATAATAATTCCGAAATAACAACAATAAAGTGATTACTGCAACCGTCTACAATTAAGCTAACAACAAGTAACAAACTCAATTAATAAGTCCAGGACCTGTGGGAATTGAACCCACAGTCCCATTAACAGTACCCCTGGGTCTCCGGAATCGAACCCGCAGCCCATGTCTCAATAACATCTCAACAACTCAGGATCTCCGGGAATCGAACCCGCAGTCCCTACAAATAACTCAGGATCTCGGGAATCGAACCCGCAGTCCCTACAAATAACTCAGGATCTCGGGAATCGAACCCGCAGTCCCTACCAATAACTCGGGATCTCCGGGAATCGAACCCGCAGTCCCTACCAATAACTCAGGATCTCCGGGAATCAAACCCGTAGTCCCTACCAATAACTCATGATCTCCGGGAATCGAACCCGCAGTCCCTACCAATAACTCGGGATCTCCGGGAATCGAACCCGCAGTCCATATCTCAATAATATATCAATAAACTCCGGGTCTCCGGGAATCGAACCCGCAGCCCTTGGATCTCCGAGGAATTGAACCCGCAGTCCACCAACATAACAAATAAAGAAAATGCACAGAGAAAACATAATATGCGTAACTACAACTTCACCGAAAACTAGTGCCATCAATTATCAAGAAGTTCAAGTAAGACAATTTGGCAATTAGACAGATAAATCCTATCTAATCATGCTTCCCTAACGAATGTCGGGTAAATATCATAAATTAATTAACTAAGGACAGGAATATCACGAATTTGACGATTCAAGTAAAGTGTGTGTTACAACAACCAGCGCATGTACACGCTCGTCACCTCGCGTACAAGGCATTTAAATTATCACATAATATCCTAGGGGTGAAAGTTCCCCCACACGAGGTTAGACAAGCCACTTACCTCGACTCCGGTACAAAACCACTAAGAGACAACTCTCTTGCCACGAATATCGACCTCCACGGGTGTAGTATCTGATAAAAATCAATAGAATTACATTAAAATAGGCCAATTGGGCATTACCCAATCTAAACAAATTCAAAATACACCAAAACCCACAAGTTGCCAAAACCCGAATTTCGGTACACTTCTCGAAAAATTACGAAAGTTATATATTCGGGTTCCTTATCTCAACACGAGTTTGTGCATATAAAATTTATCAAAATCGAACTCCGTTTGCCCATTCAAATCAATGATTTTCTATAATTTAGGCCTAGGGCTAAAACCCTCCATTAATCCTCCATTAACGGTGAAATAATCACGGATTTCACGATAAACTAACGAATTAAGGCCAAAAAACTTACCCCCGATGATTTCCCGATGATATCCCAGCGATTCCCCGTCAAGTTCTGTCCAAAAGCTCTCAAGTTGCCAAAAAAAATGGAGGAAAATGACCCAAAATCGCGGATATACTGCCCAGAATTTTCGTCGGTACTGTTCACGCATGGACACTGTTTATGCGCGTGGGACACTATTCACTATTCACCCGCGCAGTTACTGTTCACGCGCGGTTACTGTTCACTATTCATAAAATGCAGCATCTTTTTCAAAAAAATTGCAGCACAGCCATTTTGCACCAAAATGGTCCTAACTCCATCATACGAACTCGAAATTCGACGATTCTTTTTCCTATGGCTCCGTAATTTCAATACTGATCCAGCGGTTCAAACAAAACTGAATTTGGATCTTATTTGCTCAGTCTAACAATAATTTCGCTCGTTAAACAATTAACTCACATTTCGCGTCAAAAATCCAATCGCGACTCGATGAAATTAAACCAAAATTTCCAGATCAGTCCTATAATTCATCATTTAAATTGTCGAAGTCTCGAAATCAAATTTGGATCTCTAGAACTAAAATTAGACATTTGGATCATTACATTTATGCTCAAAACGGCAAAAATCTTCCAAAAATGACCCGTTGGGCATCCGAAACACATCCGAGACCCCCGAGACCCCGACCAATAACACCAACCAGTCCCAAAACATATTATGGACTCGCTCGAGGCCTCAAATCACATCAAACAATGCAAAAATTATGAATTAACCTCCAATCCAAGCTTGATGAACTTTGAAGTTTCCAACTTCTATTTCCGATGCCCAAACCTATCAAATCAAGTCCGATTGACTTCAAATTTTGCACACAAGTCCAAAATGACATAACAGAGCTGCAGAAATTTTCGGAATTCCATTCCGACCGTCGGATCAAAATTTCACCTATCAACCGGAATTCGCCAAAATACTAACTTTGCCAATTCAAGCTTAATTCTACACCGGTCATCACAAAAATACTCCGGACACACTCCTATGTCCCAAATCACCTAACGAAGCTATCCGAACCATGAGATTTTCATTTCGAGTTCCATAATATGCGCCAAAATGCTCCCGGGTTATCCAAAACCCGATCCGGGCATACGCCCAAGTCCGAAATTATCATATGAACCTGTTGGAACCTTTAGATCCAAATTCCGAGGTCGTATACTCAAAATTTCAATCCTAGTTCATTTCTTCAATTTTAAGCTTCGGAAATGAGAATTTTCATTTAAATTTGACTCCAAACTTCTTGAATTTTAATTTTGACCATACACACAAGTCAATATACCCGAGATGAAGCTGCTCATGGCCTCAAACTGCTGAATGACGTGCCGTATCTCAAAACGACCGGTTGGGTCGTTACAATCTCCCCACTTAAACATACGTTCGTCCTCGAACGTGCTGAGAACTACACTGAAGTAGTCTGAAATCACTGGTTTAACATCTCATGCAACTTCCTGCGCTTCCACAACTCATCTGAGCACATTAGCTCGATAACTCTATAGATATACTCCTTTATTCGAGTAAATAAGCCATTAGACCCAATTCCAACATCCGGAATTTCCTGCCTAGCATGTTTCCATCATACGACCACCATATCATTTTTTCACACGCTGTACCCATACATGACTGCATAACTTTGCTGAAGTCACACTTTGCATCACTTTACTCATGGGACCACAATAATATTCTTTAAATATAATAGTCGAAATTCCACAAATCCGATGCTCTCATTGCATCTCATGACCTACATAGGTCTTGCTCTAGCTTTTACAACACCGATACGACGGAAGAGATGTGCCGGAATTCATATTTAGTTGCCAAGTCAACAAATCATTCAGTCTATACTTTTGATAAGAACCATTACCTCATTCTGAACTAAACAATGGTCTTAGACCCTTAATTTATTTCATATGCTCTGATTACACTGATCTCGAGTTCAATGATCTCACCTCAATCATTACGAACTGCTCAGGCGATAAGCCACCTCAAACATAATCAAAAGTCTTGCAAGATGACACAATGTGCCAATACGCTACTAATTCGTACGTGATACAAAAGGAAGGCGAACACTAGAGAGAACTATTCAACTCTTACACTAACATGGACTTCCTCAGAAAAATAGGAAACATAACACATAAAAGCAATTATGGACATTGAAATAAACATCACACTGTTGCGGCTTGCAACCCGATCCCAACAATATACCCATTGCGGCGTGCCACCCGATCCAAACAATATAACCATGGCGGCGTGCCACCCGATCCAAACAATATAACCATGGCGGCGTGCCACCCGATCCAAACAATATAACCATGGCGGCGTGCCACCCGATCCCTGTATAAAACTCACACAAGGAGCCATACGTCGAGCTGAATAGCTCATCACCTCATAATGCTGAATATCGATCATAAGCACACTAAGGTGCATGATATCAGACACAAGGAAACATATAGCGCTATACGCTACAAACTCAAGCACAACTGATGTGCGGTATATTATCTGAGTCTCGAGAGCCATCATGCTCATATAACATCACCGCTGAGCGGAACCTCAACACATAAGGAACTTTCCAAGCCGTCTCACATTCATACGGCGCAATATATCTTTACATGAATTAACTAACCGCGAAATAAGACCGCGACTATCCCTCCAATAAGGGCGCATTGCTGGAAGAAACACAACTGGCCTAACGCAAGGCTCACTTCCACATTTAGATCTATCCACCGACCTTAAATCTATCCTGGTCGTGCCAAGCTAAGTCAATAATATTTCACAGGTCTATAACCCAATAGGCAGAGTGCCCTCCAGGCTTAAATTCTCAAATGGATGATATCACCAAAATCCTCATACTTGGTTTAAATTTCTAACCAATCAAGGGACTACATGTCACACCTATATAATCTTCTTGTGGGACAAGCTCCCACCATCTTCTGAATAATTAAACGGGCCTACATATTCAAACCACCGGCTGCACTAATAGTGAAAAGCGACCAGGAGTCCCTAACCGGGATGCAAAGCCTTTCCCATAGAACACTGATCTCAAGTGATACTGACGTTAATACCCATCTTACTCAAACACTGAAACTCCTTTCCTGCTCATCCGATCTCTTTATATCACATTCATTGACCAAACTGCGACCTTGGTTCTTACATCAAATTCCATACCACTCACTGCACCTCACGTGCTAATATACGATAGACACGATTTCCATCACAACTCTAGAACTGACGATAGGCCAATACTTCATCACATAAGACTTTCCATTTAACTCATTTCAGGAGAACTATAGCAACACACAGGAGAGTTCTCATAACCGTTGAATATTCCAATCTCTAAGTAGTGGTCCAAGCCACCATAACCCTTTCCAAGGTCCGCCTACTTATAACAGGCCCTAACAGAAGAATACTTAAGAATGCTATCAATCACTGGAGCCGACAAGCCTCAAATGCACCGCCACAATCACATGCATAACTCGATCACGTTGCATGAACCGATCATTGACATCAATATGCCAACTCAACTATGGCTAATCAATCTACTTCCTTCCAGTTTATCCTGGTTTGCCTTAGAAATGTTAATATCTCCCTTCAATACCTAACTTATTCCAACCGCACTCACCCCGAGTGACCTTAAATCATAAGGCCATGCTATCTCCAGAACGACGGCCATTTCATGTCTCTCAAATACTACACCACAAGTCAAAATATCATAGAACGTGTTGTGCCCTTCTTCGTAAGTTGCTTCAAAAATTTGACTCCAGGCACCACACTTTACCTCTTGAATTTACTAGGACCTCTATTGAGAGCCATCCAGCCCTGACTTGTCCCAATATGCAACCAACTCTACTCAATTTTATAACATATGAATACCCTCTCAATAAAGCACCCAACGGGATCACTTCCCTCGAAGCATGCACCTATACGAGGCATAAATCACGAATTTTCCCTCAAGTTTGAACATGAGCCAGTAAGGCTAGCCATAACATGCATTCAATAATTCATATACTCAATTACCACTCATGGTCCTTTTTTGTAGCTGCAATAGCCCATTAATGCTAATACCCAGAATTCACGCAGGTAATTAACCATGCGACCCAATCATAAGCGATGGGACTCTCCCACTTAGCTCAAGGCCAATATTACACAACTCTCGAACACATTAGAACCATTCTCTCAAGTTATTTACTCTTATTCAACTGCAGTTCACTTGATCCAACGAACATAACCACCTGTGCTCTATTAGCACTCTGACACCATAGGGTATGACCTCATTCCAATACAACCAAACATCACCCTGCTCCATGCACCGAGCTTTCTCTACCGACGACATCTTAAAACATACTATGATTCTCACACGCCTACGAAGCACCATGTAGCCTTTGTCGAAGCTTTTTCCCTGCTGATAATAAAATGTAGAGTTTATTAGGGACACAGGGACATCAAAAGTCCCAACATCATACCATACGAGCCTCAACTCTTGCCCATCCGCAAGTTTTCAAGAACTTTTTGAATAGCACCTAAATACATCGCAGGCCAAATCCGATATGACACATGACCCATAATTAGATCGTTGATAGTGAAATCCTTTCACTTGACACGAAGCCTTAAGATACATCTTGCTAATCCATGACAATAGCCTTTATCATTTGTACATCTTCATCATAAGACAGTCCAAGACATTCGTTTGGTATATGTCCACCTTGTGATTCTACCATTATCGTGACGATTGTATAAGATAGTTAAACTCATTTTCCCCAGTATCTCTGCTGGCTGAATCCTTCGCTAAATAGATATCTCATATGAACCATATAGTCTTTATAACCACCAACTATCTTTAAATCTATATCCACCTTGTGATTCTACCATTATCGTGACGATTGGGTAGTTAAGTAAACCTTCTCAAGACCGTACTTATCAACCGAATGTCATAACCTAGTGCACCCCCATGTGCACAATTGAAGATCTCTCAATTCTCTTGCATTATCGATATGGATGACACGCGGTAATAATGGTTGAGCAAATTCTTGACTCCCTTGAAATCCTTCTGCAGCGTCACAAACCGTCGGCACATACTTAATACCGAGCGCGAAATTTCAATACACGAGTGGATGCAAAAGAACATATGACATAGGCTCCAACTGAATAAATGGCGCACGATAAGGAATTCCAAGAATTGAAGAGTTTCCTAAACAGTTACATAGCCCCTCGTAGGTAAATATAGACGTCTCCGTATCGATCAGTGAGAATCTAAGTAACCGGTCTGTGTCCCGTGACTCCTACGAACCTAGAGCTCTGATACCAACTTGTCACGGCCATAGTTCACCAATCGTGAACATGTCATGACGGCACCCAGTCCCCACGACTAGGAAAGCCTAACACGTTGCGGAATATACAAGTTTATGAACATTAAATAATAAATAGCGGAAAAACAATATAAAAAGGAAATGTAATCCGTGCCGCTTGGCACATACACCCGTCAAACACACTGTATAAAACACCACCAAGACCCGGAATCCCACGGGCAACACAGACTAAAAGAGAATATACCACTGTGGCTCTATGTGTAAAGAGTATCTAACAACGAAATGAAGGAAAACATCTACTAATACTATCAGAATAGAAGGAGGGCCTCCGGATCCGCAGACGTAGCAGATCATACCTCGAGGTCTCCAAATTTACAGCTGAACCACCCAGTACGGGCCTATCCTGATGTACCTGGATCTGCACAACAAAAGTGTGCAGAAGAGTAGCATGAGTAAACCACGGCGGTACTCAGTAAGTGACAAGCCTAACCTCGATGGAGTAGTGACGAGGAAGGTCAGGGCCCTACTGAGAAAAATAATTACAAAATGATAATAACAATAATAAGCAGTTTAAATGATAATAAATGACAACAGTAAAGTGATTTCTGCAACCGTCTACAATTTAAACTAGCAGCAAGTAACTAACTCAATAAAGACTCAATCAGCAAGTCCAGGACCTGTGGGAATTGAACCCACAGTCCCATCAACAATACCCATGGGTCTCCGGGAATCGAACCCGCAGTCCCATCAACAGTACCCCTGGGTCTCCGGGAATCGAACCCGCAGCCCATGTCTCAATAAATCAGGATCTCCGGGAATCGAACCCGCAGTCCCTACCAATAACTCAGGATATCCGGGAATCGAACCCGCAGTCCCTACTAATAACATAGGATCTCCGAGAATCGAACCCGCAGTCCCTATCAATAACTTAGGATCTCCGAGAATCGAACCCGCAGCCCCTACCAATAACTCGGGATCTCCGGGAATCGAACCCGCAATCCCTACCAATAACTCAGGATCTCCGGGAATCGAACCCGCAGTCCCTACCAATAATATATCAATAAACTCCGGGTCTCCGGGAATCGAACCCGCAGCCCTTGGATCTCCGGGAATTGAACCCGCAGTCCACCAACATAACAAATAAAGAAAATGCACAGAGAAAACATAATATGCTTAACTACAACTTCACCGAAAACTAGTGCCAACAATTATCAAGAAGTTCAAGTAAGACAATTTGGCAATTAGACAGATAAATCCTATCTAATCATGCTTCCCTAATGAACGCCGGGTAGATATCATAAATTAATCAACTAAGGACAGGAATATCACGAATTTGACAATTCAAGTAAAGTGTGTGTTACAACAACCAGCGCATGTAGACGCCCGTCACCTCGCGTACAAGGCATTTAAATTATCACATAATATCCTAGGGGTGAAAGTTCCCCCACACGAGGTTAGACAAGCCACTTACCTCGACTCCGGTACAAAACCACTAAGAGACAACTCTCTTGCCATGAATATCGACCTCCACGGGTGTAGTATCTGATAAAAATCAATAGAATTACATCAAAATAGGCCAATTGGGCATTACCCAATCGAAACAAATTCAAAATACACCAAAACCCACAAGTTGCCAAAACTCGACTTTCGGTACACTTCTCGAAAAAATACGAAAGTTATATATTCGGGTTCCTTATCTCAACACGAGTCCGTGCATATAAAATTTATCAAAATCGGACTCCGTTTGCCCATTCAAATCAATGATTTTCTATAATTTAGGCCTAGGGCTAAAACCCTCCATTAATCCTCCATTAACAGTGAAATAATCACGGATTTCACGATAAACTAACGAATTAAGGCCAAGAAACTTACCCCCGATGATTTCCCGATGATATCCCAGCGATTCCCTGTCAATTTCTGTCCAAAAGCTCTCAAGTTGCTAAAAACAAATGAAGGAAAATGACCCAAAATCGCGGAATATACTGCCCAGAATTTTCGTCGGTACTGTTCACGCGCGGACACTGTTTATGCGCGTGGGACACTATTCACTATTCACCCCGCGCGGTTACTGTTCACTATTCATAAAATGCAGCAGCTTTTTCAAAAAAATTGCAGCACAGCCATTTTGCACCAAAATGATCCTAACTCCATCACACGAACTCGAAATTCGACGATTCTTTTTCCTATGGCTCCGTAATTTCGATACGGATCAATTGGTTCAAATAAAACGGAATTTGGATCTCATTTGCTCAGTCTAACATCAATTTCGCTCGTTAACAATGAACTCACATTTCGCGTCAAAAACCCAATCGCGACTCGATGAAATTAAACCAAAATTTCCAGATCAGTCCTATAATTCATGATTTAAATTCTCGAAGTCTCGAAATCAAATTTGGATCTCTAGAACTAAAATTAGACCTTTGGATCATTACATTTATGCTCAAAACGGCAAAAATCTTCCAAAAATGACCCGTTGGGCATCCGAAACACATCCGAGACCCCGAGACCCCGACCAATAACACCAACCAGTCCCAAAACATATTATGGACTCGCTCGAGGCCTCAAATCACATCAAACAATGCAAAAATTATGAATTAACCTCCAATCCAAGCTTGATGAACTTTGAAGTTTCCAACTTCTATTTCCGATGCCGAAACCAATCAAATCAAGTCCGATTGACTTCAAATTTTGTACACAAGTCCAAAATGACATAACAGAGCTACAGAAATTTTCGAAATTCCATTCCGACCGTCGGATCAAAATTTCACCTATCAACCGGAATTCGCCAAAATACTAACTTTGCCAATTCAAGCTTAATTCTACACCGGTCATCACAAAAATATTCCGGACACACTCCTAAGTCCCAAATCACCTAACGAAGCTATCCGAACCATAAGATTTTCATTTCGAGTTCGATATCAAAATTTCCACTTCCGGTCAAATTTTCTCAAAAACCTTCAATTTTCTATCTTTAGCCAAACGACTCCAAAATGACCTACGGACCTCCGAATTCACTTCCGATCGCGCTCCCAAATCCAGAATAACCATACGGAGCTACTTCCAGTCTCGAAATCCCAAACAGACATCAATAACACTAAAATGCATTTTAAGCCAAACTGATGCAATTTCTTCAAAAATGCTATCTTCCATAATATGCGCCAAAACGCTCCCGGGTTATCCAAAACCCGATCCGGGCATACACCTAAGTCCGAAATTATCATATGAACCTGTTGGAATCTTTAGATCCCAATTCCGAGGTCGTATACTCAAAATTTCAATCCTAGTTCATTTCTTCAATTTTAAGCTTCGAAAATGAGAATTTTCATTTAAATTTGACTCCAATCTTCTTGAATTTTAATTCTGACCATACACACAAGTCAATATACCTGAGATGAAGCTGCTCATGGCCTACAACTGCTGAATGATGCGCCGTAGATCAAAACGACCAGTTGGGTCGTTACAGCTATAGGCTACGAACTCAAGCAAAACTGAGGTGTGATATATGATCTAAGTCTCAAGAGCCATCATGCTCATATAACATCTCCGCTGAGCGGAACCTCAACACATAAGAAATTTACCAAGCCGTCTCACAACTCATACGGTGCAATATATCTTTACATGAGTTAACTAACCACGAAATAAGATCGCGACTATCCCTCCATAAAGGGCGCATTGCTGGAAGAAACACAATTGTCCTGACGCAAGGCTCACTCCCACATTTAAATCTATCCACCGACCTTAAGTCTATCCTGGTCGTGCCAAGCTAATTCAATAATATTTCTGTGACAACCCGGCCTGTCTTCACGGGAATTACCACCCCGTTATGTTGTAATTACTTGTTTTATGCTTTCATATCAGTGTTAGAGTCTATCGGGTGAGTTAGGAGTGAATTGGATTGAAAATGAGGCATATAGCCTTTTAGAAGGAAACTTGAATATGGAAAGTCAACCCGGAGTTGACTATTTAGTTAGAGGGTTTGGAATCGGATTCTGATGATTCGGTTAGTTCCAGGAGGTGATTTGTGACTTAGGGGAGCAATCGGAATTGAATTTAGAGGTCCGGTGTAGAAATAGGCTTGAATTGGCTAAGGTTGAATTTTGGCGAAATCCGAACGGTAGGTGAGATTTTGATCCGGGGTCGGAATGGAATTCCGACAGTTGCAGTAGCTTCGTTATGTGATTTTGGATATGTCCGCAAATTTTTAGATCACTCGGACGTTGTTTAGTCGGGTTTTTGATTGATTGTGTAATTCAGAATGTTTTAAGGAATTTAGGCTTGAATTTGATGCGAATGATGGGTTTTGATGTTGTTAGACGTGTTTTGAGGATTGGAGCAAGTTCGAATAAGGTATTAAGATGTGTTGGTGTGTTTGGATGAGGTCCCGGGGGCCTCGGGGTGTTTTCGGATGGTTAAACGGGCGAAAATGTGGAAAATTGTAGGTTTTGACTCTGGTTCTGTTGTTTTCGCTCCTGCGGAAATGGGGGCGCAGGAGCGAGTCCGGAGGAGCGGACGAGGGGGCGCAGGAGCGCTTGGCATCGCAGAAGCGGAATCTTTCCCGCTGAAGCGGCGTCGCTGGTGCGAGTGGGTGACCGCAGAAGCGGACTTGATGAGTAAGGGGAAAGTCCGCAGAAGCGGATTTTTGACCGTATAGGTGAGTCCGCAGGAGCGGACTTTGGAGCGCAGAGGCGGAAAGGACCGCAGGGGCGGAAGAAATTCCGCAGAAGCGGATGCGCAGGGGCGGTCCATGGATCGCAGGAGCGGGATTTGCCCAATTAGGCCTGGGTTCGCAGAAGCGACCAATTGGTCGCAGAAGCGGTTCCGCAGGGGCGGAAAATGGTTCGCAGAAGCGAAAATCGCAGTGAGTTAAGTGTATCAGAAGTTAGAAAATTTCAGAAACATTTCACACATTTGGGTCTCGGCTTTAGAGGCGATTTGGGCGATTTTGAAGAGAAACTCAAGGGAAATCATCAGGTAATCAACTATGGACTTAAACTATGATTAGTATTGATAATATTATGCAATTATATCATGAAAATGGAGGAATTTGGGGGAACTTTAGAAAATCAAGGTTTTGAATGGGCAAATGGAGTCCGAATTTGGTAAAATTGATATGCTTAGACTCGTATTGAGATGAGGGTTCCGAATATGTGACTTTTGTAATTTTTCGAGAAGCGTACCGAAAGTCGGGTTTTGACAACTTTGGGAATTTTGATGTAAATTGAGTTGTATTGATTGGGTGTCGTCCCATTGGCCTAATTTGTTGTGTTTCTACTGTATTTGATCGGATTCTACGCGTGCGGAGCTTGATTCTCGTGGCAAGGGCATTGCGGAGTAGTCGTCGCGCCGTATTGAGGTGAGTAATAGATGTGGGTGATGACCAGCGGGTTCGAAACCCCGGTATACCACTTTGTGACGCTGTATAGTGGCGAGACACGTACTCTCTTGTGAGTGCGGGGTCGATTGTGATTGGGGACTATGGCTTAGTCCGACTTGTTGATATTGTGTTATGACATTGGCTATTCTTGAGCCGTCGAACCTCCTTCTCGGATGGTTGCATACTATATATTGAAATATTGGCTACTCTTGAGCCGAGGAACCCCCTTCTTGGGCGGTTGAGTATACTTGTGGGCCGTGAGCCAGTTATTAGATCCCGCGAGGATCGTTATCATTGTCTTATCATATTGACATGTTAGTTACTACCAGTCCGTAGCTATTTCTGTTATCATGCTATTTCCAATCTCTGGAACTTGGTATTACTGTTTTCCAACTGAAAAATGATAAAAGATGTTTTCAAAACTACTTTTGAGCCTGCGAGGCTGCGATTGAATATTTGCTGACTAGTAGTGGATCGGGCTGCGTGTCGCAGCAGTATATATGTTGGATCAGACTGCACGCCGCAGTGATATTGTGCTTGGTCTGTAGGAGCCCCTCCGGAGTCTGAACCCCCACAGTGAGCACGGGTACCCAAACTGGATCGGGCTACGCGCCGTAGCGGTCATATCATGCATTTCATTACATTTTAGCCACATCTGCTAGCTGTTATACTGTTTTGCTGGTACTTATTGGTACAGGTACAGTCGATATTGATTCTGTGACAGGGTATTTGATTACGACTTTACATAGTGCTTTATTGCGGATTTCTTATCTGCGCTGTCTTACCCTTGTTTATTACCACTGAGTCTGGCAGTACTCATTTTACTCCCTGCACCTTGTGTGCAGATCCAGGTACCTCTCAGCAGTGATCCGGTAGCTGTTCGAGGCGACATCTGTAGGATATTCGAGGTAGCTGCAGAGTCCGCAGGACCCGATATTCCTTCTTACTATCTTTTGATTCTGTATTGATATTTCTTTCCGCACTTGGTGTCTTGTAAACGATTATACACTTATGTTCATTAGAGGCTCATGACTCTTGACCCTTCGGTCTATGTGAGTTGGTATGTGTTGGGACTTGGTTCCCCGTTTTCGATATATATATCACTGTTGTTTCATGTTTTGATATGTTTAATTGGGATAAAGCGAGCTCCTAGCTCCGTTATTATTATTGGTCAGGCTGGCTTAGCAATGTGTTGGGCGCCATCACGACCGGATTTGGGGTCGTGACAAGTTGGTATCAGAGCCTAGGTTTAATAGGCCTCATGAGTCTTGAGCCGGTTAGTAGAGTCTTGTGGATCGGTACGGGGACGCCTGTACTTATCCTCGGGAGGCTGCGAACCTTTAGGAAACACTTCACATTTCTTGGAATTCTTATCGTGCGCACTTGATTCAGCTTGAGATATAATTTTTGAAATTCCTTCCACACGTCTGTGTACGCATCGAGCGCTCGGTAATGTAATTGCCTTATGGCTTGTGATTTCCTCGAACGAGGGGCGAGATATAATCTCTGTGAATTCATGTTGGGCAAGTCGGGAGGACTTGAGGCCAGATCTTTGTCTATGGCTTGAGCACCAAGGTACTAATTTAGCAAGTGGTGGCAATAGATAATGTATTGAGGGTTTGAAACCCCGTATTTGCACTATACAGTGTTGTGTGCTGAGATGGAACACGCGTCATGTGACGAGTGTGGTGGTATTGTTACTGGGGATTTGGACTTGATCCTTCCCAATTGATAGATTACTGTGTATAATGACTGAGACTGGCTTATATCTATGTATTTGGGCTAGTAGCCATGTTTGGGGCCTTGTGCCGATCTGTAGAGTATTAGGGAGGCTTACTAATGGATGAGCTGTTAATTATTTGACTCTTGTCTAATGTGTAGCCCCGAGCTATGGGCGTGGTGAATAATTATCATGTCTCGTAATTGGAAGGTAAAGTGCCTTATGTGTAGTGGAACGAGTTTAAACTCAGGAAGACTAAAGTGATTTTGCTATGTGTATCCTGGTGGAAGGTATTGTGATGAAATGTTAAATTGAGAAGAAGTAGGAGGGTTGATCCTCATGTGTAATTGAAAGGTATTTGATATGTGTTATGATTCGAGCAGGTACAACGCAGGTTCAAGTATAAATTGTGATAATATGATTCGTATATTATTGAGATTTAGTGTTGTTGAAATACATTGTGATATCTTGTTGAGTTGTGGATGTATTGTTAGAATGGTTTGGTGATTCTCTGGCAGGTGGATAGGCCAATTTACAAAGGAAACTCTGCCGAAACTTTTGGAAAATTTGGGACTTAGAAAAGATTTTTGTCACCTAAAGAGTGGCATAACTGTTGTATGTGAATGAATGCAAGAATTGCAAAAGAATTAATATTTCTGATGATTCGAACCTCCGCCGAAGCTTGTAAATGACTTGAGTTTAATCTAACTAGAACTTTGTTGCATCATTTAAGTAAGAAGGCTATGAGTGGCTAAAAGTGCTTTGATGTATGACTCCGAGCTAAGTTGGGGAGGTTGTTATTGATTAACTGATTGCAGTGTCGTGTGCTGTGTTGGCTCTGTCTCTAGGTATGTTGGGAAATTTTGATAAAGGTTATGGTGCTTCGTAGATATGAAAAAATACTAGGATGGTGTGAAACTTACGTTGGTAAAGAGTGTTCGGTGTATATAAAAGGAAGATAGCTAATTGTATCTGTATGTAATCATGTTCTGCGGTGTCAGAGTTTAGCAAGGCACGAGTGGTCCTATTCAATAAGACAGTTGAATTACAGCTGAATAAGGGTGAATGATGCCCGAGAATTGTTTTTCGGTGTTCAAGATTTTACTTGTAACAGTCAGGTGTCTTAAGATTATGCATGTGGCTAAAGACGCTAGTTTCGTTAGAAGAAATCAAGACTTGTGTTATATTATGTGAATGATGGGATTCTATGTAACCGTATGAGAAGGTAATGATACTAATTCAAAAATCGCATGAAGTTCTTCAAAACAAGTATTGTAGAATGTGGTACTCCTGGGAAACATTGAGAGTGGCCTATGGGTTTTAGACCGTGTGGTCTTATGTACGAGTCTCGTGTGGTAACATGAGTTGAGTTATGGTAGTGCTACAGTAAAGGCTAATACTAAGTTAAAGATGGTTCAGAAAATAAATTGAGTAAATGGAGCAACTTGTTAATAAATCAAAGCGGTATGATAAGGAATACGATTAATTCCTGGTAGGTGTTTGAAGTAATGAGTCTTGCAGATATTGTGCAACAAAGCTCTTGAGCGCTGACAGTTGTGTAACTTGATATGGGTATAAGGACTCAGTCCTGGCAGTTTAACTTATGCAATGTAATTGGGAGAAAGAGTTTATGATGTGTTTTACCGTGGTTTGAAATTGAGTGTATTTTTCCTGTTGGTATGCAAGGCTTGGAATGTGTAATGAGTTTTCTCTATATGGGATCATGAAATCCCTTGACTAGTTGAGTGCGCCGATGTTTGCGGTGTAGGAAAGGAATATGAATTTCCATGTTATCTTAGTGTGGTATGGTATATGCGATGTGTTATGGAAAGTTGATAATGGCATATTCAAGGTTTTGTGATCAGTTCATAATATATGGGGAGTCATTAAAATTATTTAGCTGCGCGGGCAGCTGCAGGTGATTTAAACAATCGATCTTTCTGGTGATTAAAGAAAATGGTACTGCTATACTAGTAATTTGGCAGGGTATATGGTCCAAAAGGACAAGGTAATGTAAACTGATAATATCCAGTGGTATGGTGGTATTCTCTTGTTGGATCGACTATAATAACCGAGTCGTTGATGGCATAGTGAAATTTCTGAATGGCTTTCGTGGTATGAATAGACACTTGATGTGCGTTATGTATTTGTACAGTGAAGTACGGGATCAGGCATTGTGATTCATGTGTTATATATGTGTTGGAGACTTGAAGTTCTCGTTAGTCCGCCTATGCAGTGGTTGTATATCATGTGTATCGACTCCGTTTTGTGATTATCGAAAATCAGAAGCTCTAGTGGCTTTCTTTCACAACTTGATATGACGAATTTGGATTATGATACTTGATTGCTGACTGGTCATCAATGGGCCAGGTTGTCTAGACTAATGTGATATAGACTATGATGGTATGGCACAAATTGTGTAGCAGAGTGCATCAGAGTATGCTCCAGCGGGGTAGTTGTACCTCAGGACCAGCGGACGACTGGTGGGTATTGCTTTGTCGGTTGGGCCTTCATGGCGGATATCAGTGCAGAGGTTTCTATCGTTGATTTGGTTCTGGTATTGAGTAACTTTGTCGGATATGTTTCTTGTGGCCGAACTTGAGGCTATATATGTTTACCATAATGAGCCATTTGACTCGACGCGCATTTCTTTGGCGAGGGTTCTATATGGATCGGGTGGCGCGCCGCCACATGTACTGTTATTTGGATCGGGTGGCACGCCGCCACGGGTATGTCATTGGAGCGGGTCACACGCCGCAACAGTGTAATGTGAAAATAGAGTTAGTTATATATTACCTGGTATACAATACTTCCTAGCTTCTGAGGAAAAGTCCGTATTGAGTATCGCTTGGCAAATGGCACATTAGTTGTGTCCTTTCAGGATGTGATAGCATACATTAATTGTTTCACCGTGGGTGAGGTTGATTGCCTGGGTTCAGACCTAGATCTGTGCGTGGATGACCTTTTTGAGCTTGGTAACTTGAGGTGTTTCATGAGTAATAGTGTTTGGATAGAATCATGAATTGTGGCAAGGCCACGTGATTTTATGACCTCTCGAGGAGGATTCGGGTACTCTATTTCTATAATGCAAGACACGATCTCAGTTCTATGTTATGAGGGTACAAAGGAATTGTTACAACTCTTTTATTTGAGTCAGTTGTCGTGATTTGAGTATGTTCAGACGTTTTTATTGGAGCCCGTGTTGTGCTCGTCGTGGCTTAGGCCGGTGTTGAGGTGTCATAGCACCAGGTGCGGTGTGTTATAATCAAAATGATCGTTGGAGCCAATAATGAGTGTGAGTATATGTGATTCCATCTGGTTAGAAAGGTAATATCGAGGTTCAACTCTAAAATATATTGTGGTATCAGTTAAAAAGGGAAATGGATTCATGAATGGGTGACCTGAGAGATGGATTCGATATATCGCGTGTTCGGTTGCCGTGGGCAGTATATGAAGGTGTTGGACTAAGACTTTAGCTAATGAGAAAGGTTCTTTCTGCTAGTATTTAGTTATTGTGGCCAGTTGTTGTGATTAGAGACTATCATCTCGAGTGATTGGGTTATTGATACATCATATGATCTCGCCCGGAGTAGTGAATATGGGTTATTGCAGTGGATTCGAGTGTATCCTGAGTATAGGCATGGGATTAGCATTTGCCATATGATTTCAGAAAGTGCAATGTGGTTTATGGTTCAGATGGTCTGTGAAATTTCAGCTATATGGTGTTTTCAGAATTATGTGAGAGGGTGACGTATGATCGCCCGAATATATGGTTGGAAAGGTCATTCAGCTATTGGGTTGCTTCTAGTACAACTCTGGGTCCGCTCGAGGACGAGCGTTTGCTTAAGTTGGGGAGAATGTGACGACCCGGCCTGTCGTCACGGGAATTACCACCCCATTATGTTGTAATTACATGTTTTATGCTTTCATATCAGTGTTAGAGTCTATCGGGTGAGTTAGGAGTGAATTGGATTGAAAAAGAGGCATATAGCCTTTTAGAAGGAAACTTGAATATGGAAAGTCAACCCGGAGTTGACTATTTAGTTAGAGGGCTTGGAATCGGATTCTGATGATTCGGTTAGTTCCAGGAGGTGATTTGTGACTTAGGGGAGCAATCGGAATTGAATTTAGAGGTCCGGTGTAGAAATAGGCTTGAATTGGCTAAGGTTGAATTTTGGCGAAATCCGAACGGTAGGTGAGATTTTGATCCGGGGGTCGGAATGGAATTCTGACAGTTGCAGTAGATTCGTTATGTGATTTTGGATATGTCCGCAAATGTTTAGATCATTCGGACGTTGTTTAGTCGGGTTTTTGATAGATTGTGTAATTCAGAATGTTTTAAGGAATTAGGCTTGAATTCGATGCGAATGATGGGTTTTGATGTTGTTAGACGTGTTTTGAGGATTGGAGCAAGTTCGAATAAGGTATTAAGATGTGTTGGTGTGTTTGGATGAGGTCCCGGGGGCCTCGGGGTGTTTTCGGATGGTTAAACGGGAGAAAATGTGGAAAATTGCAGTTTTGACTCTGGTTCTGTTGTTTTCGCTCCTGCGGAAATGGGGGCGCAGGAGCGCTTGGCTTCGCAGAAGCGGAAATCTTCTCCGCTGAAGCGGCGTCGCAGGAGCGTAGAGGAGACCGCAGAAGCGGTCAAGAGGCGAGATGGGAAGTCCGCAGAAGCGGAAGGTCGATCGCATAGGCGAGTCCGCAGAAGCGGACTCTTGATCGCAGAGGCGGAAAGGACCGCAGGAGCGAATGAATTTCCGCAGAAGCGGACGCGCAGGGGCGGTCCATGGATCGCAGGAGCGGGATTGGCCAAATAGGACTGAGTTCGCAGAAGCGACCAAATGGTCGCAAAAGCGGTTCACACATTTGGGTCTCGGCTTTAGAGGCGATTTGGGCGATTTTGAAGAGAAACTCAAGGGAAATCATCAGGTAATCAACTATGGACTTAAACTATGATTAGTATTGATAATATTATGCAATTATATCATGAAAATGGAGGAATTTGGGGTAATTTATGGAGGATTTAGCCCTAGGCTTGAACTTTAGAAAATCAAGGTTTTGAATGGGCAAATGGAGTCCGAATTTGGTAAAATTGATATGCTTAGACTCGTATTGAAATGAGGGTTCCGAATATGTGACTTTTGTAATTTTTCGAGAAGTGTACTGAAAGTCGGGTTTTGACAACTTTGGAAATTTTGATGTAAATTGAGTTGTATTGATTGGGTGTCGTCCCATTGGCCTAATTTGTTGTGTTTCTACTGTATTTGATCAGATTCTACGCATGCGGAGCTTGATTCTCGTGATTGCGGAGTAGTCGTCGCGCCATATTGAGGTGAGTAATAGATGAGGGTGATAACCAGCGGGTTCGAAACCCCGGTATACCACTTTGTGACGCTGTATAGCGGCGAGACACGTACTCTCTTGTGAGTGCGGGGTCGATTGTGATTGGGGACTATGGTTTAGTCCGACTTGTTGATACTATGTTATGACATTGGCTATTCTTGAGCCGTCGAACCTCCTTCTCAGATGGTTTCATACTATATATTGAAATAGTGGCTACTCTTGAGCCGAGGAACCCCCTTCTTGGGCGGTTGAGTATACTTGTGGGCCGTGAGCCAGTTATTGGATCCCGCGAGGATCGTTATCATTCTTATCATATTGACATGTTAGTTACTACCAGTCCGTAGCTATTTCTGTTATCATGCTATTTCCAATCTCTGGAACTTGGTATTACTGTTTTCCAACTGAAAAATGATAAAAAGGGTTTCAAACTACTTTTGAGCCTGCGAGGCTGTATTTGCATATTAGCTGACTGGTAGTGGATCGGGCTGCGCGCCGCAGCAGTATATATGTTGGATCGGACTGCACATCCGCAGTGATATTGTGCTTGGGCTGAAGAAGCCCCTCCGGAGTCTGAACACCCACAATGAGCACGGGTACCCAAATTGGATCGGGCTACGCGCCGTAGCGGTTATATCATGCATTGCATTGCATTTAGCTACATCTGCTAGCTGTTATACTATTTTGCTGGTACTTGTTGGTACATGTACAGTTGATATTAATTCTGTGACAGGGTATTTGACTACAGCTTTACATAGTGCTTTATTGCGGATTTCTTATCTGCGCTGTCTTACTCCTGTTTATTACCACTGAGTCTGGCAGTACTCATTTTACTCACTGCACATTGTGTGCAGATCCAGGTACCTCTCAGCAGTGATCCGGTAGCTATTCGAGGCGACATCTGTAGGATATTCTAGGTAGCTGCAGAGTCCGCAGGACCCGATATTCCTTCTTACTGTCTTTTGATTCTGTATTGATATTTCTTTCCGCACTTGGTGTCTTGTAAACCATTATACACTTATGTTCATTAGAGGCTCATGACTCTTGACCCTTCGGTCTATGGGAGTTGGTATGTGTTGGGACTTGGTTCCCCGTTTTCGATATATATATATCACTGTTGTTTCATGTTTTGATATGTTTAATTGGGATAAAGCGAGCTCCTAGCTCCGTTATTATTATTGATGGTCAGGCTGGCCTAGCAATGTGCTGGGCGCCATCACGACCGGATTTGGGGTCGTGACAATTTCACAGGTCTATAACCCAATAAGCAGAGTGCCCTCCAAGCGTAAATTCTCAAATGGATGATATCACCAAAATCCTCATACTTGGTTTAAATTTCTAACCAATCAAGTGACTACATGTCACCTATACAATCCTCTTGTGGGACAAGCTCCCACCATCTTTCGAATAATTAAACGGGCATGCACATTCAACCTACCGGCTGCACTAACACTGAAAAGCGATCGGTAGTCCCTAACCGGGATGCAAAGCCTTTCCCGCAGAACACTGATCTCAAGTGATACTGACGTTAATACCCATCTTACTCAAAACACTGAAACTCCCTTCCTGCTCATCCGAGCTCTTTATATCACATTTATTGACCAAACTGCAACCTTGGTCCTTACTTCAAATTCCATACCACTCACTGCACCTCACGTGCCGATATACGATAGATACGATTTCCATCACAACTCTAGAACTGATGATAGGCTAATACTTCATCACATAAGACTCTCCATTTAATTCACTTCAGGAGAACTATAGCAACATACATGTTAATTCTCATAACCATCGAATATGCCAATCTCTAAGTAGTGGTCCAAGCCACCATAACCCTTCCCGAGATCTGCCTACTCATAACAGGCCCCTAACAGAAGAATACTTCAGAATAACATCAATCACTGCGGTAGACGAGTCTCAAATGCACCGCCACAATTCACATGCATGACTCGGTCACGTTGCATGAACCGATCATTGACATCAATATGCCAACTCAACTATGGCTAATCAATCTACTTCCTTCCAGTTTATCCTGGATTGCCTTAGAAATGTAAATATCTCCCTTCAATACCTAACTTATTCCAACCGCACTCACCCCGAGTGACCTTAAATCATAAGGCCATGCTATCTCCAAAACGACGGCCATTTCATGTCTCTCAAATACTACACCACAAGTCAAAACATCATAGAACGTGTTGTGCCCTTCTTCGTAAGTTGCTTTAAAAATTTGACTCCCAACTGTACATGTAGTCTCAGTATTATCAGGCACCATACTTTACCTCTTGAATTCACTTGGACCTCTATTGAGAGCCATCCAGCCCTGACTTGTCCTAATATGCAACCAACTCTACTGAATTTTATAACATATGAATACCCTCTCGATAAAGCACCCAACGGGATCACTTCCCTCGAAGCCTGCACCTATACGAGGCATAAATCATGAATCTTTCCTCAAGTTTGAACATGAGCCAGTAAGGCTAACCATATCATGCATTCAACAATTTATATACTCAAATTACCACTCATGGTCCTCTTCCGTAGCTGCAATAACTCATTAATACGCTAATACCTAGAATTCACGCAGGTAGTTAACCATGCGACCCAATCGCAAGCGGTGGGACTCTCCCACTAAGCTCAAAGCCACTATTACACATCTCTCGAACACATTAGAACCATTCTCTCAAGTCATTTACTCTTATTCAACTGCAATTCACTTGATCCAACGAACATAACCACCTGTGCTCTATTATCACTCTGACACCATAAGGTGTGACCTCATCCCAATACAACCAAACATATTCCTACTCCATGCATCGAGCATTCTTTACCAACGACAGCTTAAGACATGTTGTGGTTCTCACACATCTATGAAGCAACATGTAGCCTTTTTCGAATTTTTTTTTCTTCCACTGATAATGAAATGTGGAATTATTATGGACATAGGAACATCGAAAGTTCCAACGTCATACCATACAAAACTCAACTCCTACTCATCAGCAAGCTTCAGAGAACTTTTGAATAGCACTTAAATACATTGCAGGCCAAATTTGATATGACACATGACCCATAATTTGATGGTTGATGGTGAAATCCTTTCACTTGGCACGAAGCCATAAGATACATCCTGCTATTCCATGATACTAGCCTTTGTCATTTGTACGTCTTCATCATAAGACCACCCAAGACATTCGTTTGGTACATGTCCTTCTTATGAACCATATAGTCTTTATTACCACCAACTTTCTTTAAATCTATATCCATATTGTGATTCTACCATTATCGTGACGATTGGGCAGTTAAGTAAACCTTCTCAAGACCGTACTTATCACCCGAATGTCAGAACCTAGTGCACCCCCATGTGCACAATTCAAGATCTCTCAATTCTCTTGCATTATCGATATGGATGACACGCGGTAACAATGGTTGAGTAAATTCTTGACTCCCTCATAATCCCTCTGTAGCATCACGAACCATCGATGGATACTTGATACCGAGTGCGCAAATTTCAATACTTGAGTGGATGCAAAAGAATGTATGACATAGGCTCCAACTGAATAAATTGCGCACGATAAGGAATTCAAAGAATTGAAGAGTTTCCTAAATAGCTACATAGCTCCTCGTAGATAAATACAGACGTCTCCGTATCGATCAGCGAGAATCTAAGTAACCGGTCTGTGTCCCGTGACTCCTATGAACCTAGAGCTCTGATACCAACTTGTCACGACCCTAGTTCACAATCATGACAGCACCCAGTCCCAACGACTAGGTAAGCCTAACACTTTGCGGAATGTACAAGTTTATGAACTTTAAACAAGAAATAGCGGAAAACGATATAAATAGGAATGTAATCCGTGCCGCTTGGCACATAAACTCGTCAACACACTGCATAAAACACCACCAAGACCCGGAATCCAACGGGCAACACAGACTAAAAGAGAGTATACAACTGTGGCTCTATGTGTAAAGAGTATCTAACAACGAAATGAAGGAAAACATCTACTAATACTATCGGAATAGAAGGAGGGCCTCCGGATCCGCGGACGTAGCAGATCATACCTCGAGGTCTCCCAAAGTGCTGCTGAATCACCTAGTATGAGCCTGTCATGATGTACCTGGATCTGCATAACAAGAGTGTGCAGAAGAGTAGCATGAGTACACCACAGCGGTACTCAGTAAGTGCCAAGCCTAACCTCGATGGAGTAGTGACGAGGAAGGTCAGGGCCCTACTGAAAGAACAATAATATAATGATGATAACAATAATAAGCAGTTTAAATAATAATGAATCTGAAATGACGAGAGTAAAGTGATTTCTGCAACCGTCTACAATTTAAACTAGCAGCATGTAAATAACTCAATAAAGATTCAATCAGCAAGTCCAGGACCTGTGGGAATTGAACCCACAGTCCCATCAACAGTACCCCTGGGTCTCCAGGAATCGAACCCGCAGCCCATGTCTCAATAAATCAGGATCTCCGGGAATCGAACCCGCAGTCCCTACCAATAACTCAGGATCTTCGGGAATCGAACCCGCAGTCCCTACCAATAACTCAGGATCTCCGGGAATCGAACCCGCAATCCCTACCAATAACTTAGGATCTCCGGGAATCGAACCCGCGGTCCTTATCACAATAACTCGGATCTCCGGGAATCGAAACCGCAGTCCATATCTCAATAACTCAGATCTCCGGGAATCGAACCCGCAGTTCATATCTCAATAACTCGGATCTCCGGGAATCGAACTCGCAGTCCACAAACAATATCACTTCGGGTCTCTTGGAATCGAACCCACAGCCCTGGGATCTCCGGCAATCGAACCCGCAGTCCACCAACACATCAAATAAAGAAAACACACAGAGAGAATATAATACGTTTAATTACAACTTCACCGAAAACTAGTGCCAAAAATATATCAAGAAGTTCAAGTAAGTCAACTAGGCAATTAAACATGTTGAATCCTAGCTAATCATACTTTTCTAATGAATACCGGGTAAAAGTAACGCTTGTATCAGCTAAGAGTAGGAATATCACTAATCGGACAATTCAAGTAAAGTGTGTATTACAACAACCAGACGCATGTACACGCCCGTCACCTCGCGTACAAGGCATTTAAACTATCACATAATATCCTAGGGGTGAAAGTTCCCCCACACGAGGTTAGACAAGCCACTTACCTCGACTCCGGTACAAAACCGCTAAGAGACAACTCTCTTGCCGCGAATGTCGGCCTCTACAGGTGTAGTATCTGATAAAAATCAATGGAATCACATCAAAATAGGCCAATTGGGTATTACCCAATCAAAACAATTCAAAATACACCAAAACCCACAAGTTGCCAAAACCCGACCTTCGGTACGCTTCTCGAAAAATTATGAAAAGTTAAATATTCGGGTTCTTTATCTCAACACGAGTCCGTGCATATAAAATTTATCAAAATCAGGACTCCGTTTGCCCATTCAAATCAATGATTTTCTATAATTTAGGCATAGGGCTAAAACCCTCCATTAATCCTCCATTAACAGTGAAATAATCATGGATTTCACGATAAACTAACAAATTTAGGCCAAGAAACTTACCCCCGATAATTTCTCAATGATATCCCAGCGATTCCCCGTCAATATTTGTCCAAAAGCTCTCAAGTTGCTCAAACAAAATGGAGGAAAATGACCCAAAATCGCGGATATACTGCCTAGAATTTTCGTCGGTACTGTTCACGCGCGGACACTGTTCATGCGCGTGGGACACTGTTCACTATTCACCCGCGCGGTTACTGTTCACGCGCGGGGTACTGTTCACTATTTATAAAATGCAGGAGCTTTTTCAAAAGAATTGCAGCACAGCCATTTTGCACCAAAATGGTTCTAACTCCATCATACGAACTCGAAATTCGACGATTCGTTTTCCTATGGCTCGATAATTTCGATACGGATCCAGTGGTTCAAAAAAAACTCAATTTGGATCTCATTTGCTCAGTCTAACGTCAATTTCGCTCGTTAAACAATTAACTCACATTTCGCGTCAAAAACCCAATCACAACTCGATGAAATTAAACCAAAATTTCCAGATCAGTCCTATAATTCATTATTTAAATTCGCGAAGTCTCGAAATCAAATTTTGATCTCTAGAACTAAAAATAGATTTTTGGATCATTACATTTATGCTAAAAACGGCAAAAATCTTCCAAAAATGACCCGTTGGGCATCCGAAACACATCTGAGACCCCTGAGACCCCGACCAATAACACCAACCAGTCCCAAAAAACATTACGGACTCGGTCGAGGCCTCAAATAACATCAAACAACACAAAAATTATGAATTAACCTCCAATCCAAGCTTGATGAACTTTGAAGTTTCCAACTTCTATTTCTGATGCCGAAACCTATCAAATCAAGTCCGATTGACTTCAAATTTTGCACACAAGTCCAAAATGACATAACAGAGCTACAAAAATTTTCGGAATTCCATTCCGACTGTCGGATCAAAATTTCACCTATCAACCGGAATTCGCCAAAATACTAACTTTGCCAATTCAAGCTTATTTCTACACCGGTCATCACAAAAATATTCCGGACACACTCCTAAGTCCCAAATCACCTAACGAAGCTATCCGAACCATAAGATTTGCATTTCGAGTCCGATATCAAAATTTCCACTTTCGGTCAAATTTTCTCAAAAACCTTAAATTTTCTATCTTTAGCCAAACGACTCCAAAATGACCTACGGACCCCCGAATTCACTTCCGATCGCGCTTCCAAATCCAGAATAACCATACGGAGCTACTCCCAGTCTCGGAATACCAAACGGACATCAATAACACTAAAATGCATTTTAAGCCAAACTGATGCAATTTCTTCTAAAATGCTATCTTCCATAATATGCGCCAAAATGCTCCCGGGTTATCCAAAACACGATCCAGGCATACGCCCAAGTCCGAAATCATCATATGAACCTGTTGCAACCTCCAGATCCCAATTCCGAGGTCGTATACTTAAAATTTCAATCCTAGTTCATTTCTTCAATTTTAAGCTTCGGAAATGAGAATTTTCATTTAAATTTGACTCCAAACTTCTTGAATTTTAATTCTGACCATACACACAAGTCAATATACCTGAGATGAAGCTGCTCATGGCCTCAAACTGCTGAATGATGCACCATAGCTCAAAACGACCGGTTGGGTCGTTACAGATACTACACATGTGGAGACCGACATTCGCGGCAAGAGAGTTGTCTCTTAGCGGTTTTGTACCAAAGTCGAGGTAAGTGGCTTGTCTAACCTCGTGTGGGGGAACCTTTACCCCTAGGATATTATGTTATAGTTTAAATGCCTTGTACGCGAGGTGACGGGCGTGTACATGCGCTGGTTGTTGCAACTCACTTTACTTGAATTGTTCAATTCGTGATATTCCTGTTCTGAATTTATTAAATTGTGACATTTACCTGGTATTCGTTAGGAAAGAATGATTAGGTAGGATTTATATGTCTAATTGCCTAATTGTCCTACTTGAACTTCATGATAATTGTTGGCACTAGTCCTCGGTGAAGTTGTAGTTAAGCATATTATGTTTTCTCTGAGCGTTTTCTTTATTTTTTGTGTTTGTGGACTGCGAGTTCAATTCCCGGAGATCCCAGGGCTGTGGGTTCGATTCCCAGAGACCCGGATTGCTATTGTTTGTGGACTGCGGGTTCAATTCCCGGAGATCCAAGGGCTGCGAGTTCGATTCCCGGAGACCCGAAGTTTATTAATATATTATTTGTAGGGACTGCGGGTTCGATTCCCGAGATCCTGAGTTATTTGTAAGGACTACGGGTTCGATTCCCGAGATCCTGAGTTATTTGTAGGGACTGCGGGTTTGATTCCTGAGATCCTGAGTTATTTGTAGGGACTGCGGGTTCGATTCCCGAGATTCTGAGTTATTTGTAGGGACTGCGGGTTTGATTCCCGAGATCCTGAGTTATTGTAGGAACTGCGGGTTTGATTCCCTAGATCCTGAGTTATTTGTAGGGACTGCGGGTTCGATTCCCGAAGATCCTGAGTTATTAATATATTATGGAGACATGGGCTGCGGGTTCGATTCCCGGAGACCCAGGGGTACTGTTAATGGGATTGTGGGTTCAATTCCCAAAGGTCCTGGACTTGTTAATTTAGTTTGTTACTTGTTGTTAGCTTAATTGTAGACGGTTGCAGAAATCTCTTTATTGTTGTTATTTCAGATTCATTCTTACTTATTCCTGCTTATTACTATTTTGATCATTATGTTATTGTTTCTCTCGGTAGGGCCCTAACCTTCCTCGTCACTACTCCATCGAGGTTAGGCTTGGCACTTACTGAGTACCGTCGTGGTGTACTCATACTACTCTTCTGCACACTTTTGTTATGCAGATCCAGGTACATCATGACAGGCTCATACTAGGTGATTCAGCAGCACTTTGGGAGACCTCGAGGTATGATCTGCTACGTCCGCGGATCCGGAGGCCCTCCTTCTATTCCGATAGTATTAGTAGATGTTTTCCTTCATTTCGTTGTTAGATACTCTTTACACATAGAGCCACAGTTGTATACTCTCTTTTAGTCTGTGTTGCCCGTGGGATTCCGGGTCTTGGTGGTGTTTTATACCGTGTGTTTGACGGGTGTGTGTGCCAAGTGGCACGGATTACATTTCTTTTTTATATTATTTTTCCGCTATTTCTTATTTAATGTTCATAAACTGGTATATTCCACAACGTGTTAGGCTTACCTAGTCGTGGGGACTAGGTGCCGTCATGACATGTTCACGATTGGTGAACTAGGGTCGTGACAAGTTGGTATCAGAGCTCTAGGTTCGTAGGAGTCACGGGACACAGACCGGTTACTTAGGTTCTCGCTGATCGATACGGAGACGTCTGTATTTATCTACGAGGGGCTATGTAACTGTTTTAGAAACTCTTCATTTATTTGAATTCCTTATCGTGCGCCATTTATTCAGTTGGAGCCTATGTCATATGTTCTTTTGCATCCACTCGTGTATTGAAATTGAGCACTCGGTATCAAGTATGCGTCGATGGTTCATGATGCTGCAGAGGGATTTCAAGAGAGTCAAGAATTTACTCAACTATTGTTACCATGTGTCATCCATATCGATAATGCAAGAGAATTGAAAAATCTTCAATTGTGCACATGGCGGTGCACTAGGTTCTGACATTCGGTTGATAAGTACGGTCTTGAGAAGGTTTACTTAACTACCCAATCGTCACGATAATGGTAGAATCACAAGGTGGATATAGATTTAAAGATAGTTGGTGGTTATAAAGACTATATGGTTCATATGAGATATCTATTTAGCGAAGGATTCAGCCAGCAGAGATACTGGGGAAAATGAGTTTAACTATCTTATACAATCGTCACGATAATGGTAGAATCACAAGGTGGACATATACCAAACGAATGTCTTGGACTGTCTTATGATGAAGATGTACAAATGATAAAGGCTATTGTCATGGATTAGCAAGATGTATCTTAAGGCTTCGTGTCAAGTGAAAGGATTTCACTATCAACGATCTAATTATGGGTCATGTGTCATATCAGATTCGGCCTGCGATGTATTTAGGTGCTATTCAAAAAGTTCTTGAAAACTTGCGGATGGGCAAGAGTTGAGGCTCATATGGTATGATGTTGGGACTCTTGATGTTCCTGTGTCCCTAATAAACTTTACATTTTATTATCAGCAAGGAAATATTCGACAAAGACTACATGGTGCTTCGTAGGCGTGTGGGAATCATAGTATGTTTTAAGATGTAGTTGGTAGAGAATGCTCGGTGCATGGAGCGAGAAGGTGTTCGGTTGTATTGGGACGAGGTCATTCCCTATGGTATTAGAGTGCTAATAGAGCACAGGTGGTTATATTCGTTGGATCAAGTGAGTGGAAGTTGAATAATAGTAAATGACTTGAGAGAATGGTTGTAATGTGTTCGAGAGTCGTGTAATAGTGGCTTTGGGCTAAGTGGGAGAGTTCCACCGCTTAAGATTGGGTCGCATGGTTAATTACCTGCGTGAATTCTGTATACTAGCGTATTAATGGGTTATTGCAGCCACGGGAAAGGACAATGTGTGGTAATTTGAGTATATGTATTGTTGAATGCATGTTATGGGTAGCCTTACTGGCTCACGTTCAAACTTAAGGGAAGATTCATGATTTATGCCTCGTATAGGTGCAGGCTTCGCGGGAAGTGGTTCCGCTGGGGGCTTTATCGAGAGGGTATTCATATGTTATAAAATTTAGTAGAGTTGATTGCGTACTAGGGCAAGTCAGGGCCGGGTGGTTCTCAATAGCGGTCCTAGTGAATTCAAGAGGTAAAGTGTGGTGTTTGATAATTTTAAGTCTATAATGTACAGTTGAGGCTCAAGCCTTTGAAGCAACTTATGAAGAAAGGCACAAAACGATTTATGATGTTTTGACTAGTGGTGTAGTATTTGAGAGACATGAAATGGTCGTCGTTCTTGATATAGCATGGCCTCATGATTTAAGGTCACTCGGGGTGAGTGCGGTTGGAATAAGTTAGGTATTGAAGGGAGATATTAACATTTTAAGGCAATCCAGGATAAACTGGAAGGAAGTAGATTGATTAGCCATAGTTGAGTTGGCATATTGGTGTCAATGATCAGTTCATGCAACGTGATCGAATTTTGCGTGTGATTTGTGGTGGTGCATTTGAGACTTGCCGGTCATAGTGGTTGATGTTATTCTGAAGTATTCTTCTATTAGGGGCCTGTTATGAGTAAGCAGATCTCGGGAAGGGTTAAGGTGGCCTGGACCACTACTTAGAGATTGGCATATTCGATGGTTATGAGAATTCGCCTGTATGTTGCTATAGTTCTCCTGAAGTGAGTTAAATGGAAAGTCTTATGTGATGAAGTATTAGCCTATCATCAGTTCTAGAGCTATGATGGAAATTGTGTCTATCGTATATCAGCACGTGAGGTGCAGTGAGTAGTATGAAAATTGAAGTAAGGACCAAGGTCACAGTTTGGTCAATGAATGTGATATAAAGAGCTCGGATGAGCACGAACGCAGTTTCAGTGTTTTGAGTAAGATGGGTATTAACATCAGTATGAGATCGGTGTTCTATGAGAAAGGCTTTGCATCCCGGTTAGGGACTCGTGATCGCTTTTCAGTGTTGGTGCAACTGTGTGACGACCCGGCCCGTCGTCACGGGAATTACCACCCCGTTATGTTGTAATTACTTAATTCATGCTTTTATATACGTACTAGAGTCTATTGGGGGAGTTAGGAGTGAATTGGACTGAAAATGAGGCATATAGCCTTTTTGAAGGAAACTTGAATAAGGAAAGTCAACCCGGAGTTGACTATTTAGTTAGAGAGCTCGGAATCGAATTCTGATGATTCGGTCAGCTCCGGGAGGTCATTTGTGAGCTAGGAGAGCGATCGGAATTGAATTTGGAGGTCCGGTGTAGAAATAGGCTTGAATTGGCTAAGGTTGAATTTTGGCGGAATCCGAACGGTAGGTGAGATTTTGATCCGGGGGTAGGAATGGAATTCCGACAGTTGCAGTAGCTCCGTTAGGTGATTTTGGATGTGCCTGCAAAATTTGAGGTCATTCGGACGTTGTTTGGTCGGGTTTTTCATCGAATGTGTAATTCGGAAAGTTTTAAGAAATTTAGGCTTGAATCCGTGTGTAATTGGTGATTTTGATGTTTAGGGTGGTGTTTTTATGATTGGAACAAGTTCGTATCGTGTTTTGGAGTATGTTGGTGGTTTTCGTTGGGGTCCCGGGGCCCTCGGGTTGATTTCGGGGGTCCAAACGGGACCAATTTATGCCAAAAGGCACTGCTGTTCTGCTGCAATAATTGCAGAGCAATTTTGCTATCCGCGATCGCGGAGATGGCCATGCGATCGCGTAAGGGAGAAATCCTGAGCTCTGCGATCGCGAAGCAAAGCCTGCGATCGCGTAAGTCTGAAGGTTGGAGCATTGCGATCGCGTGAGGTTTTATGCGATCGCGTAGGGTATTTGGTCGGAAGCAGTGCGATCGCGTGTCTTGTGTCGCGATCGCGTAGGTTAATCTGGGAGCCGGCCGAGTTTGTTCACTGCGATCGCGTTAGTTCGTTTGCGATCGCGTAGGGTCACTGAATTGTTCACTGCGATCGCGTCAAGGATCACGCGATCGCGTAGAGGAAAATTAGGCCGCCCAAAATTTATGCATCGCGATCGCGTGCCAAAGGCTGCGATCGCGTAGGGTTAATTCGTCTGGCAGAGAATTTAATCACAGAACAGAGGGGCTACGGGTTTCATTCATGAAACCTCCATTTTTGAGTTCTAGAGAGAGAAACTCACGGGAATTGCTGGTAATTCATCGGGGATTCGTTGGAGGTAAGTTTTGTGGCTTAATTACATCATTTTAGCATGAAATCCTTGGTTAAATCCCTGTAAATGGAAGATTTAAGGTGGGTTTGAGCCCTAGGCCTAAATTAAAGAAAAACACCGATTTGAGTGGGCAAATGAAGTCCGATTTTGGTAAATTTTATATGCCTAGACTCGTATCGAGATGAGGATTCCGAATATGTAATTTTTGTAATTTTTCGACAAGTGTACCAAAAGTCGGGTTTTGACAACTTGTGGGTTTTGATATAAATTGGGTTATTTCGAATGAATTTCGTGAAATTAGCGTATATTGATGCATTCTCTATGATTTTGAACAGAGTTGACATCCGAGGAGATTGAATTGCGAGGCAAGCGCAAGGCGGATTGAAGCTTCTACCGGTTCGAGGTGAGTGGTAGTAGTAAACAATGCACCGAGGGTTTGAAACCCCGTACTAGCACTTTACAGTGCTATATTGAGATGAGACACGCGTTCTATGACGGGCGTGGTAACATTGTGATCGGGGGTTCGGACTTAGTCCTTCCCGGCTAATAGAATACTGTGTTGTACAACTGTTAATGAGGTTATAACTGTACCATTGGGCTAATAGCCATGTTTGGGGCCTTGTGCCGATCTGTAGAACATTAGGGAACCTATAGAGCTAGGTGACCTTTACATCGTGTTGGAAATATACACTCAGCCATAGCTCTAGCTGCATAGCATAATATGAGCCTGTACTAGATGTGTACATTGAGAGAGATTATCTAGGGTTGAATCCCCTGTTCTAGCTGAGTGGGCCTGAAAGGCCAAGTTATACCGATTGAGATGAGATAGGGTCGAGTACCCACTATGAGATGTTATATTGGGCCTGAAAGGCCAAGTCTATATTAACTGGGATAGGGTCGAGGACCCATTATGAGGTATTATGCATACAGATACCTATTATGGGATCGGGCTGCACGCCGCAGCAGTATATATGTTGGATCGGACTGCACGCCGCAGTGATATATGGTGGACCTGGCTGCACGCCATAGCACCATAGCGCTTGGGCCTAGGAGCCCCTCCGAAGTCTGTATACACCCCCAGTGAGCGCCGTCGACGTTAAAGGGAGCGGGCTGCGCGCCGCAGCAGTATATATATGGGAGCGGGCTGCACGCCGCAGCATTATAATTAATCGTATCCTACTATTTACTTAGATACTTATACATTATAGACATAAGTATGTGCCTTTATATGTTGAGATGGCCGTACACCGTAGGGGTACGAGCGAGGGTTCGTTCAGTGTGGAAATCTTGTAGAGATAAATGTAGATTGGAGGTTAAAGTACTATTATAGTGATGACGTACTTGTGAAGGTTGCCTTAGAACTGCTAAGTGATAGCACAGGAGTTCTTACTTTCAGTTATTATTTATTATTGTTACTCACTGAGTTGAAATATACTCACCCCACTCCCCTGCACTTTTTGGTGCAGATCCACAGGTGCCCGAGAGCGGTTGAGACATTTTAGCTGCTGATCCATATCTACTTTTGCGGAGATTACGAGGTAGCTGCCAGCGTCTGCAGAGCTTGTTTTCTCCTTCTTTATCATCTTTTTGATTTCCTATTTGTCTAGACTTGGTTGTATTAGGATGCTATTCTGTAGAGGCTCAGTCTCGTGACACCACGACATGTTTGGGACCGTGTTTTGTATGTTTTGACGTTTCGGTTATCACCCGTTATGACTAACTACTGTTTAAGTTTAATTTATTTAATAATTGGCTGGTTAAAAGGATAATATGGTCGGGCTTGCCTAGCATTGTGTTGGGCGCCATCACGACCAGGGTTTGGGTCGTGACAAACTGGTGGGTTAAATGTGCATGCCCGTTTAATTATTCGAAAGATGGTGGGAGCTTGCCCCACAAGAAGATCGTATAGTTGTGACATGTAGTCACTTGATTGGTTAGAAATTTAAACCAAGTATGAGGATTTTGGTGATATCATCCATTTAAGAATTTATGCCTGGAGGGCACTCTGCTTATTGGGGTCAAATATTATTGACTTAGCTTGGCACGACCAGGATAGACTTAAGGTCGGTGGATAGATTTAAATGTGGAAGTGAGCCTTGCGTCAGGCCGGTTGTGTTTCTTCCAGCAATGCGCCCTTTATGGAGGGATAGTCGTGGTCTTATTTCACGGTTAGTTAATTCATGTAAAGATATATTGCGCCGTATGAGTGTGAGACGGCTTGCTAAGTTCCTTATGTGTTGAGGTTCCGCTCAGCGGTGATGTGATATGAGCATGATGGCTCTTGAGACTCAGATCGTATATCGCACCTTAGTTGTGCTTGAGTTTGTAGCCTTTAGCGCTATATGTTTCATTGTGTCTGATATCATGCACCTTAGTGTGCTTATGATCGATATTCAGTATTTTGATGTGATGAGCTATTCATCTCGACATATGACTCCTTGTGTGAGTTTTATATTGTTGGGATCGGGTGGCACACCGCCATGGTTATATTGTTGGGATCGGGTGGCACGCCACCATGGTTATATTGTTGGGATCGGGTGGCACGTTGCCATGGGTATACTGTTGGGATCGGGTTGCACGCCACAACAGTGTGATGTTTATTTCAGTGTCCATAATTGCTCTTATGTGTTTTGTTTCCTATTTTTCTGAGGAAGTCCGTGTTAGTATGAGAGTTGAATAGTTCTCTCTAGTGTTCGCCTTCCTTTTGTATCACGTACGAATTAGTGGCCTAATGACACATTGTGTTATCTTGTGGGACTTTTGATTATGTCTGAGGTGGCTTATCACCTGAGCAGTTCGTACTGGGATGAGATGAGACCATGGGATTTGGGATCAGTTCAAACTGATTATATGAGGTATATTATGGAGGAAAAGATCATCCTCTGGTTTAGGACAAGGTAATGAATCTTGTCAGGAGTATAAACCCAATGAATTGTTGGTTCAGTAGTTGGTTATGGATATCGGCACATTTCTTTTGTCGGGTCAGTATTGTAAAAGTTAGAACGAGGCCTATGTAGATCATGAGGTGCAATGGGAGCATCTGATTCGTTAAATTTTGACTAATTTGGTCATAAAATATTATTGTGGTCCTGTGGATTTCGTGTTGCAAGGTAAGAATCCAACAAGGTTATGCAGTCATGTTTGAGGACGGCGTTTGAGGAATATTGAGCGATCTCTTGGTGAAAACAAGCCTGACATAGAATTTCCGGATGTTGGAATTAGGCTCCAAGACTTAATTGTTTGAACAAGGGGGAATATCTTCAGATTATATCAGGCTAATGTGCTCAGCTGAGTCCTAGATTTATTGGTCTTTTGAGATTTTGAGGCATGTTGGGGAGGTTGCTTATGAGTTGGCCTTACCTCCCAGCCTAGTCGGAGTCCATCCCGTATTTCATGTCTCTATGCTCCGGAGGTACCATGGTGACCCGTCGCATGTGTTGGATTTCACTTCGGTTCAGCTAGACGAGGATCTGTCTTATGTTGAGGAGCCAGTGGCCATTCTAGACAGGCAAGTCAGGAAGCTAAGGTCAAAGAACATCGCTTTAGTAGAGGTTCAGTGGCAGGGTCAGCCGGCCGTGGAGGCGACTTGGGAGACCGAGCAGGATATGCGCAGCCAGTACCCTCATCTCTTCACCACTCCAGGTACATTGCCTATGCTCATTCGAGGACGAACGAATCTTTTAAGTGTGGGAAGATGTAACGACCCGGCCGGTCGTTTTAGAAAATTACGCCCCGATCCCCAATTTAACTGTTTCCCTAAGTTCATTTCTGCTATTGTGGTTTGCCGGGAGAGTCGGTTCTGAAATTTGGAGCATTTTTGGACACTTAGTCCTTAAATGAGAGCTTTAAAGTTAGAAATTGGTTCGTAGCCGGAACAGTGCTAAGATGACCTCGGAACGGAAATCCGAAGGTTCCATTAGCTCCGTTAGGTGATTTCGGGGTTGGGAGCGCGTTAAGAATATATTTTGGAGGTCCGTAGCTCAATTAGGCTTGAAATGCCGAAGTTTGAAATTTTGGCGAATCCGAACGATAGGTGAGATTTTGATCCGAGGGTCGGAATGGAATTCCGACAATTTCTGTAGCTTCGTTATGTGATTTTGGATATGTCCGCAAATTTTCAGGTCATTCGGACGTCGTTTGGGTGGGTTTTAAATCAAATGTGTAATTCAGAAAGTCTTAAGAAATTTAGGCTTGAATTCGAGGTGAATTATGGGTTTTGATGTTGTTAGACGTGTTTTTATGATTGGAATAAGTTTGTATCATGTTTTGGAGTAGGTTGGTGGTTTTCGTTGGGGTCCCGGGGGTCCCGGGATGAACCTGGGGGTCCAATCGGGCTAATTCATGCATTTTTGGAAATGTTGTTAACTGCTGGTATGTGCTGCAGACGAATGCTCTATGCGATCGCAATGGGTTGATGCGATCGCATAGAAGGTTTTAAAGAGGCCAAGTATTTGTTCTATGCGATCGCGGGCAAGGATATGTGATTGCATAGTTTTGGAAGGTTGTTCTCTGCGATCGCGTACAGTCCTATGCGATCGCATAGTGTATAGATAGGGGGGTCCCAAGCCCAGTTTTTGTTCTATGCGATCGCGGAGCAGGGTATGCGATCGCATAGGTATATTTTGGGTGAGCATTGCGATCGCATTGAGGACTATGCAATCGCATAGAGAACTACGAAGGTTAAAATTTGTTCTATGCGATCGCAACTATGTTCATGCGATCGCATAGAGTAAAAATGTCTGGCAGTGACTTTAAGTCCAGAAACATTTCAGGCACGGCTTATCACACAAAAACGCCATTTTTGAGCTCCAAGAGAGGAAATTGAAGGGGAAACGCTGGGATATCATCGAGAAATCATCAGGGGTAAGTCTCTTGACCTTAATTCGTTAGTTTATCATGAAATCCTTGATTATTTCACTGAAAATGGAAGATTAAAGGTGGGTTTGAGCCCTAGGCCTAAATTTTAGAAAATCTTTGATTTGAATGGGCAAACGGAGTCCGATTTCGATAAATTGTATATGCACGGACTCGTGTTGAGATAAGGAACCCGAATATATAATTTTCGTAATTTTTCAAGAGGCATACCGAAAGTCGGGTTTTGGCAACTTGTGGGTTTTTGTGTGTTTTGAATTGCTTTGATTGGGTAATGTCCAATTGGCCTATTTTGATGTGATTCCATTAATTTTATCAGAAGTCAATATACCTGAGATGAAGCTGCTCATGGCCTCAAACTGCTAAATGATGCACCATAGCTCAAAACAACCGGTTGGGTCGTTACAGATACTACACCTGTGGAGACCGACATTCGCGGCAAGAGAGTTGTCTCTTAGCGGTTTTGTACCGGAGTCGGGGTAAGTGGCTTGTCTAGCCTCGTGTGGGGGAACCTTTACCCCTAGGATATTATGTGATAGTTTAAATGCCTTGTACGCGAGGTGACGGGCATGTACATGCGCTGGTTGTTGCAACTCACTTTACCTGAATTGTTCAATTCGTGATATTCATGTTCTTAATTTATTAAATTGTGACATTTACCTGGTATTCGTTACGGAAGTATGATTAGGTAGGATTTATCTGTCTAATTGCCTAATTGTCCTACTTGAACTTCTTGATAATTGTTGGCACTCGTCCTCGGTGAAGTTGTAGTTAAGCATATTATGTTTTCTGTTAGCGTTTTCTTTATTTGTTGTGTTTGTGGACTGCGGGTTCAATTCCAGGAGATCCCAGGGCTTTGGGTTCGATTCCCAGAGACCCGGATTGCTATTGTTTGTGGACTGCGGGTTCAACTCCCGGAGATCCAAGGGCTGCGGGTTCGATTACCGGAGATCATAAGTTTATTGATATATTATTTGTAGGGACTGCGGGTTCGATTCCCGAGATCCTGAGTTATTTGTAGGGACTGCCGGTTCGAATCCCGAGATCTTGAGTTATTTGTAGGGACTGCGGGTTCGATTCCCGAGATCCTGAGTTATTTGTAGGGACTGTGGGTTTGATTCCCGAGATCCTGAGTTATTTGTAGGGACTGCGGGTTCGATTCCCGAGATCCTGAGTTATTTGTAGGGACTGCGGGTTCGATTCCTGAGATCCTGAGTTATTTGTAGGGACTGCGGGTTCGATTCTCGGAGATCCTGAGTTATTAATATATTATGGAGACATGGGCTGCGGGTTCGATTCCCGGACACCCAGGGGTACTGTTAATGGGACTGTAGGTTCAATTCCCACAGCTCCTGGACTTATTAATTGAGTTTGTTACTTGTTATTAGCTTAATTGTAGACGGTTGTAGAAATCTCTTTATTGTTGTTATTTCGAAATTATTATCATTTAAACTGCTCATTATTGTTATTATCATTTTATTATTGATTTCTCTCAGTAGGGCCCTAACCTTCCTCGTCACTACTCCATCGAGGTTAGGCTTGGCACTTACTGAGTACCACCGTGGTGTACTCATGCTACTCTTCTGCACACTTTTGTTGTGCAGATCCAGGTACATCAGGACAGGCTCATACTAGGTGATTCAGCAGCACTTTGGGAGACCTCGAGGTATGATCTGCTACGTCCGCGGATCCGGAGGCCCTCCTTCTATTCTGATAGTATTAGTAGATGTTTTCCTTCATTTCATTGTTAGATACTCTTTACACATAGAGCCACAGTTGTATACTCTCTTTTAGTCTGTGTTGCCCGTGGGATTCCGGGTCTTAGTGGTGTTTTATACCGTGTGTTTGACGGGTGTGTGTGCCAAGCGGCACGGATTACATTTCCTTTTTATATTATTTTTCCGCTATTTCTTATTTAATGTTCATAAACTGGTATATTCCGCAACGTGTTAGGCTTACCTAGTCGTGGGGACTAGGTGCCGTCATGACACTTTCACGATTGGTGAACTATGGTCGTGACAAAAGACCAAAATGAATTTAAAATACACATTGACGAATTACTAGAACAAGGTTATATACAAGAAAGTAATAGTAAACATACAAGTCCAGCATTTATAGTAAATAAACATAGTGAACAAAAAAGAGGAAAAAGTAGAATGGTTATTGATTATAGAAATCTAAATGCAAAAACTAAGACATATAATTACCCAATACCAAACAAAGTACTAAAAATAAGACAAATCCAAGGATATAACTATTTTAGTAAATTTGATTGTAAATCAGGGTATTTTACCACTTAAAGTTAGAAGAAGAATCCAAAAAATTAACAGCATTTATTGTACCCCAAGGATTTTATGAATGGAACGTGTTACCTTTCGGATATAAAAATGCACCAGGCAGGTATCAACATTTTATGGATAACTATTTCAAACAACTAGAAAATTGCATAATAACATTGATGATATATTATTATATTCAACAACAAAAGATGAACATATAATATTATTAGAAAAATTTATACATATTATAGAAATATCGGGAATAAGCTTAAGTAGAAAAAGGCAGAAATAATGAAAAATCAAATATAATTTCTAGGAATAGAAATAGATAAAAGTGGAATTAAAATGCAAACTCATATAGTACAAAAAATGATAAATTCAAATGAACAATTAGATACAAAAAAGAAACTACAATCATTTTTAGGATTAGTAATCCAAGTAAGAGATTATTTACCAAAATTAGCAGAGACTTTAAAACCATTGCAGAAAAATCTACAAAGGATATAGAGTATCACTTTAGTGAAGAAGATAAAAAAAAAAGTAAGAAAAGTTAAACAAATATGTAAAAATCTACCAAAACTATACTTCCCAGATGAAAATAAAAAATTTTCATATATAGTAGAATTAGATGCAAGTGAAGAAAGATGTGACGACCCGGCCCGTTGTCATGGGAATTACCACCCCGTTATGTTGTAATTACATGTTTTACGCTTTTATATCAGTGTTAGAGTCTATCGGGTGAGTTACGAGTGAATTGGATTGAAAATGAGGCATATAGCCTTTTCGATAGAAACTTGAATAAGGAGAGTCAACTCGGAGTTGACTATTTGGTCAGAGGGCTCGGAATCAGTTTATGATGATTCGGTTAGTTCCGAGAGGTCATTTATGACTTAGGAGAGCAATCGGAATTGAATTTGGAGGTCCGGTGTAGAAATAGGCTTGAATTGGCTAAGGTTGAATTTGGGCGAAATACGAACGGTAGGTGGGATTTTGATCCGGGGGTCGGAATGGAATTCCGACAATTCATGTAGCTTCGTTATGTGATTTTGGATATGTCCGCAAAATTTCAGGTCATTCGGACGTCGTTTGGTCGGGTTTTTGATCGAATGTTAGTTTCGGAAGATTTGAAGAAACGTACGCTTGAATCCGTGTATAATGGGTGATTTTGATGTTTACGATGGTGTTTTTATGTTACGATCAAGTTTGAATAAGGTAATGTGATGTATTGGTGGCTTTTGTGGAGGTCCCGGGGGTGTCGGGATCATTTTGGATGCCTAACGGGCAAATTTTGATCATGAAGTTGCTGCAGAAAAATTGCAGACAGTGATTGCTTTATGCGATCGCATAGAGTCATTGCGATCGCATAGAAGAGCCTGGAGGGGTGAGAAAAATGTGCTATGCAATCGCATAGCAAGGGGTGCGATCGCATTGGCTTATCAGACTGCACATTGCGATCGCATAACCAGTGCTGCGATCGCGGAGAAGAAAAGATAAGGCCTGGAAGATTGTGCTATGCGATCGCGGAGGTGCATTGCGATCGCATAGAAGCGGGAAATTGGCAGGAAAAAATTTAACTCTATGTGATCGCATAGGGCCATTGCGATCTCATAGAAGGAATGGTCTGGCAGTGAAATTAAAACCATAACAGAACCAGTCGCGGGTTTCACACCCCAAATCACCATTTTTGAGCCCTAGAGAGAAGAAATTACGGGAAAACGCTGGGAAATCATCGGGTATTCATCGGAGGTAAGTTTCTTGACTCAAAAACATCATTTTATGGTAGAACTAACATCAATCTTCATGAATTTGGGTAGAAATTGTGAAGGATTGTGGCCTAGATATTGAAAACGAAAATTTGGGTTTTGAAAGGCCAATCGAACTCCGATTTTGGTAAATTTTATATGTATGGACTCGTGGCGAGACGAGGATTCTGGAAATATGAATTTCGAAATTTTTCGAGATGTGGGCCCGAGGCTCGGGTTTTGCCAATTTCGTGATTTTTGATATTTTTCGAGTTCTTTCGATTGGGTTATGTTCCATTAGCCTATTTTGATATATTGGTGCTGATTTGTGCTAGTTTTGACGTGCATGGATGCCGGTTCGAGGAGCTAAGGCGTCGCGGGCATGAGTTTTCGTCGGTTCGAGGTGGGTAATACTTGTAAATGATGTCCCGAGGGTTAGTAAACCCCGGACTTGCACATCTTAGTGTTGTGTTGAGGTGACTTGCACGCCGGATAACGGGCGTGGGGTAGAGCACCATTGGGGATCGTGACTTGGTCCGTCCCGCGTAATAAATAATAATACCTAATTATTGAAATGAATTGGACTAATTATCATGCTTGGGCTTCGTGCCGATTATTTGAATCCTTCAGGGATTGGTATCACTGTCTTGATAACACTGTGCATATTTTATTCTAAATTTAAGCTTTAAATGGTATTTTGCTATTCAGCATTTTTTTTATAAGGTTATGAAAAACTTGAACAAGGTCTTAAAAATATTTTTAGCTGTGAGCTAATACGATATTGTTGCCCGTAGGGCTTTCTTGACTATTTGTTAGACTAATTGGGGCCGAGAGCCATATGTTAGGGCATGAAAATTTATGTGAGCATATGCATACACATGCATGGATCGGACTGCATGCCGTAGTGGTGTGCGGATCGGGCTGCGCGCCGCAGCAGGTGTGATATTAATATTGTGCTTGGGCTGTAGGAGCCTCTCCGGAGTCTAAACACCCACAGTGAGCACGGGTACCTAAATTGGATCGGGCTACGCGCCGTAGCGGTCATATGCATTGCATGGCATACATACATTGGTTTATGTGTACTATGTGGCATAACATTTAGCACTCATACATTACTGGCACACATGCATTAGTTGCCTTATTGACCAGATCTCCTGGTGTAAATTGATAAGGAGTGCTGAGCCCGAGGGGCTGATTTGAGCGCGGACTTGCACCGCTTGAGATAGTATCCGGGTATTGGTATATTATCATGAAAGAAAGAAGCTAAAAATTAAAATTTCTAAATAATCTACTCACATATGCTGGTAAGGAATAAAGATAGTTCTGTATTTTGTAGCATGACATAGTGCCTTGTGTGGTTTTCTTCCCTTCAGCATTATTTACTTTTATTACCGCTGAGTTGGAAGTACTCACACCCGACTCCCTGCACCTTGTGTGCAGATCCAGGTACATCACAGCAGGGCTGATTCTATGGCGGCTCGGGAGTGCTTTTGGACAGTCGAGGTAGCTGCCAGCGTTCGCAGGACCTGATTCTCCAGTTTGTCTATATTTTTGTTCTGACCATCCCACACTTGTGCACAGTTATATTCACTATTTACACTTTGTATACTCTGTAGAGGCTCATGACTCTTGACCCTTCGGTCTATGGAGTTGGTATATTTTGGGACTTAGTTCCCCGTTTTTGATATATATATCACTGTTGCTTCATGTTTTGATATGCTTAAATTGGATAAAGCGAGCTCCCAGCTCCGTAGTTGTTATTGATTGGTTAGGCTTGCCTAGTAATGTGTTGGGCGCCATCACGACCGGATTTGGGGTCGTGACAAGTTGGTATCAGAGCCTAGGTTTACTAGGCCTCATGAGTCTTGAGCCGGTTAGTAGAGTCTTGTGGATCGGTACGGGGACGCCTGTACTTATCCTCGGGAAGCTGCGAACCTTTAGGAAACACTTCACACTTCTTGGAATTCTTATCGTACGTACTTGATTAAGATTGTGATATAATCTTTGAAATTCCTTCCGCACGTCTGTGTACACATCGAGCGCTCAGTAATATAATTGCCTTATGGCTTGTGATTTCCCCGAATGAGGGGCAAGATATAATCTCTGTGACTTCATGTTGGGCCAATCTGGAAGACTTGAGGCTGGACCTTGTCTATGACTTGAGCATCGAGATGCTGATTTTGTGAGTGGTGGCAATAGATAATGTACTGGGGGTTTGAAACCCTATCTTTTCACTATACAGTGCCATGTTGAGAAGATACATGCATCATGTGATGAGCGTGGTGGTATTGTGACTGGGGATTTGGACTTGGTCCTTCCCGATTGATAGATTAGTGTGTGTAATGACTGAGACTAGGCTTATATCCATGTATTTGGGCTAGTAGCCATGTTTGTGGCCTTGTGCCGATCTGTAAAGTATTAGGGAGGCTTACTAATGGATGAGCTGTTAATTGTTCGACTCTTATCTAAATTGTTGTGTAGCACCGAGCTATGGGCGTGGTGAATATTTATCATATCTCGTAATTGGAAGGTAAAGTGCCTTATGTGTAGTGGAACGAGTTCAAACTCAGGAAGGCTAAAGTGATTATGCTATGTGTATCCTGGTGGAAGGTATTGTGCGGGAATGCTAAATTGAGGCGAAGTAGGTGGGTTAATTTTCATGTGTAATTGAAAGGTAATTGATATGTGTTATGATTCGAGCAGGTACAACGCATGTTCATGTAACAATTATGATAATATGATTTGTGTAGTATTGAGACTAATTTTGTCGATATGCCTTGTGATGTCTAGTCGAGTTGTGAATGTATTGCTAAGATGGTTTTGGTGATTCTCTGGCAGGTGGATACGCCAAATTTCAAAGGAAACTCTGTCAATTTTTTTGGAAAATTTGGGACTTAGAAAAGATTTTTGTCACCTAAAGAGTGGGCTTAACTGTTGTGTGTGAATGAATACAAGAATTGTAAAAGAGTTAATATTTCTGATGATTCGAATCTTCGCCGAAGCTTGCAAATGACTTGAGTTTAATCTAACTAGAACATTGTGGCATCATTTGAGTAAGAATGCTATGTGTGGCTAAAAGGGCTTTGATGTGTGGCTCCAAGCCACGTTGGGGAGGTTGTTGTTGATTAACTGATTTCACTGTTGTGTACTGTTTTGGCTCTGTCTCTAGGTATGTTGGGAAATTTTGATAAGGGTTATGGTGCTTCGTAGATGTGAAGAAATACTAGGATGTTGTGAACTTATGTTGGTAAAGAATGTTCGGTGTATAGAAAAGAAAGATAGCTAATTGTATCTGTAAGTAATCATGTTTCTACTCAATAGGACAATTGAATTATAGCTGAATAAGGGTGAATGATGTCCGAGAATGGTTTTACGGTGTTCAAGATTTTGCTTGTAACAGTCAGGTGCCTTAAGATTGTGTATGTGGCTAAAGATGGTGGTTTCGTTATAAAAGATAAAGGCTTGTGTTATATCATGTGAATGATGGGATTCTATGTATCCGTATTGGGAAGTAATGATAACAAATTTAAAGGAATCGCAGGAAGTTCTTCAAAATAAAGTGTGGTAGAATGTGGCACTTCTGGGAAACATTGAGAGAGTATTCAGTGGCCTATGGGCCTTAGACTGTGTGGTCTTGTGTATGAATCTCGTGCGGTAACATAAGTTGAGGTATTGTGATCCTTCAGTAAAGGAGAATATTAAATTAAAGATGAATCAGAAAGGAATTGGGTAAATGGAACAACTTGCTAATAAACCAGAATGGTATGAAAAGGAATACGATTAATTCCTGGTATATGGTTGAAGTAATGAGTCTTGCAGATATTGTGCAGCAAAGCTCTTGAGTGCTGGAAGTTGTGTAACTTGATATGGGTATAAGGACTTAGTCTTGGCAGTTAAACTTATGCAACGAATGGGAAGAAGGAGTTTGTGATGTGCTTTACCATGGTTTGAAAATGAGTATATTTCCTGTTGATATGCAAGGCTTGGAATGGGTAATGAGTTTTCTCTATATGGGATCATGAAAGTCCTTGACTCGTTGAGTGCGCCGATGTTGAGGCGGAGGAAAGGGATATGAATTTCCATGTTGTCTTAGTGTGATATGGTATATGCGATGTGTTATGGAAAGTTGATAATGGCATACTCAAGGTTTTGAGATCAGTTCATGATATATGGGAAGTCATTAAAATTATTGAGCACCGTGGGCAGCTGCAGGAGAAATAAGAATCGATCTTTCTGGCAATTAAGGAAAATGGCACAGCTATTCTAGTGAATTGGCAGGGAATATGGTCCAAAAGGACAAGGTAATGTAAACTGATAATATCTAGTGGTATGGTAGTATTCTCATGTTGGATTGACTGTAATAATTGAGTCGTTGATGGCATAGTGAAATTTCTGAATGGCTTTTGTGGTATGGATGGACGGTTGATGTACGTTATGTATTCGTACGGTGATGTACAGGATGAGGCATAGTGATTCATCTGTATATATATGTGTATATATATGTGTTGGAGACTTGAAGTTCTCGTTAGTCCGCCTATGCAGTGGTTGTATATCGTGTGTATCGGCACCGTTTGATGATTATTGGAAATCGGAAGCCCTAGTGGCTCTCTCTCAACTTGATTTGACGAATTCGGATTATGATACTTGATTGCAGACTGATTGTCATAAGTCAGGTTGTCTGGACTAATGTGATATGGACTATAATGGAATGGCACAAATTGCGTGGCAGAGTGCATCAGAGTATGCTCCAGCGGGGTAGTTGTACTCCAGGACCAGCGGACGGCTGGTAGGTATTGCTTTGTCAGTTGGGCCTTCGCGGCAGATGTTAGTGTAGATGTTTCTACCATTGATTTAGTTCTGGTATTGAGGAACTTTGTTGGATGTGTTTCTTGTGGCCAAACTTGAGGCTATATATGTTTATTATAATGAGCAACTTGACTCGATGTGCATTCCTTTTTGCTAGATGTGTTCGTGGATCGGGTGGCACGCCGCCACAGGTATGGTATCTGGATCGGGTGGCACGCCGCCACGGGTATGTCACTGGAGCGGGTTGCACGCCGTAACAGAATATCGTGAAAATATAGTTAGTTATATGCTACCGGGTATACAATACTTCCTCGCTTCTGAGGAAAAGACCGTTATGAGTATCGTTCGGCGAACGACACATCGGTTGTGTGCTTTCAGGATTTGATAGCATACATTAATTGTTTCACCGTGGGTGAGGTCGATTGCTTGAGTCCAGACCTAAATATGTGCATGGCTGACCGTTTGAGCTGGGTAACTCGAGGTGCTTCATGAGTAATAGTGTTTGGTTAGAATCAAGAATCGTGGCAAGGCCACGTGATGTTATGACCTCTCGAGGAGGATTCATGTACTCTATTTCTATAATGTGAGACGCGATCTCAGTTCTACGTTATGATGGCACAGAGGAATTGAATTGCAACTCTTTTGTTTGAGTTAGTTATCATGATTTAAGTATGTTCAGACGTTTCTTATTGGAGCATGTGTTGTGCTCGTCGTGGCTTAGGCCGGTGTTGAGGTATCATAATACCAGTGGGGTGTGTTATAACCAAAATGATCATTCGAGTCATTAATGAGAGCGAGCATATGTGATTTCAGCTCGTTAGAAAGGTAATATCGAGGTTTGGCTCCGAAACTTATTGTGGTATCAGTTTTAAAAGGGAAATGGATTCACGAATGGTTGACCCGAGAGATAGGTTCGGTATATCGCGTGCTTCAGCTGCCGTGGGCAGGATATGGAGGTGTTGGAATAAGACTCTATCTAATAAAAGAGGTTTTCAGCTAGTATTTGGTTATTGTGGCCAGTTGTTGTGATTAGAGACTATCGTCTCGAGTGATTGGGTTGTCGATACATCATATGATCTCACCCGAAGTAGTGAATATGGGTTATTGTAGTGGATTCGAGTGTATCCTGAGTATAGGCATGGGATTTGCATTTGGCAAATGATTTCAGAACGTACAATGTGATTTATGGATCAGATAGTCTGTGAAATTTTGACTATATGGCGTTTTCGGACTTATGTGAGATAGGGTGACGTGTGATCGCCCGAATATATGCTTGGTAAGGTCATTCATCTATTGGGTTGCTTCTAGTACAACTTTGGGTCCATTCGAGGACGAGCATTTGTTTAAGTTGGGGAGAATGTGACGACCCGGCCCGTTGTCATGAGAATTACCACCCCGTTATGTTGTAATTACATGTTTTATGCTTTTATATCAGTGTTAGAGTCTATCGGGTGAGTTAAGAGTGAGTTGGATTGAAAATGAGGCATATAGCCTTTTTGAAAGAAACTTGAATAAGAAAAGTCAACCCAGAGTTGACTATTTGGTTAGAGGGCTCGGAATCAGATTCTGATGATTCGGTTAGTTCCGAGAGGTCATTTATGACTTAGGAGAGCAATCGGAATTGAATTTGGAGGTCCGGTGTAGAAATAGGCTTGAATTGGCTAAGGTTGAATTTTGGCGAAATTCGAACGGTAGGTGGGATTTTGATCCGGGGGTCGGAATGGAATTCCGACAATTACTGTAGCTTCGTTATGTGATTTTGGATATGTCCGCAAAATTTCAGGTCATTCGGACGTCGTTTGGTCGGGTTTTTGATCGAATGTTAGTTTCGGAAGATTTGAAGAAACTTAGGCCTGAATTCGTGTGTAATGGGTGATTTTGATGTTTACGATGGAGTTTTTATGTTACGAGCAAGTTTGAATGAGGTAATGTGATGTATTGGTGGCTTTGGTGGAGGTCCCGGGGGTCTCGGGATCATTTTGGATGCCTAACGGGCAAATTTTGATGATGAAGTTGCTGCAGAAAAATTGCAGACAGTGATTTCTCTATGCGATCGCATAGAGTCATTGCGATCCCATAAAAGAGCCTGGAGGGGTGAGAAAAATGTGCTATGCGATCGCATAGCAAGGGGTGCAATCGAAATAGGCTTATCAGACTGCACATTGCGATTGCATAACCAGTGCTGCGATCGCGGAGAAGAAAAGATAAGGCCTGGAAGATTGTGCTATGCGATCACGGAGGTGCATTGCAATCGCATAAAAGGGGGAAATTGGCAGGAAAAAATTTAACTCTATGCGATCGCATAGGGCCATTGCGATCGCATAGAAGGAATGGTCTGGCAGTGAAATTAAAACCAGAACAGAACCAGTCGCGGGTTTCACACCCCAAAACACCATTTTTGAGCCCTAGAGAGAAGAAATCACGGGAAAACGCTGGGAAATCATCGGTTATTCATTGGAGGTAAGTTTCTTGTCTCAAAAACATCATTTGTTGGTAGAATTAACATCAATCTTCATGAATTTGGGTAGAAATTGTGAAGGATTGTGGCCTAGATATTGAAAACGAAAATTTGGGTTTTGAAAGGCCAATCGAACTCCGATTTTGGTAAATTTTATATGTATGGACTCATGGCGAGACGAGGATTCTGGAAATATGAATTTCGAAATTTTTCGAGATGTGCGCCCGGGGCTCGGGTTTTGCCAATTTCGTGATTTTTGATATTTTTCGAGTTCTTTTGATTGGGTTATGTTCCATTAGCCTATTTTAATATATTGGTGCTGATTTGTGCTAGTTTTGACGTGCATGGATGCCGGTTCGAGGAGCTAAAGCGTCGCGGGTATGAGTTTTCGTCGGTTAGTAAACCCCGGACTTGCACATCTTAGTGCTCTGTTGAGGTGACTTGCACGCCGGATAACGGACGTGGGGTAGAGCACCATCGGGGATCGTGACTTGGTCCGTCCCGCGTAATAAATAATAACACCTAATTATTGAAATGAATTGGACTAATTATCATGCTTGGGCTTCGTGCCGATTATTTGAATCCTTCAGGAATTGGTATCACTGTCTTGATAACACTGTGCATATTTTATTCTAAATTTAAGTTTTTAAATGGTTTTGCTATTCAGCATTTTTTTTATAAGGTTATGAAAAACTTGAACAAGGTCTTAATAATATTTTTAGCTGTGAGCTAATACGATATTGTTGCCCGTAGGGCTTTCTTGACTATTTGTTAGACTGATTGGGGCCGAGAGCCATATGTTAGGGCATGACAATTTATGTGAGAATATGCATACACATGCATGGATCGGACTGCACGCCGCTGTGGTATACAGATCGGGCTGCGCGCCGCAGCAGGTGTGATATTGATATTGTGCTTGGGCTGTAGGAGCCCCTCCGGAGTCTGAACCCCCACAGTGAGCACGGGTACCCAAATTGGATCGGGCTACGCGCCATAGCGGTCATATGCATTGCATGGCATACATACATTGGTTTACGTGTACTACGTGGCATAACATTTAGCACTCATACATTACTGGCACACATGCATTAGTTGCCTTATTGACCAGATCTCCTGGTGTAAATTGATAAGGCGTGCTGCGCCCGAGGGGCTGATTTGAGCGCGGACTTGCACCGCTTGAGATTGTATCCAAGTATTGGTATATTATCATGAAAGAAAGAAGCTAAAAATTGAGATTTCTAAATAATCAACTCACATATGCTGGTAAGGAATAAAGATAGTTCTGTATTGTGTAGCATGAGACAGTGCCTTGCGTGGTTTTCTTCCCTTCAGCATTATTTACTTTTATTACCGCTAAGTTTGAAGTAGTCACACCCGACTCCCTGCACCTTGTGTGCAGATCCAGGTACATCACAGCGGGGCTGATTCTATGGCGGCTCGGGAGTGCTTTTGGACAGTCGAGGTAGCTGCCAGCATTCGCAGGACCTGATTCTCCAGTTTGTCTATATTTTTGTTCTGACCATCCCTGTCACGACCCCAAATCCGGTCGTGATGGCGCCCAGGACACTGCTAGGCCATCCTGACCAATTAACAACAACCACGGAGCGATAAGCTCAATTTATCCAATTTAAGCATAACAGAATAATTCAACAGTGATATATATATAAAAAAAATAGGGAACCAAGTCCAAACACGTGGCAACTCCCATAGACCGAAGGGTCAAGAGTCATGAGCCTCTACAGAGTATACAAGTGTAAATAGTAAAAATAACTGTGCACAAGTGTGGGATGATCAGAACAAAAATACAGACAAACTGGAGAATCAGGTCCTGCGAACGCTGGCAGCTACCTCGACTGTCCAAAAGCACTCCCGAGCCGCAATAGAATCAGCTCTACTGTGATGTACCTGGATCTGCACACAAGGTGCAGGGAGTCGGGTGTGAGTACTTCCAACTCAGCAATAATAAAAGTAAATAATGCTGAAGGGAAGAAAACCTCGCAAGGCACTATCTCATGCCACACAATACAGAACTATCTTTATTACTTACCAGCATATGTGCGTAGATTATTAAAAACTCAATTTTTAGCTTCTTTCTTTCATGAAACATATCAATACCTGGAACAATCTCAAACAGTGCAAGTCCGCACTCAAATCAGCCCCTCGGGCTCAGCACTCCTTATCAATTTGCACCAGGAGATCTGGTCAATAAGGCAACTAATGCATGTGTGCCATTAATGTATGAGTGCTAAATGTTATGCCACGTAGTACATGTAAACCAATGTATGTATGCCATGCAATGCATATGACCGCTACGGCGCGTAGCCCGATCCAATTTGGGTACCCGTGCTCACTGTGGGGGTTCAGACTCCGGAGGGGCTCCTACAGCCCAAGCACAATAATAATATCACACCTGCTGCGGCGCGCAGCCCGATCCGTATACCACTGCGGCGTGCAGTCCGATCCATGCATGTGTATGCATATGCTCACATAAATTGTCATGCCCTAACATCTGGCCCTCGGCCCCAATCAGTCTAACAAATAATCAAGAAAACCCTACGGGCAACAATATCATATTAGCTCACAGCTAAAAATGTTATTAAGACCTTGTTCAAGTTTTTCATAACCTTATAAAAATACTGATTAGCAAAATACCATTTTAAACCTTAAATTTAGAATAAAATATGCACGGTGTTATCAAGACAGTGATACCAATCCCTGAAGGATTCAAATTATTGGCACGGAGCCCAAACATGATAATTAGTCCAATTTATTTCAAAATTTAGGTGTTATTATTTAATATGCGGGACGGACCAAGTCACGATCCCCAATGGTGCTCTACCCTACGCCCGTTATACGGCGTGCAAGTCACCTCAACACAGCACTAAGATGTGCAAGTCCGGGGTTTACTAACCCTCAGGACATCATTTACATGTATTACCCACCTCGAACCGACGAAAACTCATGCCCGCGATGCCTTAGCTCCTTGAACCAGCATCCACGCACGTCCAAACTAGCCAAAATCAATACAAACATATCAACATAGGCTAATGGAACATAACCCAATCGAAAGAACTCGAAAAATATCAAAAATCATGAAATTTGCAAAACCCGAGCCCCGGGCCCACATCTCAAAAAATTTTGAAACTCATATTTCCAGAATCCTCGTCTTGCCACGAGTCCATACATATAAAATTTACCAAAATCGGACTCCATTTGCCCACTCAAATCAGTGTTTTTCTTCAATTTAGGCCTAGGGCTCAACCCACCTTTAATCTTCCATTTACAGGGAATTAACCAAGGATTTCATGTTAAAAAGATGTAATTAAGCCACAAAACTTACCTCCGACGAACACCCGATGATTTCCCAGCAATATCCCGTGAGTCTCTCTCTCTAGAACTCAAAATTTATGTTTTGGGGTGTGAAACCCGCGACTGGTTCTTAATTAATCTGTTTCTGCACAGACGTCCCTTCTATGCGATCGCAATGGCCCTATGTGATCGCATAGAGTTAAATTTTCCTGCCCATTTCCCCTTCTATGCGATCGCAATACACCTCCGCGATCGCATAGCACAATCTTCCAGGCCTCATCTTTTCTTCTCTGCGATCGCAGCACTGGTTATGCGATCGCAATGTGCAGTCTGATAAGCCTATGCGATCGCACCCCTTGCTATGCGATCGCATAGCACATTTTTCTCACCCATCCAGGCTCTTCTATGCGATCGCAATGACTCTATGTGATCGCATAGAGCAATCACTGTCTTAAATTTTTCTGCAGCAACTTTATGATCAAAACTTGCCCGTTAGGCATCCGAAATGATCCCGAGAAACCCCGGGACCTCAACCAAAGCCACCAATATATCACATTACCTCATTCAAACTTGCTCATAACATAAAAACACCATCCTAAACATCAAAATGACCAATTACACACGGATTCAAGCCTAAGTTTCTTCAAAACTTCCGAAACTAACATTCGATCAAAAACCCAACGAAAGGACGTCCGAATGACCTAACAATTTGCAGGCATATCCAAAATCACCTAACGGAGCTACTGCAACTGTCAGAATTCCATTCCAACTCCCGGATCAAAATCTCACCTACCGTTCGGATTTCGCCAAAATTCAACCTTAGCCAATTCAAGCCTAAAACTATACCGGACCTCCAAATTCAATTCCGATTTCTCTCCTAAGTCATAAATCACCTCTCGGAACTACCCGAATCTACAGAATACAATTCCGAGCCCTCTAACTAAATAGTCAACTCCGGGTTGACTTTCCTTATTCAAGTTTCCTTCAAAAAGGCTATATGCCTCTTTTTCAATCCAATTCACTCCTAACTCACCCGATAGACTCTAACACTGATATATAAGCATAAAACATGTAATTACAACATAACGGGGTGGTAATTCCCGTGACGACGGGCCGGGTCGTTACATTCTCCCCAACTTAAACAAACGCTCGTCCTCGAGCGGACTCAGAGTTATACTAGAAGCAACCCAATAGCTGAATGACCTTACCAAGCATATATTCGGGCGATCACACGTCACCCTATCTATCATAAGTCCGAAAACACCATATAGCTGAAACCTCACAGACCATCTGAATCATAAAGCACATTGCACTCTCCGAAATCATATACCAAATGCTAATCCCATGCCTATGCTTAGGATACACTAGAATCCACTACAATAACCCATACTCACATCTCCAGGTGGGATCATATGATGCCTCAAACAACCCAATCACTCGAGACGATAGTCTCTAATCACAACAATTTCCCACGATAACCAAATACCAACTGAAAAACCTTTTTCATTAGATAGAGTCTTGTTCCAACACCTTCATATCATGCCCACGGCAACCGAACACGCGATATATCGAACCCATCTCTCGGGTCAACCATTCATGAATCCATTTCACTTTTAACTGATACCACAACAGATTTCGGACCCAAATCTCAGTATTACCTTTCTAACCCACTGAAATCACATATGCTCGCTCTCCATAATGACTCAAATGATTATTTCGATTATAACACACGCACTGGTGATATGTCACCTCAACACCGGCCTAAGCCACGACGAGCACAACACAGGCTCCAATAGAGACATCCGAACATACTCAAATCATGACAACTATCTTCAACAAGAGAGCTGCAATTCAATTCTGTGCCATCATAACATAGAACTGAGATCGCTCTCGTATTATAGAAATAGAGTACCTGAATTCTCTTTGAGAGGTCATAACATCACGTGGCCTTGCCACGATTCGTGATTCTATCCAAACAATATTACTCATGAAGCACCTCAAGCTACCAAGCTCAAAACGGTTAGCCACGCACAGATCTAGGTCTTGAACCTAAACAATCAACCTCACCCACGGTGAAACAATTAACGTATGCTATCAAATCCCGAAAGGACACAACCGATGTGCCATTCGCCAAGCGATACTCAATACAGACTTTTCCTCAGAAGCCAAGAAGTATTGTATACCAGGTAACATATAACTAACTCTATTTTTGCATTACACTATTGCGGCGTGCAACCCGCTCCAATGGCATACCCGTGGCGGCGTGCCACCCGATCCAGATACCATACATGTGGCGGCGCGCCACCCGATCCAAATAACCCGTGGCGGCGTGCCACCCGATCCACGCATAAATATCGCAAAAAAAATGCATATCAAGTCGAATTGCTCATTACAGTAAACATATACAGCCTCAAGCTCGGCCACAAAAAATGCATCCGACAAAGTTCCCTAATACCGGAACTGAACCCATGGTAGAAACCTCTACACTGATATCCACCACTACGGTCCAACTAACAAAGCAATGCCTACCAGCCGTCCGCTGGTCCTGGGTACAACTACTCTGTTGGAGCATACTCTGATGCTCTTTGCTACGCAACTTGTGCCATTTTCCGACATAGTCCATATCACATTAGTCTAGACGACCTGACTTATGTCAACCAGTCTGAAATAAGGTATCATAACCCAAATTCATCATATCAAGCTAAGAGAGAGCCACTAGGGCTTCCGTTTTCCAATAATCACAAAACGGTGCCGATACACGCGATATACAACCACTGCATAGGCGGATTACGAGAACTTCTAGTCTCCAACACATATATAACGCATGAATCGCTATACCTGGTTCAACACTCCACCGTACGAATACATAACGCACACCAAGCGCCCATTCGTTCCATGAAAGCCATCCAAGAATTTCACTATGCCATCAACGACTCAATTATTACGGTCGATCCAACAAGAGAATACCACCATGCCATTAGATATTATCAGTTTACATTACCTTGTCCTTTTTGGACCATATTCCCTGCCAAGTTAATAGAATAGCAGTACCATTTTCTTAAATCATTAGAAAGATCGATTCTTAATTCACCTGCAGATGTCCGCGCTGCTCAATAATTTTTATTGACTTCCCATATATTATGAACTGATCTCAAAACCTATAATATACCATTATCAACTTTCCATAACACATCGTGTATACCATATCACACTAAGACAACATGGAAATTCATATCCCTTTCCTCCTTTTCAAAATCGGCGCACTCAACTAGTCAAGGACTTTCGTGATCTCATATAGAAGAAAACTCATTACACTTTCCATGCTTCGCATACTGACAGGAATATACTCATCTTCAAACCATGATAAAACACATCACAAACTATTTCTTCCCAATCGCTGCATAAGTTTAACTACCAGGACTGAGTCTTTATACCCATGTCAAGTTACACAACTGTCGGCACTCAAGAGCTTTGTTGCAATGTCTGCAAGACTCACTACTTCAACCACATACCAGGAATCAATCGTATTCCTTTTTATACCATTCTGGTTTATTAACAAGTTGTTCCATTTACCCAGTTTCCTTTCTGGTTCATCTCTAATTTCATACCAGTCTTTACTGTAGTACGACAATGCCTCAACTCATGTTACCCCACGAGACTCGTACATAAGACCATATGGTCTAAGACCCATAGGCCACTAAATTCTCTCTCAATGTTTCCCAGAAGTACCACATTCTACCACACTTTATTTTGAAGAACTTCCTGCGATTTTGAATTTTCTATCATTACTTCCCAGTACGAATACATAGAATCCCATCATTCACATGATATAACGCAAGCCTTGATCTTTTCTAACGAAATTGCCGTCTTTAGCCACATACACAATCTTAAGGCACCTGACTGTTACAAGAAAAATTTTGAACACTGCAGAACCATTCTTGGGCATCATTCACCCTTATTCAGCTGTAATTCAACTGTCCTATTGAGTAGAACCACTCGTGTTTTGTTAGAACTCTGACATCGCAGAACGTGATTACTTATAGATACAATCAGCTATCTTTCTTTTCTATGCGGTGAATATTCTTTACCAACAGCAGTTCAAAACACCCTAGTACTTCATCAGATCTACGAAGCACCATAACCTTTACCAGAATTTCCCAACATACTTAGAGACAGAATCAACATAGCACACAATAGTGCAATCGGTTAATCAATAGCAACCTCCCCAACTTAGCTCGAAGCCATTCATCAAAGCACTTTCAACCACTCATATCTTTATTACTCAAGTGATGCCGAAATGTTACAACGAGATTAAACTCAAGTCATTTAAAAGCCTTGACAGAGACTTGAATCATCAGAGACCTTAGCTCTTCTGCAATTCTTGCAGATATACACGCACCACCAATAAGCCCACTCTCTTTAGGTGACAGAAATCTTTCTAAGTCCCAAATTTTTCATAAATTTCGGCAGAGTTTCCTTTGTAATTTGGCCTATCCACCTGCCAGAGAATCACCAAACCATTCTAACAATACATCCATAACTCAACAAGACATCGCAATGTATATCAACAACATGAATCTCAATACTATACAAGTTATATTATCAAAATTGATACATGGACATGCGCTGCACCTGCTCGAATCATAACATATGTCAAATACCTTTCACCGCAATACTCATAACACAACCAATTCAATTTTGTTGAGTCTAAACTCATACTACCACACATAGTGCACTTTACATTTCCGCTAAGAGGCAATGAACATATTTCTCACGCCCATAACTAGGGCTACATATCAAATCACAACAAGAACTGAATACCTTACAGCTCTCCCATTATCAAACTGCCATTTGCACAATAAAGATCAATACCGATCGTATGAACTTCATAATACCGGCTCGCTAAATTAGTACATTGGTGCTCAAGCCATAGACAAAAATCTGGCCTCAAGTCCTCCCGACTGGCCCAACATGAATTCATAGAGATTACATCTCGCCCCTCGACCAAGGAATCGCAAGCCATAAGTCAATTCTATTACTGAGCGCTCGAAGCGTACACAGACGTGCGGAAGGAGTTTCAAAAAGGTATATCTCAAGCTGAATCAAGTACGCACGATAAGAATTCCAATAATTGTGAAGTGTTTCCTAAAGGTTCGCAGCCTCATGAGGATAAGTACAGGCGTCCCCGTACCGATCCACAAGACTCTACTAACCGGCTCAAGACTCATGAGGCCTAGTAAACCAACTTGTCACGACCCCAAATCCGGTCGTGATGGCGCCCAGCACACTGCTAGGCCAGCCTGACCAATTATCAACAACCACGGGGCTATAAGCTATATTTATCCAATTTAAGCATAACAAAATAATTCAACAGTGATAGATATATAAAAAAACAGGGAACCAAGTCCCAACACGTGGCAACTCCCATAGACCGAAGGGTCAAGAGTCATGAGCCTCTACAGAGTATACAAGTGTAAATAGTAAAAAGTAACTGTGCGCAAGTGTGGGATGATCAGAACAAAAATACAGACAAACTGGAGAATCAGGTCATGCGAACGCTGGCAGCTACCTCGACTGTCCAAAAGCACTCCCGAGCCGCAATAGAATCAGCTCTACTATGATGTACCTGGATCTGCACACAAGGTGCAGTGAGTCGGGTGTGAGTACTTCCAACTCAGCAGTAATAAAAGTAAATAATGCTGAAGGGAAGAAAACCTCGCAAGGCACTATCTCATGCTACACAATACAGAACTATCTTTATTTCCTTACCAGCATATGTGCGTAGATTATTAGAAATCTCAATTTTTATCTTCTTTCTTTCATGAAACATATCAATACGTGGAGCAATCTCAAACAGTGCAAGTCCGCACTCAAATCAGCCCCTCGGGCTCAGCACTCCTTATCAATTTGCACCAGGAGATCTGGTCAATAAGGCAACTAATGCATGTGTGCCATTAATGTATGAGTGCTAAATGTTATGCCACGTAGTACACGTAAACCAATGTATGTATGCCATGCAATGCATATGACCGCTACGGCGCGTAGCCCGATCCAATTTGGGTACCCGTGCTCACTGTGGGGGTTCAGACTCCGGAGGGGCTCCTACAGCCCAAGCACAATAATAATATCACACCTGCTGCAGCGCGCAGCCCGATCCGTATACCACTGCGGCGTGCAGTCCGATCCATGCATGTGTATGCATATGCTCACATAAATTGTCATGCCCTAACATATGGCCCTCGGACCCAATCACTCTAACAAATAATCAAGAAAACCCTACGGGCAACAATATCATATTAGCTCACCGCTAAAAATGTTATTATGTCCTTGTTCAAGTTTTTCATAACCTTATAGAAATGCTGAATAGCAAAATACCATTTTAAACCTTAAATTTAGAATAAAATATGCACAGTGTTATCAAGACAGTGATGCCAATCCCTGAAGGATTCAAATAATTGGCACGAAGCCCAAACATGATAATTAGTCCAATTTATTTCAACAATTAGGTGTTATTATTTAATACGCGAGACGGACCAAGTCACGATCCCCAATGGTGCTCTACCCCACGCCCGTTATCCGGCGTGCAAGTCACCTCAACACAGCACTAAGATGTGCAAGTCCGGGGTTTACTAACCCTCAGGACATCATTTACAAGTATTACCCACCTCGAACCGACGAAAACTCATGCCCGCGACGCCTTAGCTCCTTGAACCGGCATCCATGCATGTCAAAACTAGCCAAAATCAATACAAACATATCAACATAGGCTAATGGAACATAACCCAATCGAAAGAACTCGAAAAATATTAAAAATCACGAAATTTGCAAAACCCGAGCCCCGGGCCCACATCTCGAAAAATTTCGAAACTCATATTTCCAGAATTCTCGTCTCGCCACGAGTCCATACATATAAAATTTACCAAAATGAAACTCCATTTGCCCACTCAAATTAGTGTTTTTCTTCAATTTAGGCCTAGGGCTCAACCCACCTTTAATCTTCCATTTACAGGGAATTAACCAAGGATTTCATGTTAAAAAGATGTAATTAAGCCACAAAACTTACCTTCGATGAACACCCGATGATTTCCCAGCAATCTCCCATGAGTCTCTCTCTCTAGAACTCAAAATTTATGTTTTGGGGTGTGAAACCCGCGACTGGTTCTTAATTAATATGTTTCTGCACAGACGTCCCTTCTATGCGATCGCAATGGCCCTATGCGATCGCAATGGCCCTATGCGATCGCATAGAGTTAAATTTTCCTGCCCATTTCCCCTTCTATGCGATCGCAATGCACCTCCGCGATCGCATAGCACAATCTTCCAGGCCTCATCTTTTCTTCTCTGCGATCGCAGCACTGGTTATGCGATCGCAATGTGCAGTCTGATAAGCCTATGAGATCGCACCCCTTGCTATGCGATCGCATAGCACATTTTTTTCACCCCTCCAGGCTCTTCTATGCGATCGCAATGACTCTATGCGATCGTATAGAGCAATCACTGTCTGAAATTTTTCTGCAGCAACTTCATGATCAAAACTTGCCCGTTAGGCATCCGAAATGATCCCGAGACCCCCCGGGACCTCAACCAAAGCCACCAATATATCACATTACCTCATTCAAACTTTCTCATAACATAAAACACCATTCTAAACATCAAAATTACCAATTACACACGGATTCAAGCCTAAGTTTCTTCAAAACTTCCGAAACTAACATTCGATCTAAAACCCGACCAAACGACGTCCGAGTGACCTGAAAATTTGCAGGCATATCCAAAATCACCTAACGGAGCTACTGCAACTATCGGAATTCCATTCTGACTCGCGGATCAAAATCTCACCTACCGTTCGGATTTCGCCAAAATTCAACCTTAGCCAATTCAAGCCTAAAACTACACCGGACCTCCAAATTCAATTCTGATTTCTCTCCTAAGTCATAAATCACCTCCCGGAACTACTCGAATCATCATAATCCAATTCCGAGCCCTCTAACTAAATTGACAACTCCGGGTTGACTTTCCTTATTCAAGTTTCCTTCAAAAAGGCTATATGCCTCATTTTCAATCCAATTCACTCCTAACTCACCTGATAGACTCTAACACTGATATAAAAGCATAAAACATGTAATTACAACATAACGGGGTGGTAATTCCCGTGACGGCGGGCCGGGTCGTTACAATCCCACACTTGTGCACAATTATATTCACTATTTACACTTTGTATACTTTGTAGAGGCTCATGACTCTTGATCCTTCGGTCTATGGGAGTTGGTATATTTTGGGACTTGGTTCCCCGTTTTTGATATAAATATCACTGTTGCTTCATGTTTTGATATGCTTAAATGGGATAAAGCGAGCTCCCAGCTCCGTTGTTATTATTGATTGGTCAGGCTTGCCTAGCAATGTGTTGGGCGCCATCACGACCGGATTTGGGGTCGTGACAAAAGCTATGGAGGAGTATTAAAATACAGGTATGATAAAGAAAAAATAGAACATCATTGTAGGTATTATTCAGGAACATTCACAAACCCGGAGATAAAATGGGAAATCAATAGAAAGAAATTATATGCAGTATATAAATGTTTACTGGCATTTGAACCATATATTGTATATAATAAGTTTATTATAAGAACAGATAATACACAAGTAAAATGGTGGTTAACCAAGAAGATACAAGATTCAGTTACAACAAAAGAAATACGGAGACTAGTGCTGAATATACTGAATTTTACATTTACAATTGAAGTAATTAGTACTAACAAAAATGTCATTGCAGATTACATATCAAGACAAAGCTACACATACTGACGAAGAAACAACCGAAAAGCTATACAATATCATCACTGCCCTTTCTTTAAAAACGGACAGTAAGGAAATGAAACTAAACAAGATAAAATCTAGTGAGGAGAAACTCAAAGCTACAAGTCAGCAGCATGACTATAAAAATGCGGGAAATGATCATCCCAGAAATTATTGAGCAGCAACCCCCCAATTTGGTATCAGAGCTAGTACTGAAAATAGTAGTAATAACAGTAGTTATAAAGTTAGTAATAGACAAGACAGATTAAAAGAAGCAGATAGAATTAAAAATGAATTATATGGTTTATATTGTGAATTTAATTACTTAAAAATCTCTAAAAATAATAATGATAGACTAGAACAACTTATAGATATAATTTCGAAATTAGAATGGAAACTAATTATACAACTTAAAAAATGAATAAAGAGGAATTTGCAGTAGACGAAAAAACATACGAAAACCCAGAAGGACTAAAAATAAAAATTGTATTTTCCAATATAGGAAGAAAATATAAGAAAATAGGAGATAACTTATATCTAATGTTAGAAAAAGAATCACTAAAACTAGAAGATAGCTTAACCGCTCTAGTAAGAATAACAAGAGAAAATGAGGAAATAGATCGAAAATATGAGATAGAAAAAATTAAACAACAATCAAAAAGAGAAATAAAACAGATAGAAGAAACAAAAAATGCTAGAATAATAGAATTAGAAAAAGAATTAAACATGTTAAAAGAACTATATGCAACCAGACAAAAAGAAAAAGAACAAGAAAATAAATTACAACTTGAGATAAATAGATTCAAAGAACAATTACAAGAAGGAAAAGAAGAAAAAATAGATATAATTAGAACAGAAGAAATAAATGAACCAAATAATAATAGTGTGACGACCCGGCCCGTCGTCACGGGAATTACCACCTCGTTATGTTGTAATGTCATGTTTTATGCTTTTATATCAGTGTTAGAGTCTATCGGGTGAATTAGGAGTGATTTGGATTGAAAATGGGGCATATAGCCTTTTTGAAGGAAACTTGAATATGGAAAGTCAACCCGGAGTTGACTATTTCGTTAGAGGGGTCGGAATCGTATTCTGATGATTCGGTTAGTTCCGGGAGGTGATTTGTGACTTAGGGGAGCAATCGGAATTGAATTTGGAGGTCCGGTGTAGAAATAAGCTTGAATTGGCTAAGGTCGAATTTTGGCGAAATCCGATCGGTAGGTGAGATTTTGATCCGGGGGTCAGAATGGAATTCTGACAATTCCTGTAGCTTCGTTATGTGATTTTGGATATGTCCGCAAAATTTCAGGTCATTCGGACATCGTTTGGTCGGGTTTTTGATCGAATGTTAGTTCGGAAGTTTTAAGGAATTTAGGCTTGAATTCGATGTGAATTATGGATTTTGATGTTGTTAGACGTGTTTTGAGGATTGGAACAAGTTCGAATGAGGTATTAGGATGTGTTGGTGTGTTGGGATGAGGTCCCGGGGGCCTCGGGGTGTTTTCGGGTGGCTAAACGGGAGAAAATGTGGAAAATTGCAGGTTGGAGTATTCTGGTTCTGTCATTTTCGCCCCTGCGGAAATGTGGGCGCGGAGGTGAGTCCGCAAGAGCGGACTGAGGAGCGCAGAAGCGCTTATGTTCTCTGAAGCGGGTCTTGTTCCGCTGAGGCGGTGTCGCTGGTGCGAACGGTGTGCCGCAGAAGTGGTCTAGAGGCGGATTAGGGAGATCCGCAGGAGCGGAGGAGTGATCGCCTAGGCGAGTCCGCAGAAGCGGACTCTGGTGCGCAGAAGCGAGAGTTTTCGCAGAAGCGGGTGTTCAATAGCTGAAGCGGACGCACGAAAGCGGTCCTTTTCTCGCAGAAGCGGGATTGACCAGCCAGACCTGGAATCGCAGGAGCGACCAGTTGGTCGCAGATACGGGCTCGTAGGAGCGGAATTTTATCCGCAGAAGCGAATATCGCAGTGAGTTAATTGCATCAGAAGTTAGAAAATGTCAGAAGTATTTCACACATTTGGGTCTCGGCTTAAGGAGGTGATTTGGGCGATTTTGAAGAGAAGCTCCAGGGAAATCATCAGGTAATCAACTATGGACTTAAACTATGATTAGTAATGATAATATTATGCAATTATATCATGAAAATGGAGGAATTTGGGGTGATTCATGGAAGATTTAACCCTAGGCTTGAACTTTAGAAAATTAAGGTTTTGAATGGGCAAATGGAGTCCGAATTTGGTAAATCTTATATGCTTAGACTCGTATCGAGATGAGGGTTCCAAATATGTGACTTTCGTGATTTTTCGAGAGGCGTACCGAAAGTCGGGTTTTGGCAACTTTGCCATTTTTGGTGTAAATCGAATTGAATTGATTGGGTGTCACCCCATTGGCCTAATTTGTTGTATTTCTACTGTATTTGATCAGATTCTACGCGTGCGGAGCTTGATTCTCGTGGCAAGAGCATTGCGGAGTAGACGTCGCGCCGTATTGAGGTGAGTAATAGATGTGGGTGATGACCAGCGGGTTCGAAACCCCGGTATACCACTTTGTGACGCTATATAGCGGTAAGACACGTACTCTCTTGTGAGTTCGGGGTCGATTGTGATTGGGGACTATGGCTTAGTGTAACGACCCGGACCATCGTTACGGGAGTTATCGCCCCGTTTTCTTCATTTAATACTTCAATATACTAATGTATATATGTCTGGAGAGTTAGAAGAGAATCGGTGAGAATTAGAATAGAAATGAGGCCATAAATCTCTTTATGAGAAGAATAGGTTGGAAAAGTCAACCGAATGTTGACCAATGAGTTAGACAGCTTGCAATTGAATTCTGATGATTCGACTAGTTTCGGGGGATCATGTATGACTTAGGAGAGCAATCAGAATCGAATTCGGAGGTTCGGTGTAGTTTTAGGCTTGAATTGGCTAAAGTTGAATTTTGGCAATATCCGATCGATAGGTGAGATTTTGATCCGGGAGTCGGAAAGGAATTCCAACAGTTGCACCAGCTCCGTTAGGTGATTTTGGATGTGCCTGCAAAATTTCAGATCATTCGGAGGTCGTTTGGTCGGGTTTTTGATCGAATATCGGTTTCGGAAGTTTGAATGAAAACTTAGGCTTGAATTTGCTTGGATTCGATGTTTTTCGTGTTTGAGGGCGTGTTTTTATGATTGGAACAAGTTTGAATCGTGTTATGAAGTATGTTGGTGGTTTTCATTGAGGTCCCGGGAGCCTCGGGGTGATTTCGGATGGCTAACGGGAATTTTTGAGTTGAAAAATGCAGCAGAAAAATTGCAGAGAAATTTTGTTCTATGCGATCGCAATGCTCTGATGCGATAGCATAGTGTTAGCTACAGTACCCAAGATTTTGTTCTATGCGATCGCGATGCTCTGATGCGATCGCATAGTGTTAGCTACAGTGCCCGGAGAGTTTGTTCTATGCGATCGCAATGCTATGATGCGATTGCATAATATTAGCTATAGTACCCAGGATTTTGTTCTATGCAATCGCATAGACTTAGCTACAGTGAACGGAAATTTTGTTCTATGCGATCGCGATGATCTAATGCGATCGCATAGTGTTAGCTACAGTACCGGACAGAATGTTAAAAACATTTCAGTCGCGAAAACAACCCATTTTCCACCATTTTTGGCCATTCTTGAGAGCTTTTGGACGGGAATTGAAGGGATTTCGATGGGGAATCATTGGAGGTAAGTTTTATGAGTTAAATACATGTTTTTATACAAGAATCATCCATGGAATTCATGAATTTATAGCTAAAAATCAAGAAAATAGGGCTTGGAGCAAAAACCTTAAGTTTAGGATTTGAAGGACCATTTGTGGTCCGAGTTAGGAGTTCTTGGTATGTACGGACTCGTGGCGAGACGAGGATCGCGTTGGAACTAATTTCGGAATTTTTCAAGCAGCGGGCCCGGGGTCGGATTTTACCAACTTAGTGCATTTGGGCGTATTTCGTGTAAATTGAATTGGGTTATGTTTCTTTGACCCGTATTTGATATAATTGTTGTGGTTTGACTAGATTCTACGCACGAGGCGGTAAATTCAAAAGGAAAAGGCATCGTGGACGAGTCTTCGACCGGCTAGAGGTGAGTAGTTTGTGTATATGGTAGCCTGAGGGTTCGAAACCCCGGCTTATGCAAATTGTGACGCTAGTAGGGCGTGGCTCGCACCCAGTGGTAGGTGCGGGACTGATTGTGACTAGGGATTGAGACTTAGTCCATCCCGAATGAGTATGATATGATAATTGTGGTTGAAAAACACTGTGTTTGATATAATTGTGGGCTGTAAGCCGTGTTTGGGGCCTTGTGCCGACCTGTAGTATCCCTAGGGGATAGTTATATATGTGATAGCTATACTTGCTTAATCACTAATCTCAGTCCTGGTTTGGAAATCACCGTATTGAATTGCTAAGTCACCTGTTTTGGAAAAATTAAATAAAAGTTAAAGTATTTTCATAATTTATGAACTGGAACCTGGAAATAATAATAATTGAGCTGTTGTGTGACTTATATGATTGTTGTGGATTGAGGATGGATCGGGCTGCACACCGCAACGGTTGTTATGATATGAGGATCGGGCTGCACGCCGCAGCGGTATTTGCGCTTGGGCTGTAGGAGCCCCTCCGGAGTCTGTACACACCCCCAGTGAGCATCGTCGACGTTAAATGGATCGGGCTACACGCCGTAGCGGTTATGTGCTTTTCATTGCATCGTTGTCTGTGAATTATCTCTGATAGTTGTAATGTACTATTGTTGTTGCTAGTTCGTAGGAGGAATCGGACTGTAGTTTAGCTTAATTATGTGGTATTCTGTGGATTTCTTACTTTCAGCTACTTGTATATATTTATTACTCACTGAGTACTTAGTACTCACCCCTACTCCCTGCACCTTTGTGTGCAGATTCAGATACACAGGAGGGATATATGAGCACTCCAGCTTTTATCAATATTTATACGAGTTGCTGAGGTAGCTGCTGGCGTTCGCAGGACCTGTCATCTCTTCTTATTCCAGTTTTCCTTTTTATACACATTATTCAGACTTGAGTATTTGATTTAGATATTGTATCCGATCATGTTAGAGGCTCTAGACTCGTGACCCTAGATCTTTGGGTGATTATTCAGTTTAGTTTTATTGTTGATAATGATATCCAGGTAAATGATTTGAGCTTCATGCTCGGGATGAGAGTGTGAATGGTCGGGCTTGCCTAGTGGTTGTGTTGGGCGCCATCACGACCGGGATTGGGGTCGTGACAAGTTGGTATCAGAGCCTAGGTTACTAGGCCTTATGAGTCTTGAGCCGGTAGGTAGAGTCTCGTGGATCGGTACAAAGACGCATGTATTTATCCTCGGGAGGCTGCAAACCTTTAGGAAACACTTCACATTTCTTGGAATTCTTATCGTGCGTACTTGATTCCGCTTGAGATATAATTCTTGGAAATTCCTTCCACAGATCTGTGTACACTTCGAGCGCTCAGTAATATGATTGCATTGATGGCTTGTGATTTCCTGATCGAGGACGAGATATAATCTTTGTGAGTTCATGTTAGGCCAGTCGGGAGGACTTGAGGCCAGATCTTTGTATATGACATGAGCACCAAGGTGCTGATTTTGTGAGCTAGTACTATGAAACTTATATGACCGGTATTGTCCCGAACTGTGGAAATGACAGCTTAATAATGTACGAGCTGTCAGGTGTTAGATCCTTATTGTAATCTGTTGAGTAGCCCCGAGCTATGGGCGTGGTGAAAATTTATCAAATCTCTTAGTTGGAAGGTAAAGTGCCTTACGTGTAGTAAAATGAGTTTACACTCAGGAAGACTAAAGTGATTATGCTATGTATATCCTGGTGGAAGGTGTTGTACTGAAATACTAGATTGATGCAAAGTAGGTGGGTGGATTCGGATGTGTAGTTGAAGGGTATTTGATATGTGTTGTGACGCGAGCAGGTGTAGCACAGGTTCAGGTATAATTTGTGATAATATGATTCGTATAGTATTGAGATTTAATGTTGTTGAAATGCATTGTGATGTCTTGTTGAGTTGTGGATGTATTGTTAGAATGGTTTGGTGATTCTCTGGCAGGTGGATAGGCCAATTTAGAAAGGAAACTCTGCTGAAATTTTTGAAAAATTTGGGACTTAGAAAAGACTTCTGTCACCTAAATAAAGTAGGCTTAACTGTGGTGTGTGTATCAATGCAAGAATTGCAGAAGGGTTAAGGTCTCCGAGGATTCGAGTCTTTGTCAAGCTTGTAAATGACTTGAGTTTAATCTCACCATAACATTGTGGCATCATTTGAGTAAAGAATGCTCTGAGCGGCTAAAAGTGCTTTGATATATGGCTCCGAGCCAAGTTGGGAAAGTTGTTATTGATTAACTGATTGCACTGTTGTGTGCTATGTTGATTCTGTCTCTAAGTATGTTGGGAAATTTTGATAAAGGTTATGGTGCTTCGTAGATATGAAGGAATAATAGGATGGTTTGAATTGCTATTGGTAAAGAATGTTCGGTGTATAGAAAAGAAAGATAGCTAAATGCATATGTATGTAATCATGTTCTGTGGTGCCAGAGTTCTAACAAGGCACGAGTGGTTTTGTTTAATAAGCCAGTTGAATTATAATTGAATAAGGGTGAATGACGCCCGAGAATGCTTTTGCGGTGTTCAAGATTTTGCTTGTAACAGTCAGGTGTATAGATTGTGTATATGGCTAAAGACGGTGGTTTCGTTAGAAGGAATCAAGACTTGTGTTATGTTATGTGAATGATGGGATTCTATGTATCCGTATTGGGAGGTAATGATAACGAATTCCAAATCGCATGAAGTTCTTCAAAATAAAGCATTGTAGAATGTGGTACTTCTGGGAAACATTAAGAGAGTATTCAGCGGCTTGTGAGCCTGAGACCGTGTAGTCTTATGTATGAGCCTCATATGATAACATGAGTTGAGATATTGTAGTGCTACAGTAAAGGCTAATATTAAATTAAAGATGAATCAGAAAGGAAATTGGGTAAATGGAACAACTTGTTGATAAATTAAAACGGTGTGATATGGATACGATTAATTCCTGGTAGGTGTTCGAAGTAATGAGTCTTGCAGATATTGAGCAACAAAGCTCTTGAGTGCTGGCAATTGCGTAGCTCGATGTGGGTAGAAGGACGCAGTCCTGACAGTTAAACTTATGCAATGGATTGGGAGAAAGAGTTTGTGATGTGTTATACCGTGGTATGAAAGTGAGTATATTCCTGTCGGTATGCGAGGCATGGAATGTGTAATGACTTTTCTTCTATATGGGATCATGAAAGTACTTGACTAGTAGGGTGCGTCGATGTTTGCGGCGTAGGAAAAGGATAGAAATTTCCATGTTATCTCAGTGTGGTATGGTATATGCGATGTTCTATGGAAAGATGATAACGGCATGTTCAAGGTTTTGAGATCAGTTCATATTATATGGGAAGTCATTAGAATTCTCAAGCAGCGTGGGCAGCTGCAGATAATTTGAGAATCAATCTTTCTAGTGATTAAGGAAAAAAAATGTTACTGCTATTCTTGTGATTTGGCAGGGTATATGGTCAAAAGGGACAAGGTAATGTAAACTGATAATATCTAGTGGTATGGTGGTATTCTCTTGTGGGATCGACTGTGATGATTGAGTTGTTGATGTCGTAGGGAAATTTCTGAATGCCTTTCGTGGTATGAATGGATGCTTGATGTGTGTTATGTATTCGTATAGTGGAGTGTGGAATCATGCATTGTGATTTATGTATTATATAGGTGATGGAGACTAGAAGTTCTCCTAACCCACCCATGCAGTGGTTGTGTATCGTGTGTATCGACACTGTTTTAGCGACCATTGGAAATTGGAAGCCCTAGTGGCTCTCTCTTAGCTTGATAGGATGAATTTGGGTTATAATACATGATTGCAGACTGGTTGTCATAAGTCAGGTCGTCTAGACTGATGTAATATGGACTATGTCGGAAACGACATGAATTGCATAGCAGAGTGCATCAGAGTATGCTCCAGCAGGGTAGTGGTACCCAGGACCAGCGAACGACTGGTAGGTATTGCTTTGTCAGTTGGGCCTTCGTGTCGGATATCAGTGCAGAGGATTCTACCATTGATTCAGTTCCGATATTGAGGAACTTTGTCGGATGCGTTTCTTGTGGCCGAGCGTGAGGCTATATATGTTTATTGTAATGAACAATTTGACTCGGTGTGCATTTCCTTTTGCGAGATTTATGCGTGGATCGGGTGGCACGCCGCCATGGGTTAGTTGGATCAGGTGGCACGCCGCCACATGTATGGTATCTGGATCGGGTGGCATGCCACCACGAGTATGTTATTTGGAGCAGGTAGCATGTCGCAACCGTGTGATATGGAGAATAGTTTCTCTATATGTTACCTTGTGTACAATACTTCCTAGTCTCTGAGGAAAGCCAGTGTTGGGTGCCGCTCGGCAGATGGCGCATCGGTTATGTCCTTACAAGATTTGATGGCATATATTAATTATTTCACCATGGGTGAGATTGATTGTTTGGGTTCAGACCTAGATCTGTGAGTGGCCAACTGTTTTGAGCATGATGACTTGAGGTGCTTCATGGGTAATGGTGTTGGATGGAATCATAAGTTGAGGAAAGTCCATATGATGTTATGACCTTTCGAGGAGAATTCAGGTACTCTATTTCTATAATGCGAGACGGTATCTCAGTTCTATGTTATGATGGTATAGAGGAATTGAACTACAGCTCTTTTGTTTGTGTTAGTGGTCATGATTTGAGAATGTTCAGACGTTTCTTATTGGAGCCTGTGTTGTGCTCGTCGTGGCTTAGGCCGGTATTGAGGTGTCATATCACCAATGCGGTGTGTTATAATCGAAATGATCGTTTGAGCCATTAATGAGTGCGGGCATATGTGGTTTCAACTGGTAGGGAGGTAATATCGAGGTTTGGCTCCAAAATCTATTGTGGTATCAGTTAAAAGGGAAATGGATTCATGAATGGATGACCTGAGAAATGGATTTGATATATCGCGTGTTCGGTTGCCGTGGGCAATATATGGAGGTGTTGGAATAAGACTTTAGCTAATGAAAAAGGTTTTTCAGTTAGTATTTGGTTATCGCGGGAAATTGGGGTGATTAGAGGACATCGTCTCGAGTGATTCGGTTGTTTGGTACACTATACGATCTCACCCGGGTGGCGAGTATGGGCTATCCCAGTTGGTTCGTGTGTACCCTAAGTATAGGCATGGGATTCAGATTTGGTATATGATTTCGGAAAGTGCAATGTGGTCTATGTTTCAGATGGACTGTGGAAGTTCAACTATATTGTGTTATCAGACTTATGATAGGTAGGGTGACGTGGTATTCACCCCGCATATATGCTTGGTAAGGTCATTCAGCTATTGAATTGCTTCTAGTACAACTCTGGGTACGCTCGAGGACGAGCGTTTGTTTAAGTTGGGGAGAATGTAACGACCCGGCCCGTCGTTACGGGAGTTATCGCCCCGTTTTCTTCATTTAATACTTCAATATGCTAATGTATATGTGTTTGGAGAGTTAGAAGCAAATCGGTGAGAATTAGAATAGAAATGAGGCCATAAATCTCTTTATGAGAAGAATAGGTTGGAAAAGTCAACCGAATGTTGACCGATGAGTTAGACAGCTTGCAATTGAATTCTGATGATTCGACTAGTTTCAGGGGATCATGTATGACTTAGGAGACCAATCGGAATCGAATTCGGAGGTCCGGTGTAGTTTAAGGCTTGAATTGGCTAAAGTTGAATTTTGGCGATATCCGATCGGTAGGTGAGATTTTGATCCGGGAGTCGGAATGGAATTCCGACAGTTGCACCAGCTCCGTTAGGTGATTTTGGATGTGCCTGCAAAATTTCAGGTCATTCGGAAGTCGTTTGGTCGGGTTTTTGATCGAATGTCGGTTTCGGAAGTTTGAATGAAAACTTAGTCTTGAATTTGCTTGGATTCGATGTTTTCCGTGTTTGAGGGCGTGTTTTTATGATTGGAACAAGTTTGAATCGTGTTATGAAGTATGTTGGTGGTTTTCGTTGAGGTCCCGGGGGCCTCGGGGTGATTTCGGATGGCTAACGGGAATTTTTTGAGTTGAAAAATGCAGCAGAAAAATTGTAGAGAAATTTTGTTCTATGCGATCGCAATGCTCTGATGCGATAGCATAGTGTTAGCTACAGTACCCAAGATTTTGTTCTATGCGATCGCGATGCTCTGATGCGATCGCATAGTGTTAGCTACAGTGCCCGGAGAGTTTGTTCTATGCGATCGCAATGCTATGATGCGATTGCATAATATTAGCTATAGTACCCAGGATTTTGTTCTATGCAATCGTATAGACTTAGCTACAGTGAACGAAAATTTTGTTCTATGCGATCGCGATGCTCTAATGTGATCGCATAGTGTTAGCTACAGTACCAGACAGAATGTTAAAAACATTTCAGAAGCGAAAACAACCCATTTTTCCACCATTTTTGGCCATTCTTGAGAGCTTTTGGACGGGAATTGAAGAGATTTCGACGGGGAATCGTTGGAGGTAAGTTTATGAGTTAAATACATGTTTTTATACAAGAATCATCCATGGAATTCATGAATTTATGGCTAAAAATCAAGAAAATAGGGCTTGGAGCAAAAACCTTAAATTTAGGATTTGAAGGACCATTTGTGGTCCGAATTGGGAGTTCTTGGCATGTACGGACTCATGGCGAGACGAGGATCGCATTGGTACTAATTTCGGAATTTTTCGAGCAGCGGGCCCGGGGTCGAATTTTACCAACTTAGTGTGTTTGGGCGTATTTCGTGTAAATTTAATTGGGTTATGTTTCTTTGACCCGTATTTGATATAATTGTTGAGGTTTGACTAGATTCTATGCACGAGGCGGCAAATTCAAAAGGAAAAGGCATTGCGGACGAGTCTTCTACCGGCTAGAGGTGAGTAGTTTGTGTATATGGTAGCCTGAGGGTTCGAAACCCCGACTTATGCACATTGTGACGCTAGTAGGGCTTGGCTCGCACCCCGTGGTAGGTGCGGGACTGATTGTGACTGGGGATTGAGACTTAGTCCATCCCGAATGAGTATGACATGATAATTGTGGTTGAAAAACACTGTGTTTGATATAATTGTGGGTTGTAAGCCGTGTTTGGGGCCTTGTGCCGACCTGTAGTATCCCTAGGGGATAGTTATATATGTGATATCTATACTTGCTTTATCAATGATCTCAGTCATGGTTTGGAAATCACCGTATTGAATTGCTAAGTCACCTATTTTGGAAAAATTAAATAAAAGTTAAAGTATTTTCATAATTTATGAACTGGAACCTGGAAATAATAATAATTGAGTTGTTGTGTGACTTATATGATTGTTGTGGACTGAGGATGGATCGGGCTGCACGCCGCAGCGGTTGTTATGATATGAGGATCGGGCTGCACGCCGCAGCGGTATTTGCGCTTGGGCTGTAGGAGCCCCTCCGGAGTCTGTACACAACCCCAGTGAGCGCCGTCGACGTTAAATGGATCGGGCTACACGCCGTAGCGGTTATGTGCTTTGCATTGCATCGTTGTTTGTGAATTATCTCTGATAGTGGTAATGTACTATTGTTGTTGCTAGTTGGTAGGAGGAATCGGACTGTAGTTTAGCTTCATTATGTGGTATTCTGTGGATTTCTTACTTTCAGCTACTTGTATATATTTATTACTCAATGAGTACTTAGTACTCACCACTACTCCATGCACCTTTGTGTGCAGATTCAGGTACACAGGAGGGATATATGAGCACTCCAGCTTTTATCAGTAGTTATACGAGTTGCTGAGGTAGCTGCTGGCGTTCGCAGGACCTGGCATCTCTTCTTATTCCAGTTTTCCTTTGTATACACATTATTCAGACATGAGTATTTGGTTTGGATATTGTATCCGATCATGTTAGAGGCTCTAGACTCGTGACCCTAGATCTTTGGGTGATTATTCAGTTTAGTTTTATTGTTGATAATGATATCCAGGTAAATGATTTGAGCTTCATGCTCGGGATGAGAGTGTGAATGGTCGGGCTTGCCTAGCGGTTGTGTTGGGCACCATCACGACCGGGATTGGGGTCGTGACACTTACTCCGACTTGTTGATACTGTGTTATGATATTAGGCTATTCTTGAGCCGTCGAACCTCCTTCTCGGATGGTTGCATACTTTGTGATATTGGCTACTCTTGAGCCGTTGAACCTCCTTCTTGGACGGTTGAGTATAATTGTGGGCTGTGAGCCAGTTATTGGATCCCGCGAGGATCGTTATCATAGTCTTGTGATATTGACATGCTAGTTTACTACCAGTCCGCAACTATTTTCTGTTATCATGCTATTTCCAATCTCTAGAACTTGATATTACTGTTTTCAACTAAAAAATGATAAAAGATGTTTTCAAAACTATTTTTGAGCCTGCGAGGCTGTATTTTCATATTATCTGACTGGTAGTGGATCGGGCTGCGCGCCGCAGCAGTATATATGTTGGATCGGACTGCACGCCGCAGTAATATTGTGCTTGGGCTGTAGGAGCCCCTCCGGAGTCTGAACCCCCACAGTGAGCACGTGTACCCAAATTGGATCGGGCTACGCGCCGTAGCGGTCATATTATGCATTGCATTGCATTTAGCTACAACTGCTAGCTGTTATACTGTTTTGCTGGTACTTGCTGGTACATGGACAGTTGATACTGATTCTGTGACAGGGTATTTGATTACAGCTTTACATAGTGCTTTATTGTGGATTTCTTATCTTCGTTGTCTTACCCCTGTTTATTACCACTGAGCCTGGCAGTACTCATTTTACTCCCTGCACCTTGTGTGCAGATCCAGGTACCTCTCAGCAGTGATCCGGTAGCTGTTCGAGGCGACATCCGTAGGATATTCGAGGTAGCTGCAGAGTCCGCAGGACCCGATATTCCTTCTTACTGTCTTTTGATTCTGTATTGATATTTATTTTCGCACTGGTATCTTGTAAACCATTATACACTTATGTTCATTAGAGACTCATGACTCTTGACCCTACGGTCTATGGGAGTTGGTATATTTTGGGACTTGATTCCCCGTTTTCGATATATATATCACTGTGGTTTCATATTTTGATATGCTTAAATGGGATAAAGCGAGCTTCTAGCTCCGTCGTTGTTATTGATTGGTCAGGCTGGCCTAGCAATGTGCTGGGCGCCATCACGACCGGATTGGGGTCGTGACAAGTTGGTATCAGAGCCTAGGTTTACTAGGCCTCATGAGTCTTGAGCCGGTTGGTAGAGTCTTGTGGATCGGTACGGGGACGCCTGTACTTATCCTCGGGAGGCTGCGAACCTTTAGGAAACACTTCGCACTTTTGGGAATTCTTATCGTGCGTACTTGATTTAGCTAGAGATATACTTTTGAAAATTCCTTCCGCACGTATGTGTACGCATCGAGCGCTCAGTAATATAATTGCTTTATGGCTTGTGATTTCCCCGATCGAAGAGCGAGACATAATCTCTGTGAGTTCATGTTGGGCCAGTCGGAAAGACTTAAGGCTGGACCTTGTCTATGACTTGAGCATCGAGATGCTGATTTTGTGAGTGGTGGCAATAGATAATGTACTGGGGGTTTGAAACCCTGTATTTGCACTATACAGTGCCATGTTGAGATGATACACGCGTCATGTGACGAGCGTGGTGGTATTGTGACACGTCATGGACTTGGTCCTTCCTGATTGATAGATTATTGTGTATAATGACTGTGACTGGGCTTATATCTATGTATTTGGGCTAGTAGCCATGTTTGGGGCCTTGTGCCGATCTGTAGAGTATTAGGGAGGCTTACTAAAGGATGAGCTGTTAATTGTTCGACTCTTATCTAATCTGTTGTGTAGCTCCGAGCTATGGGCATGGTGAATATTTACCATATCTCTTAATTGAAAGGTAAAGTGCCTTATGTGTAGTGGAACGAGTTCAAACTCAAGAAGACTAGTGATTATGCTATGTGTATCATGGTGGAAGGTATTGTGCTGAAATGCTAAATTGAGAAGAAGTAGGTGGGTTGATCCTCATGTGTAATTGAAAGGTATTTGATATGTGTTATGATTCGAGCAGGTACAACGCATGTTCATGTACCAATTATGATAATATGATTTGTGTAGCAATGAGACTAATGTTGTCGATGTGCATTGTGATGTCTTGTCGAGTTGTGAATGTATTGCTAGGATGGTTTTGGTGATTCTCTGGGAGGTGGATAGGCCAATTTACAAAGGAAACTTTGCCGAAAATTTTGGAAAATATGGGACCTAGAAAAGATTTTTGTCACCTAAAGAGTGGGCTTAACTGTTGTGTGTGAATGAATACAAGAACTACAAAAGAGTTAATATTTCTAATAATTTGAATCACCGCCGAAGCTTGTAAATGACTTGAGTTTAATCTAACTAGAACATTGCGGCATCATTTGAGTAAGAATGTTATGAGTGGCTAAAAATGCTTAGATGTATGGCTCCAAGCCAAGTTGGGGAGGTTGTTATTGATTAACTGATGGCATTATTGTGTGCTATGTTGGTTCTGTCTCTAGGTATGATGGGAAATCTTGATAAAGGTTATGGTGCTTCGTAGATGTGAAGAAATACTAGGATGTTTTGAACTAATGTTGGTAAGCAATGTTTGGTGTATAGAAAAGAAAGATTGCTAATTGTATCTGTATGTAATCATGTTCTGCGGTGTCAGAGTTCTAGCGAAGGTCGAGTGGTTTTGTCCAATAAGACAGTCGAATTGCAGCTGAATAAGGGTGAATGATGCCCGAGAATTGTTTTACGGCGTTCAAAATTTTGCTTGTAACAGTCAAGTGTCTTAAGATTGTGCATGTGGCTAAAGACGGTGGTTTCGTTAGAAGAGATCAAGATTTGAGTTATATTATGTGAATGATGGGATTCTATGTAACCGTATTGGAAGGTAATGATAACGAATAAATAAAGTGTTGTAGAATGTGATATTCCTAAGAAACATTGAGAGATGATTAAGTGGCCTATGGGTCTTCTGTACGAGTCTCGTATGGTAACATGAGTTGATGTATTATGGTGCTACAGTAAAGGCTAATATTAAATTAAAGATGAATCAGAAAGAAAACTGGGTAAATGGAACAACTTGTAAATAAACCGAAACGATATGATAAGGAATACGATTAATTCCTGGTATGTGTTTGAAGTAATGAGTCTTGCAGATATTGTGCAATAAAGCTCTTGAGCGCTGGCAGTTGTGTAACTTGATATGGGTATAAGGACTCAGTCCTGGCAGTTTAACTTATGCAAGGTAATTCGGAGAAAGAGTTTATGATGTGTTTTACCGTGGTTTGAAAATGAGTGTATTTTTCCTGTTGGTATGCAAGGCTTGGAATGTGTAATGAGTTTTCTCTATATGGGATCATGAAAGCCCTTGACTAGTTGAGTGCGCCGATGTTTGCGGCGTAGGAAAGGAATATGAATTTTCATGTTATCTTAGTGTGGTATGGTATATGCGATGTGTTATGGAAAGTTGATAATGGCATATTCAAGGTTTTGTGATTAGTTCATAATATATGGGGAGTCATTAAAATTATTTAGCAGCGCGGGCAGCTGCATGTGATTTAAAGAATCGATCTTTCTGGTGATTAAAGAAAATGGTACTGCTATTCTAGTAATTTGGCAGGGAATATGGTCCAAAAGGACAAGGTAAACTGATAAAATCTAATGGTATGGTGGTATTCTCTTGTTGGATCGACTGTAATAATTGAGTCGTTGATGGCATATTGAACTTCTTGAATGGCTTTCGTGGTACGAATGGGCGCTTGATGTGCGTTATGTATTCGTACGGTGGGGTGTGGAACTAGGTATAGTGATTCATGTGTTATATATGTGTTGGAGACTAGAAGTTCTCTTAATCCGCCTACGCAGTGGTGGTATGACGTGTGTATCGACACCGTTTAGCAGTTATTGGAAATTGGAAGCCCTAATGGCTCTCTTGTTGCTTGATACGATGAATTTGAATAATGATACTTGATTGCAGACTGGTTGACATAAGCCAAATTGTCTAGACTTATGCGATATGGACTATGTTATAAAAATGTCACAAACTGTGTGGCAGAGTGCATCAGATCATGCTCCCGCGGGGTAGATGTACCCTAGGATCAGCGGACGACTGGCAGGTATTTCTTTGTCAGTTGGGCCTTCGTGGCGGATATCAGTGCAGAGGTTTCTACCATTGATTCAGTTCCAGTATTGAGGGACTTTGTTGGATGCGTTTCTGGTGGCCGAACGTGAGGCTATATATATGTTTACCATAATGAGCAACTTGACTCGACGCGCATTTCTTTGGTGAGGGTTCTATATGGATCGGGTGGCGCGCCACCACAGGTATGGTTATTTGGATCGGGTGGCACGCCGCCACGGGTATGGTATCTGGATCGGGTGGCACGCCGCCACGGGTATGTCATTAGAGCGGGTTGCACGTCGCAACAGTGTAATGTAAAAAAATGGACTTAGTTATATGTTACCTGGTATACAATACTTTCTTGCTTCCGAGGAAAAGTCCGTATTGAGTATCGCTCGGCGAATGGCACATCGGTTATGTCCTTTCAGGATTTAATAGCATACGTTAATTGTTTCACCGTGGGTGAGGTTGATTGCTTGGGTTCAAGACCTAGATCCGTGCGTGGCTAACCGTTTTGAGCTTGGTAGCTTGAGGTGCTTCATGAGTAATAGTGTTTGGATAGAATCACGAATCGTGGCAAGGCCACGTGATGTTATGACCTCTCGAGGAGGATTCGGGTACTCTATTTCTATAATGCGAGACACGATCTCAGTTCTATGTTATGATGACACAGAGGAATTGAATTGCAGCTCTTTTGCTGGAGACAGTTGTCATGATTTGAGCTGTCATGATTCGAGTGTGTTCAGGACGTTTCTATTGGAGCCTATGTTGTGCTCGTCGTGGCTTAGGCCGGTGTTTGAGGTGTCATGTCACCAGTGTGGTGTGTTATGATCGAAATGATCGTTGGAGTCATTATTGAGAGCGAGCACATGTGATATCAGTTGGTTAGAAAGGTAATGTCGAGGTTTGGTTGCGAAATCTATTGTAGTATCAATTAAAAGGGAAAAAGGATTGTGAATGGGTAACCTGAGAGATGGATTCGATATATCGCGTGTTCGGTTACCGTGGGCAGTATATGAAGGCGTTGGACTAAGGCTTTAGCTAATGAGAAGGGTTCTTTCTGCTAGTGTTTGGTTGTTGTGGCCAGTTGTTGTGGCGAGAGACTATCGTCTCGAGTGATTGGGTTGTTTGATACATCATATGATCTTACCCGAAGTGGCGCGTATGGCTATTACAGATGGACCGTGTGTACTCTGAGTATAGATGGGGGATTCAGATTTGGTATATGATTTCAGAAAGTGCAATGTGGATTATGGTTCAGTTGGAGCGTGAAATTTGAGCTATATGGTGTTGTCGGACTTATGTGAGATAGGGTGACGTATGATCGCCCGAATATATGCTTGGTAAGGTCATTCAGCTATTGGGTTGCTTCTAGTACCACTCTGGTACGCTCGAGGACGAGCGTTTGTTTAAGTTGGGGAGAATGTGACGACCCGGCCCGTCGTCACGGGAATTACCACCCCGTTATGTTGTAATTTCATGTTTTATGCTTTTATATCAGTGTTAGAGTCTATCGGGTGAATTAGGAGTGATTTGGATTGAAAATGGGGCATATAGCCTTTTTGAAGGAAACTTGAATATGGAAAGTCAACCCGGAGTTGACTATTTAGTTAGAGGGGTCGGAATCGGATTCTGATGATTTGGTTAGTTTCGGGAGGTGATTTGTGACCTAGGGGAGCAATCGGAATTGAATTTGGAGGTCCGGTGTAGAAATAGGCTTGAATTGGCTAAGGTCGAATTTTGGCGAAATCCGATCGGTAGGTGAGATTTTGATCCGGGGGTTGGAATGGAATTCCGACAATTCCTGTAGCTTCGTTATGTGATTTTGGATATGTCCGCAAAATTTCAGGTCATTCGGACGTCGTTTGGTCGGGTTTTTGATCAAATGTTAGTTCGGAAGTTTTAAGGAATTTAGGCTTGAATTCGATGTGAATTATGGATTTTGATGTTGTTAGACGTGTTTTGAGGATTGGAACAAGTTCGAACGAGGTATTAGGATGTGTTGGTGTGTTGGGATGAGGTCCCGGGGGCCTCGGGGTGTTTTCGGGTGGCTGAACGGGAGAAAATGTGGAAAATTGCAGGTTGGAGTATTCTGGTTCTGTCATTTTCGCCCCTGCGGAAATGTGGGCGCGGAGGCGAGTACGCAGGAGCGGACTGAGGAGTGCAGAAGCGCTTATGTTCACTGAAGCGGGTCTTGTTCCGCTGAGGCGGTGTCGCTGGTGCGAACGGTGTGCCGCAGAAGCGGTCTAGAGGCGGATTAGGGAGATCCGCAAGAGCGGAGGAGTGATCGCCTAGGCGAGTCCGCAGAAGCGGACTCTGGTGCGCAGAAGCGGGAGTTTTCGCAGAAGCGGGTGTTCAATCGCGGAAGCGGACGCGCGAAAGCGGTCCTTTTCTCGCAGAAGCGGGATTGACCAGCCAGGCCTTGAATCGCAGGAGCGACCAGTTGGTCGCGAATACGGGCTCGTAGGAGCGGAATTTTATCCGCAGAAGCGAAAATCGCAGTGAGTTAATTGCATCAGAAGTTAGAAAATTTCAGAAGCATTTCACACATTTGGGTCTCGGCTTAAGGAGGCGATTTGGGCGATTTTGAAGAGAAACTCAAGGGAAATCATCAGGTAATCAACTATGGACTTAAACTATGATTAGTAATGATAATATTATGCAATTATATCATGAAAATGGAGGAATTTGGGGTGATTCATGGAAGATTTAACCCTAGGCTTGAACTTTAGAAAATTAAGGTTTTGAATGGGCAAATGGAGTCCGAATTTGGTAAATCTTATATGCTTAGACTCGTATCGAGATGAGGGTTCCAAATATGCGACTTTCGTGATTTTTCGAGAGGCGTACCGAAAGTCGGGTTTTGGCAACTTTGCCATTTTTGGTGTAAATCGAATTGTATTGATTGGGTGTCGCCCCATTGGCCTAATTTGTTGTATTTCTACTGTATTTGATCAGATTCTACGTGTGCGGAGCTTGATTCTCATGGCAAGGGCATTGCGGAGTAGACATCGCGTTGTATTGAGGTGAGTAATAGATGTGGGTGATGACCAGCGGGTTCGAAACCCCGGTATACCACTTTGTGACGCTGTATAGCGGCGAGACACGTACTCTCTTGTGAGTGCGGGGTCGATTGTGATTGGGGACTATGGCTTAGTCCGACTTGTTGATATTGTGTTATGATATTAGGCTATTCTTGAGCCGTTGAACCTCCTTCTCGGATGGTTGCATACTATATTGTGATATTGGCTACACTTGAGCCGTTGAACCTCCTTCTTGGACGGTTGAGTATACTTGTGGGCTGTGAGCCAGTTATTGGATCCCGCGAGGATCGTTATCATAGTCTTGTGATATTGACATGCTAGTTTACTACCAGTCCGCAACTATTTTCTATTATCATGCTATTTCCAATCTCTGGAACTCGATATTACTGTTTTCTACTGAAAAATGATAAAAGATGTTTTCAAAACTACTTTTGAGCCTGCGAGGTTGTATTTGCATATTATCTGACTGGTAGTGGATCGGGCTGCGCGCCGCAGCGGTATATATGTTGGATCGGAATGCACGCCGCAGTAATATTGTGCTTGGGCTGTAGGAGCCCCTCCGGAGTCTGAACCCCCACAGTAAGCACGGGTACCCAAATTGGATCGGGCTACGTGCCGTAGCGGTCATATCATGCATTGCATTGCATTTAGCTACATCTGCTAGCTGTTATACTGTTTTGCTGGTACTTGCCGGTACATGTACAGTTGATATTGATTCTGTGACAGGGTAGTTGATTACAGCTTTACATAGTGCTTTATTGCGGATTTCTTATCTGCGCTGTCTTACCCCTGTTTATTACCACTGAGTCTGGCAGTACTCATTTTACTCCCTGCACCTTGTGTGCAGATCCAGGTACCTCTCAGCAGTGATCCGGTAGCTGTTCGAGGCGACATCTGTAGGATATTCGAGGTAGCTGCAGAGTCCGCAGGACCCGATATTCCTTCTTACTGTCTTTTGATTCTGTATTGATATTTCTTTCCGCACTGGTATCTTGTAAACCATTATACACTTATGTTCATTAGAGGCTCATGACTCTTGACCCTACGGTCTATAGGAGTTGGTATATTTTGGGGCTTTATTCCCCGTTTTCGATATATGTATCACTGTGGTTTCATATTTTGATATGCTTAAATGGGATAAAGCGAGCTTCTAGCACCGTCGTTGTTATTGATTGGTCAGGCTGGCCTGGCAATGTGCTGGGCGCCATCACGACCAGATTTGGGGTCGTGTCAAATAGTGATTTAGAAAATTATTTAGAAACAAGTGAAACATATACGGAACTCTTAGAAAATATAGCACAATTCGAACAAAACGAAGAAGGTAGAAATGATCGTATAGAAATAAATGCGATAATAGATGAAAAACCTAGTACATCAGGAACAAAAGATACACAATTAGAGCAAAAAGGTTATATAAATTATTAAAATAATTCTAAGAAAACATATAGAAATGATAGAGAACCAAGATATACAAAATGGATTCCAACACAAATACCAACAACAATACAACATAATTTCTTAGATCTAGACCGTGTAAAAGATATAAATAAGACAATCCAGTTATGGGTAGGATACATGACAAAACAGATTATAGACAATAAAATAGGAATATCAGATGTACCAGAATACATAGAAAGAACGTTAATAGGAACGACTAAGTTATAGTTACAAAATATGACTAAAGATGTCTTAGGAGTATTAAGAAATGATAAAAAATTTGATGGTGAGAAAGCTACAACAGCTATAGAAATTTTGCATAAATATGAAACAACTATAAGAAATGAATTTAGTAGTGCAAAAACAGAAGAAGTAGAACATCATAGAGAAAAAATATTAAATAGAAATGGGTCGGGTATAGCTCCGATTAGCTCTGTTATAGGTCGTTTAGATTGATTAGTTACTAACTGTGTTGGTAATTGATTAGATTTTTGATTCATTGCTGGTTAAATGCTAAATTATAATTTTTTTTAGCTAAAGTTTTTAATAACAGTAATTTTTCTATATTTTTATTTAATAACTCTATGTGTGTGATTTTTTTAGTTTGCATATAATTATCTAAATCATTTTTCATATTTTGTTCGGTTTTAGCTATTTCAAGCATAGTTTCTGACCAATAATTTAAATATTCGTAATTTATCATATCTTAGTCTGTTTTGGGTCCTGAATCCCATGTATTAGTATAGTCATAATTATATACTCTTTCTATTTCTTCACTATTATATACTTCTTCTAGTTCTTCACTCCATTCTTGGTTTATTATTTCTGTTAAAACTAGATTTTCATATTCTTGAATCTGATTCCATATATTTTTTCTTATTTCAGGTTCGGTTATCTTTCTAAGTACATAAAAGATTGACATCTTATAATTATATGTCATCTCGTCTAGTAGGTATGTTATCATTATTTCATGTATCGCTATTATTCTTATGATATTCCTTCTAATCTTCTTACTTTACTATCATATTCATCATATAATAATAAGATATAAAGAACAATTTTTCTGGTCACTACCATGGCCCTTTGCTCTAATCATTTACCCTAGCAATGTCCTCAACTGCGGTACTCCCCTAAACGGCATATCCTCGCCTCACCGTTTTCCCATTAGGATTGACTTTGCCTGGGTTTAATTTTAGCATACTTCCATGGCAAACTTGCTCAAATTATTCTTTATAACATTATTATAACATGATGAAAGTTATAGTATTATAAGATGATTATCAGGAATATAAGAGTTTAGCTATGCATAATCATAAATTGATATACCTGTTCTTGTAGATTTGTTATTTCTAGCATAGATTCGGATTGTTGTTCCATAGCTTTGAAAAACTTAATATCTTTTCTATTATAAGTATTTGAGAGAATTTTTACAAGGATGTAAAGAAGGCTTTTGCTTCCCGTAGTGAAGTCTTATCCTTCTTCTCTTATCTGCTAATCTATTTACATTAGTCCTATAACGCGTTAACTATTTCTTGACGCATTTTTTCTACTATTTCCTTTACATAAAATAATAAAAAGAAATACTAACAATGCTTTAATAATTTACATTATATTCCTATCTAACTTTTTCTTTTTATCTCGTCCGCTGCTTTATCTACGTAGTGCTCCACTTTATTTTGTCCGGTTTGGTGGATGTTGCTTTCCTATCTTTATGTCACTATCTTGCTTTGTCTTCTTCTTCATTTTTCTTTGCCTAATCTTTACTTTTGCTGAATTCCATGTAGATTTTCTTTTGGTTGTTACATGTCACTTTTGCCTTCTTTTCCTCTTTAGATTTTGTCTTCTTCTCCTCTTTTTCTTCTTACCTTTTGTCTTCTTCTTCTCTTTTTCTTCTTAGCTTCATGATAATTTATTACCTTGTCTCTGTAGTTTATTCAAATTCTACTTCTGGAATATAATTATCTTCTCCGTTACACTTTGTACATAGATGGTCTGAGTACTTTTGGCTTACTAATTTACAATATCTAGCTAATAAATTTTCTGAAATAAATTCCTTTTTGATACCTCTTGTTTGGGGCATCTTCTCTGGATTTAATAGTGTTATGACCCACTGTCTAACTTCTTCCATGTCTAGTTGTCTTACTTCTCTGGAATGTGAATGTCACGACCCAAACCTCGGTCGTGATGGCGCCCAACACATTGCTAGGCAAGCCCGACCATCTTATCAATTTAAACCAGCCCATTTATAAATCAATACTGATTAATCGGCATAATTATCTTGTCTTTATAACAAATCAAGAAGTGTAGAAATGAAATACACGAATGCAGTCCCAACCAAACCGTGGTGTCACAAGTCTGAGCCTCTACAAATGAGATCTACTACACAATCAGGTCTAAGTAGAATGGACACAACAAAATGATAAAGAGGAAGACGTCAGGTACTGCGGACGTCGGCAGCTACCTCGAAGTCTCCACGGAATGGCGATAACACAAGCAGTTGCGATAGCTCAACTGCCCTCCTGAACCTGTATATCTGCACCAAAGTGCAGGGGAGTGGGGTGAGTATATTTCAACTCAGTGAGTAATAATAATAAATAACAACTGGAAGTGAGAACACCTGTACTATCACTAAACAGTTGTAAGCGGTAACCTCACAGGTAAGTCATCTCAACAGTGAATGCCCCCAAATTCCAGTTCACGTCTATCTCACCAAGATCCCACACTGACCTAGTTCTCACTCGTACTGCTACGGCATACAACCGATCCAATATATATATATATATATGTCTAAAATACGGCGGTATATATATATGTCTAAAATACGGCGGTGCCTAGCCCGCTGTTATGTGTATATATAGGTATATATATATAAATGTATAAGTAAAACACTGCGGCGTGCAGCCCGCTCCAATACATATACCGCTGCGGCGCGCAGCCCGCTCCATTTAACATCGACGGCGCTCACTAGGGGTGTATACAGACTTCGGAGGGGCTCCCTAGGCCCAAGCGCTATGATACTGCGGCGTGCAGTCCGATCCACATATATATTACTGCGTCGTACAGTCCGATCCAATATATATATGTATGAATAATTATACTGCTGCGGCGTGCAGCCCGATCCCATAATATACCAGCGCTCACTGGAATGTGTGCACACTCAGACTCCGAAGGGGCTCCTACAGCCCAAGCGCAATAATATTGCGTCCTGCAGTCCGTCCCACATGTATATTACATGTATATTATTGCGGCGTGCAGTCCGTCCCATATGTATATTACATGTATATTACTGCGGCGTGCAGCCCGATCCAATGTAGGTATATATATAATACCTCATAATGGGTCCTCGACACTATCCCAGTCAGTATATACTTGGCCTCTCAGGCCCAATATAATATATCACAGTGGGTACTTGACCCTATCTCAGTCAATATAGATGTAAGGCCCCGTAAAATATTTGTGCATAAAACCTAGTAGCTATGGTGTCATGGTCCGAATAATGTGTTAGGAATGCGTAGAATTCTTCGCGGCGAGCTTGCTCGCCGCGGTTCGGACCCTTGGTAGTGATTTAAGTTTCAAAAATGTAGAGAATTAATTTTTCCGAAAAGTGTCAAATATGTGGTCAAGAATGCGACCGCATACCTGATATGCGGACCGCATTCTTGCCGCAAAACGTTCCAGAGAGTTTCCCAAAATCGTGTCAATAATGCGGTCGAAATTGCGATCGCATAGTGAATCTGCGGTCCACTTTGCGACCGCAGATCGGTAATGCGGACCGCATAATGGCTGCATTCTGTAACAGAACCTGCGTAATTTTGAGGCCATTTTGCGGTCACTCTGCGGACCGCATGTTGATTCTGCGGTCGCAAAGTGCACCGCAGATTTGCCCCGGCCCAGATTTTTGTAACATTTTGACCCGATCTCTTCTTTAATATAACACCTTTCACCCTCATTTTCTCATATCATCTTACCAAAATTAGAGAGAGAAGAGAGGGTTTTTAAAGAGAGAAATCTTTCATCTTCAAAGATTGTTCCAATCATCTTAATTCCAAGGGATCCTAGGGCAAGGATTCAACTTCCCCAATCTTTTCAAGGTAAAAACCCTAATTATTTTCTTTGATTTTCAGTTTTAAATTGGGTAAAGAGAGGTTTGCATATAATAGCTTTTGAAAATAGAATTTTTACACTCATGCATAATTATTGAACTTGATTTCTAGTAAAAAGAAGTGAGTAGAAGTAAGAGTCTTCAAGAACAAGGTTGGCAAGAGTAGGATATCTTGGGTAAGCATAAAGTAGGAAGAAAAATCATCACCAGGTATGTATGGCTAATTTTGATTCTTGTGAAATCGCCTATATGTGTGAAGTTTGTTTGTTTCGTGTTAAATTGACAAATTGTGTGAAATTCTTGATGTTGTTGTTGGATATTCAAAGTTTGTTGTTGAGCTATGAGTGATGTAAAATGAGAGTTTAATTTGGCAAAAGAATTGTGAATAATGACTATGATGGCCTATATGGCACCTTGTGGAAAACAAACGAAACACTTGAGAATTGGTTTATTGTGGAAAGAGATGAAACACTTGAATTGTGGAAATATTGTAACATGGTTGTGATATTGAATTGATAAATAATTGAGAACATGAAACAATGTGCAAGTTGCTTATTTGAACTTGTTGAAATTGTGTGTAGTACCTTATCTGCTGTTTGACATTGTTGTGTTTTAAACTATAAGGCGGGGTCGTGTTGCGCGCCGCAACGTGAGGAAATAAGGTGTGGGTTGGGGTGATAAGGGTGGCCGAGGTAATAAGGGTGGTCAGGGGCAATAAGGATGGAAAGCAATCGAAATCGCTATTGAAAATTGATACAAAAATCAATAATGTGAAATTGTGAAAGGAGACAGGCAGGAGAGTTTGCAACCTATGGGGCACTGATTGCCCCTTTGTTTGACTACTTGTGCTTTACGTGATTGATTGGTTATTGTTAAAATTGGTTGATCGTAGAAAGTGCTTTGTATTGAGAATTATTTGAAATGAGGAAAATGTGGAAACATGGTTGGCTGGGCTTAATTAATTGTTGATGTAATTCAATGGCTTGAGTTTACTTGGGACAAAGTTTGTCCATACATGCCAGTACAATTCAAGTGTACTGACGTCCCTTTTGCCGGGGACGCTACATTCGTGTTATGATTGTAGGTGGATTAGTAGCAGGCACTTCAGCTCATCGGCAGTAGTATCCTTCTCCTTCCACTGCCCGTTTTGGTGAGCCCCTTTTCTTCCTTGGGGCCCTATGTGGTTCATGCCACTTTTGTTTAGATTTCATTTTGGTTTTGTAAGGTATAGCCGGAGCCTTGTTACCGGCAAGTATTGTATTCCCTTTTTGTATCCTAGAGGCTCTGTAGACATGTAAACTGTGGGACTCCAGTCTTATGTATACATTATGTTATGTCGGGCGTTGTAAAAATTGCAAACTTGTTAATGAATCACTCGTAGGGTTTTATTTGTTTAATGTGAAATCATTCATGGTTAGTAAGATATTTGGTTAATGAGAAACAATCAACACAGGGGTAACGCGTGGGAATGAAAGGCACCCAGGTCCGCTTGACTGGGGCAACCCGGTCAGGCGTCGGTCATGTTCCCCGATTTGGGGCGTGACAAACTTGGTATTAGAGCATATGGTTTTTAAAGTGTCCTAGGATGTCTCAGAGTCGTGTCTAGTAGTGCCCTTCTTATAGGTGTGTTGTCGACCACATCATATAAGTAGGGGCTACACGGGCATTTAGGAATTTACCTATTTCTTTGTTTATCTATATCGTGCGGTAAAGTGCAATGTGGAAATATCCGTGTCTAATTCGCGCCTTGTTCCCAAATTTTCAGAATATGGCACCTAAGAAGAAGGCTAGACTCGGCCTTAGGGCCAATGCCGGCCCAAGTGCAGCTGTTAATCATGTACCCGATGCCGTGGGAGAGAATGACCCACCGGTCCCGAATTTGCCTGACCCATCTGTTCAAAACCCAAGTGTCCCTATTCCAGCTGCGGCAGAGGATGCCACCATTCCTCCTGCCAGTGTTCCTGACTCAGATACAGTTCCCGCTTCGGGTTTCGGTATCTCTAATGAAGATCTTAGGGGAGCCATTCATATGTTAACTCAGTTAGTAGCCGCCCAGGCCCAGAGATCCCATGATGCCCATGCATCCTCCAGCGGACAGGGAGATTCCTTTGGCTCCAGAGTCCACCAGTTCTTGCGATTGGCCCCTCCAGAATTTTCAGGTACCGATCCAGAGGCTGACCCACGGGAATTCCTTGATGAGATATACAAGACCCTCAGAGTGATGAAGGCTACAGATATAGAGGGGGTAGAGTTGGCCTCTTACAGGCCGAAGGGAGCGGCACGTTCATGGTTCGAAATGTGGGAGGATTCCCGTGAGGAAGGGAGCCCTCCGGCCAGATGGGATGAGTTCGTGGATGCATTTATGGACCACTTCTTACCTGCCGAGGCAATGGCAGCCCGTGCCACTGAGTTCGAGGTTCTCAAACAGGGCAGTATGAGTGTTTGGGAGTATCACATGGAGTTCGTAAGGTTGTCGAAGTACGCTCCTCATTTAGTGTCGACCATGGATGCCCGGGTTCGACGGTTTGTTTAGGGCCTTAGCCCTTTGGTAGTGAATGAGGCCGCCACAGCAGCTTTGCACTCAGATATGAACTATGGGAGGATCGTGGGGTTTGCTCAAGCCACAGAGGCCAGGAAATTGAAGATTCGTGCAGAAAGAGAAAATAGCAGCAGGGCCCGGTCAATGGGTCATTCGGGGAGATCACTTCCAGGGAAAGGGTCATCAGGGCCATCCCAGTCATATGCTCAGTCCTCCGCGATTGCACTGCCATCCGTGCACAGTCATCAGCAGGGCAGCTACTCGAGACCTGGTTCAGACAGCAGGAGGTCTCGTCAGTCTGGTCGTCCTGGGGTGAGATCCCAGCAGCAGGGGAGACCTACATGCCCCAAGTGTGGGAGATTTCATACAGAGACTTGCTACCTTGACCTTCCAGTGTGCTTCGGGTGCGGGGTGAGAGGTCACATTCAACGAGACTGTCGTGCACCCCGTCGGGGTATAGGTAGGGGATCTGCTCAGTCATCCGGTTCTTCGGCTGCTACATCATCAGCACGTACTCCAGCAGCAGCAGGGCGTGGTGCAGCTAGGGGTGGAGCTCGGGGTAGGGGTGGACCTAGCCGATTCTATGCATTGAGTGGCCGCCAAAATGCCGAGGCTTCTCCAGATGTTGTTACAGGTATCATGTCTGTTCAGACTATTGATTGCTATGCCCTTATTGATCCAGGGTCCTCCTTGTCTTATGTCACTCCATTCATTGCTTCAAGTTTTGGGATAGAACCCGAACAGCTTGATGAGCCGTTCTCTGTGTCGACTCCGGTTGGTGATTCTATTACAGCCTCACGAGTCTATAGGAATTGTGTTGTTACGGTGGGTGGTCGTTATACCACAGCCGATCTTATTGGGCTTGGGATGGTAGATTTTGATGTAATTATGGGGATGGATTGGCTCTATTCATGCTTTGCCAAACTTGACTGTCGAATGAGAGTTTTGAGGCTCGAGTTCCCTAACGAGCCAGTTATTGAATGGAGAGGAAATAGTGTAGTGCCAAGGGGTAGGTTTATTTCCTACCTTAAGGCTTCGAAGATGATTAAGAAAGGGTGTATCTATCACCTGGTTCGGGTAACGGACACCACCTTAGATGTGCCTACCCTCGAGTACGTGCCGATTTTGAATGAATTTCCTGAAGTGTTTCCAGATGAACTTCCAGGCATTTCGCCAGATAGGGAGATTGATTTTGGGATTGATGTATTGCCAGATACTCAGCCAATATCCATTCCACCATACAGGAATGGCGCCAGCAGAGTTAAGGGAGTTAAAGGAGCAGCTGAGGGATTTATTAGAGAAAGGGTTCATACGACCGAGTGTGTCGCCGTGGGGTGCTCCGGTTCTCTTTGTCCGAAAGAAGGATGGGTCACTTCGAATGTGTATTGATTATCGGCAGCTCAACAAAGTCACCATCAAGAATAAATATCCTTTGCCTCGAGTGGATGATCCGTTTGACCAATTGCAGGGAGCGAAGTTCTTCTCAAAGATTGATTTACGGTCTGGGTACCACCAGTTGAAAATCAGGGAGCAGGATATTCCTAAGACCGCCTTCAGGACTCGTTATGGTCACTTCGAGTTTTTGGTCATGTCTTTTGGGCTAACCAATGCCCCAGCAGCAGCTTTCATGGACCTTATGAATCGTGTTTTCAAGCCATTCCTAGATTCCTTTGTGATTGTATTCATTGACGACATCCTCATCTACTCTCGGAGCAGAGAAGATCATGTCGTTCACCTCGGAGCAGCATTGCAGACCCTTCATCAGCATCAATTGTATGCCAAGTTCTCAAAATGTGAGTTTTGGTTGGAGTCCGTAGCCTTTCTAGGGCATGTTATTTCCAATGAGGGAATTCAGGTGGATCCTCAGAAGATTGCGGCAGTGAAAGATTGGCCTAGACCCACGACCCCGACAGAGATTCGCAGCTTTTTGGGTCTGGGGTACTATCGGAGGTTTGTAGAGGGATTCTCAACCCTCGCTTCCCCATTGACAAAACTGACGCAGAAGGCAGTTAAGTTCCAGTGGTCCGAAGCATGTGAGAAAAGTTTCTAGGAATTGAAGTCAAGATTGACCTCGGCACCAGTATTGGCCTTGCCAGAAGGCACAGAGGGATTTGTGGTTTATTGTGATGCCTCCGGGGTTGGTTTGGGATGTGTATTGATGCAGCACGGGAAAGTCATATCTTACGCTTCCAGACAACTCAAGAATCACGAGAAGAATTATCCGACGCATGATTTGGAGCTTGCAGCTGTTGTGTTTGCTTTGAAAATATGGCGGCACTATCTTTATGGAGTTCATGTAGATGTGTTTTCAGACCACAAGAGCCTCCAGTATTTGTTCAAGCAGAAGGAGCTAAATCTGAGACAGCGGCGGTGGTTAAAAATGCTCAAGGACTATGATATGAACATATTGTACCATCCAGGAAAGGCAAATGTGGTAGCCGACGCTCTTAGTCGAAAATCCATGGGTAGTTTGGCTCATTTGGGTGTGGATCGGAGACCCCTGGCTCGAGAGGTTTACCAATTAGCCAGTTTGGGGGTTCGTATCTCGGCGTCAGACGAGGGGGATATTTTGGTGCATAATGGAGCAGAATCATCATTGGTCGCGGAAATCAAGGAAAAACAGTTCATGGATCCAGCATTGGTTCGGGTAAAGGAAGCAGTCATGAATAACAAGACCTCAGCATTTGTACTCAGCAGCGAAGATGGTGTATTGCGGTGTCAAGATAGGCTATGTGTTCCGGATGTGGACGAGCTTCGGGAAAGGGTAATGGCAGAGGCTCATATTTCCAAGTATTCGGTACACCCAGGTTCCACGAAAATGTATCATGACCTTAAGGAGATTTATTGGTGGAACGGTATGAAAAGGGATATAGCAAGCTTTGTAGCTAAATGTCCGAACTGTCAACAAGTGAAGGCCGAGCATCAACGGCCCGGTGGATTAACTCAGCTTATAGAAATACCAAGGAGGAAATGGGAGATGATCAATATGGATTTTGTGGTAGGGTTACCTCGCACTCGGCGTAAGTTTGACTCAATATGGGTGATAGTGGATCGACTCACCAAATCAGCTCACTTCCTGCCAGTCAAGTCCACTGATACTGCGGAGCAATATGCAAGATTGTACATCAAGGAGATAGTAAGACTTCATGGCACTCCAATTTCTATTATCTCGGATCGCGGGGCTCAGTTCACAGCTAACTTTTGGAAGAAGTTTCAGCAAGGTTTGGGAACTCAGGTGAATCTCAGCACAGCTTTCCATCCGCAGACCGACGGTCAGGCCGAGCGGACCATTCGGACGCTTGAAGATATGTTGCGGGCTTGTGTCTTAGATTTTAAAGGTAATTGGGATGAACACTTGCCACTGATAGAATTTGCTTACAATAACAGCTATCATGCTAGCATTCAGATGGCCCCGTTTTAGGCATTGTACGGGAGAAGATGTAGATCGCCAATCGGGTGGTTTGAGGTAGGTGAAGCGGAATTGCTAGGGCCAGATATGGTGTACGAAGCTATGGAAAAGGTCAATGTTATTCAGGAGAGAATGAAAACAGCACAGAGTCGTCAAAAGTCCTATGCAGACGTTCGTCGAAGGGATCTGAAGTTTCAAGTCGATGATTGGGTGTTCTTGAGGGTATCTCCTATGAAGGGAGTCATGCGATTCGGAAAGAAAGGGAAATTGAGTCCTAGGTATGTCGGGCCATATCGGATCGTTCAAAGGATTGGTCAAGTTGCTTATAGGCTAGAGTTGCCTCCCGAGATGTCATCAGTGCATCCGGTATTCCATGTGTCCATGTTGAAGAAAGTGATTGGAGATCCATCCACCATCATGCCAGTCGAAGCTATAGAGGTTAATGAAGATTTGTCATATAAAGAAGTTCCAGTTGCCATTCTTGATAGGCAAGTCCGTAAGTTGAGAAATAAGGAAGTTGCCTCTGTTAAAGTATTGTGGCGTAGTCAACAAGTTGAGGAGGCCACATGGGAAGCGGAAAAAGAGATGAAGGAAAAGTACCCCCATTTGTTCGATCAAGCCTAGAAGAAATTAGGTGACCCTTCTACTCCTAGTAATTGCTATCTTGTCCAAGTTGTTTCCCTCTTAGTATTAGTAAAGTCTCCTTCATTTTGTAATGAGTTAAATGTGTTGTTGCCCTGGGTCACTTGAACTTTTCTTGATAAATGAAATCCTTATAAATATTCACGTGTTAAATAAACAACTAATAGTAAGTGTAGATTGGTAATGGTTTGTTGAGTGTACATGGTGTTAAATTGGTTTAATAAGGTAAGAATTCATTGAAGTGACTAGTTTTTGTGCAATTGTAACAATGTGATAGAATATGTGCATTCATTGAGGTAAGAAAGTGTATACCAGTTGTGAGAAATATTGTATTTGTGTATTGTTGTTTGGTAATGTGTTTCGGGGGCCCTCTGACAGGTGGATATGTCCATAATACAAAGGAAACTCCGGCGAAATTTTTCTAAAATATAAGAGTTAGTCAAAATTTTGATGGTTGCATATCATGTCTTTCAAAACCAACTCAATTATTTCAAAATCCTCATTCGAGGACGAATGATCTTAAGGGGGGAGGATGTAAGGCCCCGTAAAATATTTGTGCATAAAACCTAGTAGCTATGGTGTCATGGTCCGAATAATGTGTTAGGAATGCGTAGAATTCTTCGCGGCGAGCAAGCTCGCCGCGGTTCGGACCCTTGGTAGTGATTTAAGTTTCAAAAATGTAGAGAATTAATTTTTCGGAAAAGTGTCAAATATGCGGTCAAGAATGCGACCGCAAACCTGATATGCGGACCGCATTCTTGCCGCAAAACGTTCCAGGAGAGTTTCCCAAAATCGTGTCAATAATGCGGTCGAAATTGCGATCGCATGGTGAATCTGCGGTCCACTTTGCGACCGCAGATCAGGAATGCGGACCGCATAATGGTCGCATTCCGTAACAGAGCTTGAGTAATTTTTTAGGCCATTCTGCGGTCACTATGCGGACCGCATGTTGATTCTGCGGTCGCAAAGTGCACCGCAGATTTGCCCCGGCCCAGATTTTTGTAACATTTTGACCCGATCTCTTCTTTAATATAACACCTTTCACCCTCATTTTCTCATATCATCTTACCAAAATTAGAGAGAGAAGAGAGGGTTTTTAGAGAGAGAAATCTTTCATCTTCAAAGATTGTTCCAATCATCTTAATTCCAAGGGATCCTAGGGCAAGGATTCAACTTCCCCAATCTTTTCAAGGTAAAAACCCTAACTATTTTCTTTGATTTTCAGTTTTAAATTGGGTAAAGAGAGGTTTGCATATAATAGCTTTTGAAAATAGAATTTTTACACTCATGCATGATTATTGAACTTGATTTCTAGTAAAAAGAAGTGAGTAGAAGTAAGAGTCTTCAAGAACAAGGTTGGCAAGAGTAGGATATCTTGGGTAAGCATAAAGTAGGAAGAAAAATCATCACCAGGTATGTATGGCTAATTTTGATTCTTGTGAAATCGCCTATATGTGTGAAGTTTGTTTGTTTCGTGTTAAATTGACAAATTGTGTGAAATTCTTGATGTTGTTGTTGGATATTCAAAGTTTGTTGTTGAGCTATGAGTGATGTAAAATGAGAGTTTAATTTGGCAAAAGAATTGTGAATAATGACTATGATGGCCTATATGGCACCTTGTGGAAAACAAACGAAACACTTGAGAATTGGTTTATTGTGGAAAGAGATGAAACACTTGAATTGTGGAAATATTGTAGCATGGTTGTGATATTGAATTGATAAATAATTGAGAACATGAAACAATGTGCAAGTTGCTTATTTGAACTTGTTGAAATTGTGTGTAGTACCTTATCTGCTGTTTGAAATTGTTGTGTTTTAAACTGTAAGACGGGGTCGTGTTGCGCGCCGCAACGTGAGGAAATAAGGTGTGGGTTGGGGTGATAAGGGTGGCCGAGGTAATAAGGGTGGTCGGGGGCAATAAGGATGGAAAGCGATCGAAATCGCTATTGAAAATTGATACAAAAATCAATAATGTGAAATTGTGAAAGGAGACAGACAGGAGAGTTTGCAACCTGTGGGGCACTGATTGCCCCTTTGTTTGACTACTTGTGCTTTACGTGATTGATTGGTTATTGTTAAAATTGGTTGATCGTAGAAAGTGCTTTGTATTGAGAATTATTTGAAATGAGGAAAATGTGGAAACATGGTTGGCTGGCTTAATTAATTGTTGATGTAATTCAATGGCTTGAGTTTACTTGGGACAAAGTTTGTCCATACATGCCAGTACAATTCAAGTGTACTGACGTCCCTTTTGCCGGGGACGCTACATTCGTGTTATGATTGTAGGTGGATGAGTAGCAGGCACTTCAGCTCATCGGCAGTAGTATCCTTCTCCTTCCACTGCCCGTTTTGGTGAGCCCCTTTTTCTTCCTTGGGGCCCTGTGTGGTTCATGCCACTTTTGTTTAGATTTCATTTTGGTTTTGTAAGGTATAGCCGGAGCCTTGTTACCGGCAAGTATTTTATTCCCCTTTTTGTATCCTAGAGGCTCTGTAGACATGTAAACTGTGGGACTCCAGTCTTATGTATACATTATGTTATGTCGGGCGTTGTAAAAATTGCAAACTTGTTAATGAATCACTCGTAGGGTTTTATTTGTTTAATGTGAAATCATTCATGGTTAGTAAGATATTTGGTTAATGAGAAACAATCAACACAGGGGTAAAGCGTGGGAATGAAAGGCACCCAGGTCCGCTTGACTGGGGCAACCCGGTCAGGCGCCGGTCATGTTCCCCGATTTGGGGCGTGACAATAGACTTGGCCTTTCAGGCCCAATATAACATCTCATAGTGGTCCTTGACCCTATCTCAATCAGTATAGACTTGGACTTTCAGGCCCACTCAGCTAGAACAGGGAATTCCACCCTAGATAATCTCCCTCAAGGTACATATCTAGTACGGGCTCATGTTATGCTATACAGATATAGTTACGGCTGAGTATATGTTTTCAACATGATATAGTACGGCTGGGTGAATGTATCCAGCATGATATACTACGGCTGGGTGTATGTATCCAGCATGATATACTATGGCTGGGTGAATGTATCCAGCATGATATACTACGGCTGGGTGAATGTATCCAACATGATATACTACGGCCCGGTGAATGTATCCAGCATGATATACTACGGCTGGGTGTATGTATCCAACATGATATACTATGGCTGGGTGAATGTATCCAGCATGATATACTACGGCTGGGTGTATGTATCCAGCATGATATAAGGGTCGCTTAGCTCTATTGGCTACCCTAATACTCTACAGGTCGGCACAAGGCCCCAAACATGGCTAGTAGCCCAATTACACAGTTATACTCTCATTCACAGTCATAATACATAATACGCTATCAGTCGGGAAGGACAAAGTCCAATCCCCCAATCACAATGTCACCACGCCCGTCACATGACGCGTGTCTCCTCTCAACATAGCACTGTAAAGTGCGAGTACGGGGTTTCAAATCCTCAGTACATTATTTACTACCACCACTCACCTCGAACCGGCAAAAACTCATGCCCGCGACACCTTAGCTCCTCGAACCGACATCCACGCATGTCAAAACAAGCCAAAATCAGTTCAAATATATCAATATAGGCTAATGGAACATAACCCAATCGAAAGAACTCGAAAAATATAAAAAATCACGAAATTGGCAAAACCCGAGCCCCGGGCCCACATTCTGAAAAATTACGAAATTCACATTTCTGGAATCCTCGTCTCGCCACGAGTCCGTACATACCAAGAACTCTCAATTCGGACCACAAATGGTCCTTCAAATCCTAAATTTAAGGTTTGTTCTCCAAGCCCTATTTTCTTGATTTTTAGCTATAAATTCATGAATTCCATGGATGATTCTTGTATAAAAACATGTATTTAACTCATAAAACTTACCTCCAACGATTCCCCGTTGAAATCCATTCAATTCCCTTCCAAAAGCTCTCAGAGCATTGCGATTGCATAGAACAAACTTTCTCTGCAATTTTTCTGCTCCATTTTTCAACTCAAAAATTCCCGTTAGCCATCCGAAATCACCCCGAGGCCCTCGGGACCTCAATCAAAAATACCAATACCTCCTATAACGTTATTCAAACTTGCTCCAATCATAAAAACATGGCCTTAAACACAAAAATCATCAAGTCATGACGGATTCAAGCCTAAGTTTTCATTCAAACTTCTACAACCGACATTCGATCAAAAACCCGACCAAACGATCTCCGAATGACCTGAAATTTTGCAGGCACATCCAAAATCACACAACGGAGCTACTGCAACTGTCGGAATTCCATTCCGACTCCCGGATTAAAATCTCACCTATCGATCGGATATCGCCAAAATTCAACTTTGGCCAATTCAAGCCTAAAACTACACCGGACCTCCAAATTCACTTTCGATCGCTCTCCTAGCTCAGAAATGACCTCTCGGGAGCTGACCAAATCATCAGAATTCGATTCCGAGCTCTCTAACTACATAGTCAACTCCAGGTTGACTTTCCATATTCATGCTTCCTTCGAAAAGGCCATATGCCTTATTTTCAATCCAATGCACTCCTAACTCACCCGATAGACTCTAACACTGATATAAAAGCATAAAACATGTAATTGCAACATAACGGGATGGTAATTCCCGTGACGACGGGCTGGGTCATCATATTCTCCCCAACTTAAGCAAGCGCTCGTCCTCGAGCGGACCTAAAGTTGTACTAGAAGCAACCCAATAGCTGAATGACCTTACCAAGCATATATTCGGGCAATCATACGTCACCCTATCTCACATAAGTCCGAAAACACCATATAGCTGAAATTTCACAGACCATCTGTACCATAAACCACATGGCACTTTCTGAAATCATATACCAAATCCGAATCCCATATCTATACTCAGAGTACACACTTTCCAACTGTAATAGTCAACTCGCCACTCCGGGTGAGATCATATGATGAATCAACAACCCAAATCACTCGAGATGTAATCTCTAATCACAACAACTGGCCACAATAACCAAATACTAGCAGAAAGAACCTTTCTCATTAGCTAGGGTCTTATTCCAACCCCCTTTATATCCTGCCCACGGCAACTGAAGCACGCGATATACCGAACCCATCTCCGGGTCAACCATTCGTGAATCTATTTTCCTTTTACAACTGATACCACAATATGTTTCGGAGCCAAATATCGATATTACCTTTCTAACAAGCTAAGATCAACTATGCTCGTATTCATTAATGACTCCAACGATCATTTCGATCATAACACACCACACTGGTGACATGACACCTCAGCATCGGCCTATGCCACAACGAGCACAACACAAGCTCCAATAAGAACGATCTGAACATGCTCGAATCATGACAACCGACTCACACAGAAGAGCTATAATTTAAATTCCTCAATACCATCACAACACATAACTGAGATCTCGTCTCACATCATAGAATTAGAGTACCTGAATCCTCCTCGAAAGGTCATACATCACGTGGCCTTGCCACAACTCATGATTCTATCCAAACACTATTACTCATGGAGCACCTCAAGTCTCCATGCTCAAAACGGTCAGCCACACACATATCTAGGTCTGAACTCAAGCAATCAATCACACATGCGGTGATACAATGTTATACGCTATCAAATGCTGAAAGGACACAACCGATGTGCTATTCCCCGAGCGATGCCCAATACGGACTATTCCTCAGAAGCTAGGAAGTATTGTATACAAAGTAACATATAGGAAGCTATATCTTCCACATCACACCGTTGCGGCGCGCAACCCGTTCCAATAACATACCCGTGGCAGCGTGCCACCCGATCCAGATACCATACCTGTGGCGGCGTGCCACCCGATCCTGATACCATACATGTGGCGGCGTGCCACCCGATCCATGCATAATCTAGAAAAAGGGAATGCACATCTAGACAAGTTGCTCATTGCAACAAATATATATATATATATATATATATATATATATATATATATAGCCTCAAGCTCGGCCACATGAAACGCATCCGACAAAGTTCCTCAATACTGGAGCTGAAACAATGGTAGATACATCTACACTGACAGCCGCCACGAAGGCCCAACTGACAAAGCAATACCTGCCAGCCGTCCGCTGGTCCTAGGGTACATCTACCCTGCGGGAGCATGATCTGATGCGCTCTGCCACGCAGTTGTGACATTTCTCTAATATAGTCCATATCACATTCGTCTAGACAACCTGATTTATGACAACCAGTATGCAATCGTATATCATTATTCAAATTCGTTATATCAAGTAACGAGAGAGCCATTAGGGCTTCCAATTTCCAATAACCGCTAAATGGTGTCGATACACACGACATACCACCACTGCGTAGGCGAATTAAGAGAACTTTTAGTCTCCAACACATATATAACACGAGAATCACTATACTTGATTCCACACTCCACCGTACGAATACATAACGCACATCAAACGTCCATTGATACCAAGAAAGCCATTCAGGAATTTCACTATGCCATCAACGACTCAATTATTACAGTTGATCCAACAAGAGAATACCACCATACCATTAGATATTATCAATTTACATTACCTTGTCCTTTTGGACCATATTCCCTGCCAATTCACTAGAATAGCGGCACCATTTTCCTTAATCACCAGGAAGATTGATTCACAGATTATCTGCAGCTGCCCACGCTGCTTGGGGATTTTAATAACTTCCCGTATTATATGAACAGATCTCAAACCTTGAACATGTCGTTATCATCTTTCCATAACACATCGCATATACCACACTGCACCAAGACACATGGAGAATTTCTATCCCTCTCCTACGCTGCGAACATCGACGCACTCAACTAGTTAAGGACCTTCATGATCCCATATAGGATAAAAGTCGTTACACATTCCATGGTTCGCATACCGATAGGAATATACTCATTTTCAAACCATGATAAAACACATCACAACTCTTTCTCCCAATTCATTGCATAAGGTTAACTGCCAGGACCGAGTCCTTTTACCCACATCGAGCTATGCAACTGCCAGCACATCAAGAGCTTTGTTGCACCATAACTGCAGGACTCATTACTTCGAGCACACACCAGAAGTTACTCATCCTCTTTTCATATTGTTCCAATTTACTAACAAATTGTTCCATTTACCTGGTTTCCTATATGGTTCATCTTTAATTTAGTATTAGCCTTCACTGGAGGATCACAATACCTCAACTCAGGTTACCATACGAGACTCATACACAAGACCATACGGTCTAAGGCTCACAGGCCGCTGAATACTTTCTTAATGTTTCCCAGAAGTACCACATTCTACAATGCTTTATTTTGAAGAACTTCTTGCGATTTTGAATTCGTTATCATTTCCTCCCAATACGGATACATAGAATCCCATCATTCACATAACATAACACAAATCTTTATTCCTTCTAACGAAACCACCGTCTTTAGCCGTATACACAACCTTAATACACCTGACTGTTACAAGCAAAATCTTGAACACCGCAAGACTATTCTCTAGCATCATTCACCCTTATTCAGTTATAATTCAACTGTCTTATTGAACAGAACCACTCGTGCCTTGTTAGAACTATGACATCGCAGAACATGATTACATACAGATACAATTAGCTACCTTTCTTTCTATACGCTGAACATTCTTTACCAACAGCAGTTCAAAACACCCTAGTATTTCTTCAGATCTACGAAGCACCACAACCTTTACCAAAATTTCCGACGTACTTAGAGACAGGATCAACATAGCACACCACCGTGCAATCAGCTAGTCAATAGCAACCTCCCCAACTTAGCTCGAAGCCATATACGTCAAGGCACTTTTAGCCCCTCACAACATTCTTACTCAATTGATGTCACAATGTTTTAGTGAGATGAACTCAAGTCATTTACTAGCTTTGGCAAAGACTCGAATCATGATAAATCTTAACTCTTCTGCAATTCTTGTATTCATTCACACACAACATTTAAGCCTACTATCCAGGTGATAGAATTATTTTTGAAGCCCCAAATTTTTCCAGAAATTTCGACAGAGCTTCCTCTGTAATTTGGCCTATCCACCTGCCAGCGAATCACCAAAATCATCCTAACAATACATCCGCAACTCGACAAGGCATCAGAATGCATATCAATAACATAAATCTCAATACTACACCATTATATCATCAGCATTAATACATGAACATACGCTGCACCTGCTCAAATAATAACACATATACCTTTCACCATGATACACCTAGCACAACTAATTTAGTTTTCTTGAGTTTGAACTCATACTACCACACGTAGTGCACTATACATTTCCGCTAAGAGGAAATGAACATATTTCTCACGCCCATAGCAAGGGATACATAACAGATCACAATAAGGATTAAATACCTTGCAGCTCACCCATTATCGAACTGCCATTTTACCAACTAAGATCAATACTGATCGCATGAATTTCATAATACCGGCTCGTGAAATTAGCACCTTGGTGCTTAAGCCATAGACAAGGATCCGGCCTCAAGTCCTCCGGACTGGCCCAACATGAACTCACAGAGATTATATCTCGTCCCTCGATTGGGGAATCATAAGCCATCAAGGCAAATTTATCACTAAGAACCCGAGTGCGCGCATCAATGTGCAGGAGGAATTTCAAGAATTACATCTCAATCTGAATCAAGCACGCACGATAAGAATTTCAAGAATTTGAAACTTTCCTAAAAGGTTTGCAGCCTCCCGAGGATAAGTACAAGCGTCCCCGTACCGATCCACGAGACTCTACTAAACCGGCTCATGACTCGCGAGACTTGTTAACCTATGCTCTGATACCAACTTGTCACGACCCAAACCCCGGTCGTGATGGCGCCCAACACATTGCTAGGCAAGCCCGACCATCTTATCCATTTAAACCAGCCCATTTATAAATCAATACTGATTAATCGGCATAATTATCTTGTCTTTATAACAAATCAAGAAGTGTAGAAATGAAATACACGAATGCAGTCCCAACCAAATCGTGGTGTCACAAGTCTGAGCCTCTACAAATGAGATCTATTACACAATCAGGTCTAAGCAGGATGGAGACAACAAAATGATAAAGAGGAAGAGGTCAGGTACTGCGGACGTCGGCAGCTACCTCGAAGTCTCCACGGAATGGCGATAACACAAGCAGTTGCGATAGCTCAACTGCCCTCCTGAACCTGTATATCTGCACAAAAATGCATGGGAGTGGGGTGAGTATATTTCAACTCAGTGAGTAATAATATTAAATAACAACTGGAAGTGAGAACACCTGTACTATCACTAAACAGTTCTAAGCGGTAACCTCACAGGTAAGTCATCTCAACAGCGAATACCCCCAAATTACAGTTCACATCTATCTCACAAAGGTCCCACACTGACCTAGTCCTCACTCGTACTGCTACGGCATACAACCGATCCAATGTATATATATATGTATACATATGTCTAAAATGCGGCGGCGCCTAGCCCGTTGTGACGTATATATATAGGTATATACGCCGCCGTGATGTATATATATAGGTATATATATATAAATGTATAAGTAAAACGCCGTGATCTCCCTCAAGGTACACATCTTGTACGGGCTCATGTTATGCTATACAACTATAGTTACGGCTGAGTGTATGTTTTCAACATGATATAGTACGACTGGGTGAATGTATCTAGCATGATATACTACGGCTGGGTGTATGTATCCAGCATGATATACTACGGCTGGATGAATGTATCCAGCATGATATACTACGGCTGGCTGAATGTATCCAGCATGATATACCACGACTGGGTGAATGTATCCAGCATGATATACTACGGCTGGGTGAATGTATCCAGCATGATATACTACGACTGGGTGTATGTATCCAACATGATATACTATGGCTGGGTGAATGTATCCAGCATGATATACTCTGGCTGGGTCTATGTATCTAACATGATATAAGGGTCGCTTAGCTCTATTGGCTACCCTAATACTCTACAGGTCGGCACAAGGCCCCAAACATGGCTAGTAGCCCAATTACACAGTTATACTCTCATTCACAATCATAATACATAATATGCTATCAGTCGGGAATGACCAAGTCCAATCCCCCAATCACAATGTCACCACGCCCGTCACATGACGCGTGTCTCCTCTCAACATAGCACTGTAAAGTGTGAGTACGGGGTTTCAAACCCTCACTACATTATTTACTACCACCACTCACCTCGAACCGACGAAAACTCATGCCCGCGATGCCTTAGCTCCTCGAACCGACATCCCCGCACGTCAAAACTAGCCAAAATCAGTACAAATATATCAACATAGGCTAATGGAACATAACCCAATCGAAAGAACTCGAAAAATATCAAAAATCACGAAATTGGCAAAACCCGAGCCCCGGGCCCACATTCTGAAAAATTACGAAATTCACATTTCTACGGCTGGGTGTATGTATCCAACATGATATACTATGGCTGGGTGAATGTATCCAGCATGATATACTCTGGCTGGGTGTACGTATCTAACATGATATAAGGGTCGCTTAGCTCTATTGGCTACCCTAATACTCTACAGGTCGGCACAAGGCCCCAAACATGGCTAGTAGCCCAATTACATAGTTATACTCTCATTCACAATCATAATACATAATATGCTATCAGTCGGGAATGACCAAGTCCAATCACCCAATCACAATGTCACCACGCCCGTCACATGACGCGTGTCTCCTCTCAACATAGCACTGTAAAGTGCGAGTACGGGGTTTCAAACCCTCACTACATTATTTACTACCACCACTCACCTCGAACCGGCGAAAACTCATGCCCGCGATGCCTTAGCTCCTCGAACCGACATCCACGCACGTCAAAACTAGCCAAAATCAGTACAAATATATCAACATAGGCTAATGGAACATAACCCAATCGAAAGAACTCGAAAAATATCAAAAATCACGAAATTGGCAAAACCCGAGCCCCGGGCCCACATTCTGAAAAATTACGAAATTCACATTTCTGGAATCCTCGTCTTGCCACGAGTCCGTACATACCAAGAACTCTCAATTCGGACCACAAATGGTCATTCAAATCCTAAATTTAAGATATGTGCTCCAAGCCCTATTTTCTTGATTTTTAGCTATACATTCATGAATTCCATGGATGATTCTTGTATAAAAACATGTATTTAACTCATAAAACTTACCTCCAACGATTCCCCATCGAAATCCCTTCAATTCCCGTCCAAAAGCTCTTAAGAATGGCAAAAAATGGTGGAAAAATGGGTTGTTTTCGCGACTGGAATGTTTTTAACATTCAGTCCGGTACTGTAGCTAACACTATGCGATCGCATAGAACAAAATTTCCGTTCACTGTAGCTAAGTCTATGCAATTGCATAGAACAAAATCCTGGGTACTGTAGCTAACACTATGCGATCGCATCTGAGCATTGCGATCGCATAGAACAAATTTTCTCTGCAATTTTTCTGTTGTCCCGTTAGCCATCCGAAATCACCCCGAGGCCCCCGGGACCTCAATCAAAAATACCAATACCTCCTATAACATTATTCAAACTTGCTCCAATCATAAAAACACGGCCTTAAACACAAAAATCATCAATTCATGACGGATTCAAGCCTAAGTTTTCATTCAAACTTCTACAACCGACATTCGATCAAAAACCCAACCAAACGATCTCCGAATGACCTGAAATTTTGCAGGCACATCGAAAATCACACAACGGAGCTACTGCAACTGTCGGAATTCCATTCCGACTCCCGGATTAAAATCTCACCTATCGATCGGATATCGCCAAAATTCAACTTTGGCCAATTCAAGCCTAAAACTACACCGGACCTCCAAATTCACTTTCGATCGCTCTCCTAGCTCAGAAATGACCTCTCGGAGCTGACCGAATCATCAGAATTCGATTCCGAGCTCTCTAACTACATAGTCAAACTCCAAGTTGACTTTCCATATTCAAGCTTCCTTCGAAAAGGCCATATGCCTCATTTTCAATCCAATTCACTCCTAACTCACCCGATAGACTCTAACACTGATATAAAAGATTAAAACATGTAATTGCAACATAACGGGATGGTAATTCCCGTGACGACGGGCTGGGTCGTCACACTCATATAGTAAAAAATATAATAAATTCAAATGAACAATTAGATACAAAAAAGAAACTACAATCATTTTTAGGATTAGTAAACCAAGTAAGATAATATATACCAAAATTAGCAGAGACTTTAAAACCATTGCAGAAAAATCTAAAAAAGGATATAGTGTATCACTTTAGTGAAGAAGATAAAAAACAAGTAAGAAAAGTTAAACAAATATGTAAAAATCTACCAAAACTATACTTCCCAGATGAAAATAAAAAATTTTCATATATAGTAGAATTAGATGCAAGTGAAAAAAGCTATGGAGGAGTATTAAAATACAAGGTATGATAAAGAAAAAATAGAACATCATTGTAGGTATTATTCAGGAACATTCACAAACCCGGAGATAAAATGGGAAATCAATAGAAAGGAATTATATGCAGTATATAAATGTTTATTGGCATTTGAACAATATATTGTATATAATAAGTTTATTATAAGAACAGATAATACACAAGTAAAATGGTGGCTAACCAGGAAGATACAAGATTCAGTTACAACGAAAGAAATACGGAGACTAGTGCTGAATATACTGAATTTTACATTTACAATTGAAGTAATTAGTACTAACAAAAATGTCATTGCAGATTACATATCAAGACAAAGCTATATAGACTGACGAAGAAACAACCGAAAAGCTATACAATATCATCACTGCCCTTTCTTTAAAAATGGACAGGTATGGAAATGAAACTAAACAAGATAAAATCTAGTGAGGAGAAACTCAAAGCTACAAGTCAGCAGCATAACTATAAAAATGCGGAACTACGTCGATCGGAAGACGGTAAAATTCCAGAGCTAGAAGGAGAAGTTGGGAAACTCCTAAAAACCCATAACGTTTGTTTAAATGCAGCTGCAGGAACAAGCAAGGGAAAAGAAGTGAGTAGTAAACCAAAATACACACAAAACCTAAATAAAATATTCGAAAAACCATTTATTCCAAAATACAAAAAAGATCCATTATTCGTACCCCCACAAACTATTTCATACGTAGACAGCCTAAGCCAAGACAAGAAAACCTACAACCATATAACCAGAACATACGTAGAAAATATCTACAAAATAAAAACCTTTTTAAACCTCAAACCAAGAGCTACAACAACCGAACCAAATACCGATTATATAACACAAAGATTACAACGCTATAAAAGACTTATCGCACTACCCAATACCAACCCCAAGCTAGTAGCAACCTGCTACAATTATGGATTATTGAACACCGTATATACTATGGATGGAACAGAATTGACAGCTATACCGGATCTATATAAAGCATTTATGAATTATAAGCGAGTTACTAAAGGCAAATTATTTTTTATCAAGTGTTATGCGGCACCAGCAGAGATATTATTTGATGAGATAAAGCCACCAATTCAAGTGGTAAAGAAAGGATTGACCAGGGAAATGATCATCCCAGAAATTATTGAACAGCAACCCGAGATACCAAAATTAGATATACCGGAATTTTATACTAATAAACTGTAACGACTCGGCCCGTCGTTACGGGAACTACCACCCTGTTACTTTGCATTTACATATCTTATGCTTTTATATCAGCATTAGAGTGTATCGGGTGAGTTAGGAGTGATTCGGGTTGAAAATGAAGCAAATAGCATGTTTGAAGGAAGCTTGAATTTGGGAAGTCAACCTAAAGTTGACTATTGAGTTAGAGTGCTCGAAACCGGATTCCGATGATTCGACTAGTTTCGGGGGATCATTTATGACTTTGGAGAGCAATCGGAATTGAATTCGGAGGTTCGGTGTAGTTTTAGGCTTGAATTGGCGAAGGTTGAATTTTGGCGAAAACCGGATGGTAGGTGAGATTTTGATCCGGAGCTCGGAATGGAATTTCGACAATTTATGTAGCTTCGTTATGTGATTTTGGATATGTCTGCAAATTTTCAGGTCTTTTGGACATCGTTTGATCGGGTTTTGGATTGAATGTTAGTTTGAAAGTTTTGAAGAAACTTAGGCTTGAATTCGTGTGTAAATGGTGATTTTGATGTTTAGGATAGTGTTTTTATGATTGGAACAAGTCCGTATCATGTTTTAGATTATGTTGGTGGTTTTCGTTGGGGTCCCGGGGGCCTCGGGATGGATTCGGACCATACTTCTCCAAAAATACCGTGGAGAACTGCTGCCAAGTGAGGGGCGCTGCCCCAGCGGGCCTACGCCTCTCGAAATCCTCCCACCACTGAAATGCTGCACCAGTGAACTGAAAAGTGGTGAAGGAACAACTTCAAGAACTCTTAGATAAGGGTTTCATTCGCCCGAGCGTGTCACCTTGGGGTGCACCGGTGTTGTTCGTGAAAAAGAAAGACGACACAATGAGAATGTGCATTGATTACAGGTAGCTGAACAAGGTAACAGTGAAGAATAAGTACCCATTGCCTCGTATTGAGGACCTATTTGATCAGCTCCGGGGAGCTAGTGTATTTTCTAAGATTGATCTTCGATCGGGCTATCATCAGTTGAAGATCAGGGACTCAGATATTATGAAGACAGCGTCCAGAACGCATTTTGGGCACTACGAGTTCCTAGTGATGTCTTTCGGGCTGACTAATGCCCCAGCTGCATTCATGCACTTGATGAATAGCGTATTTCGGCCGTATCTTGATTCTTTTGTGATTGTGTTTATTGATGATATTCTGGTGTATTCACGCAGCCAGGAGGAGCATGCACAACACTTGAGGGTGGTATTGCAGAGGTTGAGAGAAGAGAAGCTTTATGCAAAATTCACTAAGTGTGAGTTATGGCTTGATACTGTGACTTTTCTGGGACATGTAGTGTCCAGTGATGGTATTCGGGTTGATCCACAGAAGGTCGAGGCAGTGCAGAATTGGCCCAAACCTTCCTTAGCTACCGCGATTCGGAGTTTTCTCGGCTTGGCATGCTATTATCGCCTCTTTGTTTAGGGTTTCTCATCTATTGCTTCACCGTTGACTAAGTTGACACAGAATAATGCTCCATTTGTGTGGTCTAATGAATGTGAGGAGAGCTTCCAGAAGCTCAAGGAGGCTTTGACCACAGCTCCAGTACTTGTGTTGCCATTAGCCTCAGGGTCATATACGGTGTATTGTGATGCTTCTAAAGTTGGGCTCGGTTGTGTGTTGATGCAGGAGGGTAGAGTTATTGCATATGCTTCTCGTCAGCTAAAGCCCTATGAGAAGAACTACCATGTTCATGATCTGGAGTTAGCTGCTATTGTTCATGCCTTGAAGATTTGGAGGCATTACCTATATGGTGTATCTTGTGATGTGTATACAGACCACCGCAACCTTCAACATTTGTTTAAGCAGAAAGATCTAAATTCGAGGTAGTGGAGATGGCTTGAATTGCTTAAAGACTATGATATTACTATCTTGTACCATCCCGGGAAAGCCAATGTAGTGGCTGATGCATTGAGCCGAAAGGCTATTAGTATGGGCAGTTTCGCGTATATTCCAATTGGGGAGAGACCTCTTGCAGTTGATGTTCAAGTGTTAGCTAATCATATGGTGAGACTGGATATTTCTGAGCCCAGTCGGGTGATGGCTTGTGTAATGTCTCGTTCTTCTTTATATGATCGTATTCGAGAGCGCCAGTATGATGATCCACACTTACTTGTCCTTAAGGACAGAGTTATTCATGATGATGCCAGAGATGTCACTATTGATAGTGATGGTGTATTGCGGATGCATGGCCGGATATGCGTGCCCAATGTTGATGGCCTTCGTGAGTTGATATTGGAGGAGGCCCACAGGCTCGCGGTATTCTATTCATCCAGGAGCCGCGAAGATGTATCGGGATTTGAAGCAGCATTACTGGTGGAGAAAGATGAAGAAAGATATTGTGAGCCATGTGGCTCGGTGTCTAAACTGTCAGCAGGTCAAGTATGAGCATCAGAGACCTGGTGGTGTATTCCAGCGTATTGATATTCCTGAGTGGAAGTGGGAAAGGATTACTATGGACTTTGTTAGTGGACTCCCTTGGACAATGAGGAAGTTCGATTCAGTTTGGGTGGTGGTGGATAGGTTGACCAAGTCGGCTCACTTCATCCCAGTGTGTACTACTTATTCCTCAGAGCGGTTGGCAGAGATATTCATCCGTGAGATAGTGAGATTGCATGGAGTTCCCATTTCTATTATATCGGATAGAGGTACCCAGTTCACTTCTCAGTTCTGGAGGACATTTCAGCGAGAGTTGGGTTCACGGGTAGAGCTGAGCACAGCATTTCATCCATAGACGGATGGGCAGTCTGAGCGTACTATTCGGATATTGGAGGACATGTTGCGTGCTTGTGTCATTGATTTCGGTGGTTCGTGGGCTGATTATTTGCCTCTTGCGGAGTTTGCTTATAATAATAGCTATCGGTCCAGCATTCAGATGGCACCGTATGAAGCTGTATATGCGAGGCGGTGTAGGTCTCCAGTCGGTTGGTTCGAGCCCGGCGAGGCTAGGTTGCTGGGGACAAAGTTAGTCCAAGATGCCTTAGACAAGGTGAAGGTTATTCAGGAGAGACTTCGCATAGCTCAGTCACGTCAGAAGAGTTATGCGGACCGGAAGGTCCGAGATGTGTCCTATTCAGTGGGTGAGAAGGTGTTGCTAAAGGTTTCGCCTATGAAGGGTGTTATGAGGTTTGGGAAGAAAGGGAAGTTGAGTCCAAGGTTCATTGGACCTTTTGAGGTGCTTAGGAAAGTTGGGGAGGTGGCTTATATGCTTGCTTTGCCACCCAGTTTGTCGGGAGTTCACCCGGTGTTCCATGTATCCATGCTCCGGAAGTATGTCGGAGACCTGTCTCATGTGTTAGACTTCAGCACGATACAGCTAGATGAGGACTTGACTTATGATGTGGAGCCAGTAGCCATCTTGGGTCGACAGGTTCGTAAGCTGAGATCCAAGGATATAGCTTCAGTGAAAGTGCAGTGGAGAGGTCGTCCCGTGGAGGAAGCAACTTGGGAGACCGAGCAGGAGATGCGGAACAGATATCCTCACTTGTTTGATACTCCAGGTATGTTTCTTAACCCGCTCGCGGATGAGCGTTTGTTTATGTTAGGGAGAATGTAACGACTCGGCCCGTCGTTACAGGAACTACCACCCCGTTACTTTGCATTTACATATCTTATGCTTTTATATCAGTATTAGAGTGTATCGGGTGAGTTAGGAGTGATTCGGGTTGAAAATGAAGCAAATAGCATGTTTGAAGGAAGCTTGAATTTGGGAAGTCAACCTAGAGTTGACTATTGAGTTAGAGTGCTCGGAATCGGATTTCGATGATTCGACTAGTTTCGGGGGATCATTTATGACTTAGGAGAGCAATCGGAATTGAATTCGGAGGTTCGGTGTAGTTTTAGGCTTGAATTGGCGAAGGCTGAATTTTGGCAAAAACCGGATGGTAGGTGAGATTTTGATCCGGGGGTCGGAATGGAATTCCGACAATTTCTGTAGCTTCGTTATGTGATTTTGGATATGTGTGAAAATTTTCAGGTCTTTCGGACATCGTTTGATCGGGTTTTGGATTGAATGTTAGTTTTGAAAGTTTTGAAGAAACTTAGGCTTGAATTCGTGTGTAAATGGTGATTTTGATGTTTATGATAGTGTTTTTGTGATTGGAACAAGTCCGTATCATATTTTGGAGTATGTTGGTGGCTTTTCGTTGGGGTCCCGGGGGCCTCGGGATGGATTCGGACCATCAACCGGGCATTTGGAACTTGGAAACAAATTCTGCAGAAAATTGCAGGCAGCAGTTGCTCTATGTGATCGCATAGAGATGATTGCGATCGCATAGAAGAGTGGAAGGGGGCGCGAAGTTAACTCTATGCGATCGCGTGAAGGGCATTGCGATCGCATAGGGTCCAGAATTTGGTGCAGTGCGATCGCGGAGGCTCGATTCCGATCGCGGGGGGTAAAAATGCGAAGCTATGCGATCGCATGGCTAGGCCTGCGATCGCAGAGAACGAATAGGAGGCCTGAGAAAACTTGCTCTCTGGGATCGCAATAAGGGGCCTGCGATCGCATAGAAGGAAATGTTCTAGCAGTGAATTAAATCACAGAAAAGAGGGGTCGCGGGTTCATTCACCCAAAACCCAATTTTGAGCCCTAGAGAGAAGAAAACACGAGGAAATCACTGAGAATTCATCGGGTATTCATCGGAGGTAAGATTATTGACTCAAAAACATCATTTTATGGTAGGATTAACATCAATCTTCATCAAAATTGGGTAGAAATTATGAAGAACTAGGGCTTTGTTCTTGAAAACAAAATTTTTGGATTTGAAAGGCCATTCGAACTCCGTTTTCGATAAATTTTATATGTACAGACTCGTGGCGAGATGAGGAATTCGTTGGTATGATTTTTGAAATTTTTTGAGAAGTGGGACCGGGGCTCGGGTTTTACCAACTTTGTGTATTATTACGTTTTTCAAGTAATTTTAATTGGGTTATGTTTCTTTGACCCATATTTATGTAATTACTGTGGTTTTGACTAGATTCGACGCACGAGGCGGCAAATTCAAAGGGAAAAGGTATCGCGCGGACGAGTTCACGGCCGGCTAGAGGTGAGTAGTTTGTGTATATGGTAGCCTGAGGTTTCGAAATCCCGGCTTAGCACATTGTGACGCTAGTAGGGCATGGCTTGCACCCCGTGGCAGGTGCGGGATTGATTGTGACTGGGGATTGAGACTTGGTCCATCCCGGATATGGATTATATGCTATTAGTGATGGAAATACACTGTGTTTGACATATTTGTGGGCTGTAAGCCTTTTTTGGGGCATTGTGCCGACCTGTAGTATCCCTAGGGGATAGTATATATGTGATAGCTATACTTGCTTAATTATTGATCTCAGTCCTGGAATTTGAAATCACCGTATTGAAATATTAAGTCACCGGTTTTGCAAAAAAAATTAAGTAAAAGTTGAAGTATTTTCATAAATTATGAACTCGAATCTGGAAATAAGAAATTTGAGCTGTTTTGTGACTTATCTGATTATTGTGGACTGAGGATGGATCGGGCTGCACGCAGCAGCGGTTATTATGATATAAGGATCGGGCTGCACGCCGCAGCGGTATTTGCGCTTGGGCTGTAGGAGCCCCTCCGGAGTCTGTACACACCCCCAGTGAGCGTCGTCGACGTTAAATGGATCGGGCTACACGCCATAGCGGTTATGCGCATTTCATTGCATCTTTGTCTGTGAATTATTCTGTGGTAGCTGTATTATACTGTTGATGCTAGTTCGTAGGAGATTCGGACTCTAGTTTAGCTTCATATTGTGGTATTCTGTGGATTTCCTACTTTCAGCTGCTTTTATATATTTATTACTCACTGAGTACTTAGTACTCACCCCTACTCCCTGTAGTAGACAGGCATTTCCAGCGGTTTCAGAGTCATACCGAGTTGCTGAGGTAGCTGCCGACGTCCGCAGAACCTAGCTACTCCTCCTTTTTCCAATTGTTATTTTGTATTCAGACTTGAGTATTTCCATACAGTATTCCCAATTCTTGTTGGTTTTGTTAGAGGCTCTAGACTTGTGACTCCAGATCTTTGGGAGTGTCAGTTATTTTCGCACTCTGTATGTTGTTCATTATGATTATTATTGGAGTTCTTTAACTCATATATCCTTCTTGGGATGTCATTTGGGACTGGTATTCGAGGTGATAAGTAATTGATGGTCTGGCTGGCCTAGCTTGATTGTTGGGCGCCATCACGGTCGGATTTGGGTCGTGACATAAACGAACTATAGGAATAGCAACTATTGTACAAGAATTAGCTACAAACTATACCAATGGAAACCCGATATGGAGCTATTATTCAAGGGACCAAGTCATGATATATTCACTGTGACGACCCAGCCCGTCGTCACGGGAATTACCATCCCGTTATAATGCAATTACACGTTTTATGCCTTTATATCAGTGTTAGAGTCTATCGGGTGAGTTAGGAGTGAATTGGATTGAAAATGAGGCATATGGCCTTTTCGAAGGAAGCTTGAATATGGAAAGTCAACTTGGAGTTTGACTATGTAGTTAGAGAGCTCGGAATCGAATTCTGATGATTCGGTCAGCTCCGGGAGGTCATTTGCGAGCTAGGAGAGCGATCGAAAGTGAATTTGGAGGTCCGGTGTAGTTTTAGGCTTGAATTGGCCAAACTTAAATTTTTGGCGATATACGATCGATAGGTGAGATTTTAATCCGGGAGTCGAAATGGAATTCCGACAGTTGCAGTAGCTCCGTTGTATGAATTTGGATGTGCCTGCAAAATTTCAGATCATTCGGAGATCGTTTGGTCGGGTTTTTGATCGAATGTCGGTTGTAGAAGTTTGAATGAAAACTTAGGCTTGAATCCGTCATGACTTGATGATTTTTGTGTTTAAGGCCATGTTTTTATGATTGGAGAAAGTTTGAATAACGTTATAGGAGGTAATGGTATTTTTGATTGAGGTCCCGGGGCCTCGGGGTGATTTCGGATGGCTAACGGGAATTTTTGAGTTGAAAAATGCAGCAGAAAAATTGCGGAGAAATTTTGTTCTATGCGATCGCAATGCTCTGATGCGATCGCATAGTGTTAGCTACAGTACCCAGGATTTTGTTCTATGCAATCGCATAGACTTAGCTACAGTGAACGGAAATTTTGTTCTATGCGATCGCAAAGCTTTAATGCGATCGCATAGTGTTAGCTACAGTACTGGACAGAATGTTAAAAACATTCCAGTCGCGAAAACAACCCATTTTTCCACCATTTTTGGCCATTCTTGAGAGCTTTTGGACGGGAATTGAAGGGATTTCGATGGGGAATCGTTGGAGGTAAGTTTTATGAGTTAAATACATGTTTTTATACAAGAATCATCCATGGAATTCATGAATTTATAGCTAAAAATCAAGAAAATAGGGCTTGGAGCACAAATCTTAAATTTAGGATTTGAAGGACCATTTGTTGTCCGAATTGAGAGTTCTTGGTATGTACGGACTCGTGGTGAGACGAGGATTCCTGAAATGTGAATTTTCGTAATTTTTCAGAATGTGGGCCCGGGGCTCGGGTTTTGCCAATTTCGTGATTTTTGATATTTTTCAAGTTCTTTCGATTGGGTTATGTTCCATTAGCCTATGTTGATATATTTGTACTGATTTTGGCTAGTTTTGACGTGCGTGGATGTCGGTTCGAGGAGCTAAGGCGTCGTGGGCATGAGTTTTCGCTGGTTCGAGGTGAGTGATGGTAGTAAATAATGTACTGAGGGTTTGAAACCCCGTACTCGCACTTTAAAGTGCTATGTTGAGAGGAGACACGCGTCATGTGACGAGCGTGGTGACATTGTGATTGGGGGATTGGACTTGGTCCTTCCCGACTGATAGCGTATTATGTATTATGACTGTGAATGAGAGTATAACTGTGTAATTGGGCTACTAGCCATGTTTGGGGCCTTGTGCCGACCTGTAGAGTATTAGGGTAGCCAATAGAGCTAAGCGACCCTTATATCATGCTGGATACATACACCCAGCCGTAGTATATCATGCTGGATACATTCACCCAGCCATAGTATATCATGTTGGATATATACACCCAGCCGTAGTATACCATGCTGGATACACACACCCAGCCGTAGTACATCATGCTAGATACATTCACCCAGCCGTGGTATATCATGCTGGATACATACACCTAGCCGTAGTATATCATGCTGGATACACTCACCCAGTCATAGTATATCATGCTGGATACATACACCCAGCCGTAGTATATCATGCTGGATACATTCACCCAGCCGTACTATATCAATGAAAACATACACTCAGCCGTAACTATAGCTGTATAGCATAACATGAGCCCGTACTAGATGTGTACCTTGAGGGAGAATAAATAGGGTGGAATTCCCTGTTCTAGCTTAGTGGGCTTGAAAGGCCAAGTCTATACCGATTGAGATAGGGTCAAGGACCACTATGAGATGTTATATAGGGCCTGAAAGGCCAAGTCTATATTGACTGAGATTGGGTCAAGGACCCACTGTGATATATTATATTGGTCCTGAGAGGCCAAGTATATACTGACTGGGATAGGGTCGAGGACCCATTATGAGGTATTATATATATACCTACATTGGATCGGGCTGCACGCCGCAGTAATATACATGTAATATACATATGGGACGGACTGCACGCCGCAGTAATATACATGTCATATACATGTGGGATGGACTGCACGCCGCAATATTATTGCGCTAGAGCTGTAGGAGCCCCTTCGGAGTCTGAGTCTGCACACATTCCAGTGAGCACTGGTATATTATGGGATCGGGCTGCACGCCGCAGTAGTATAATTATACATACATATATATATATATTGGATCGGACTGTACGCCGAAGTAATATATGTGTGGATCGGACTGCACGCCGCAGTATCATAGCGCTTGGGCCTAGGGAGCCCCTCCGAAGTCTGTATACACCCCTAGTGAGCGCCGTCGACGTTAAATGGAGCGGGCTACGCGCCGCAGCGGTATATGTATTGGAGTGGGCTGCACGCCACAGCATTTTACCTATACATTTATATATATATACCTATATATATACATCACAGCGGGCTAGGCGCCGCCGCATTTTAGATATATGTATACATATATATATACATTGGATCGGTTGTATGTCGTAGTAGTACGAGTGAGGAATAGGTCAGTGTGGGACCTTGGTGAGATAGATGTGAACTGGAATTTGGGCGTATTCGCTGTTGAGATGACTTACCTGTGACGTTACCGCTTAGAACTGTTTAGTGATAGTACAGGTGTTCTCACTTCCAGTTGTTATTTATTATTATTACTCACTGAGTTGAAATATAGACTTCCAGTTGCTACAGTACCCAGGATTTTGTTCTATGCAATCGCATAGACTTAGCTACAGTGAACGGAAATTTTGTTCTATGCGATCGCAATGCTTTAATGAGATCGCATAGTGTTAGCTATAGTACCGGACAGAATGTTAAAAACATTTCAGTCGCAAAAAAACCCATTTTTCCACCATTTTTGGCCATTCTTGAGAGCTTTTGGACGGGAATTGAAGGGATTTCGACGGGGAATCGTTGGAGGTAAGTTTTATGAGTTATATACATGTTTTTATACAAGAATCATCCATGGAATTCATGAATTTATAGCTAAAAATCAAGAAAATAGGGCTTGGAGCACAAACCTTAAATTTAGGATTTGAAGGACCATTTGTGGTCCGAATTGAGAGTTCTTGGTATGTACGGACTCGTGGCGAGACGAGGATTCCAGAAATGTGAATTTCGTAATTTTTCAGAATGTGGGCCCGGGGCTCGGGTTTTGCCAATTTCGTGATTTTTGATATTTTTCGAGTTCTTTCGATTGGGTTATGTTCCATTAGCCTATGTTGATATATTTGTACTGATTTTGGCTAGTTTTGACGTGCGTGGATGTCGGTTCGAGGAGCTAAGGCATCACGGGCATGAGTTTTTGCCGGTTCGAGGTGAGTGGTGGTAGTAAATAATGTACTGAGGGTTTGAAACCCCGTACTCGCACTTTACAATGCTATGTTGAGAGGAGACACACGTCATGTGACGGGCGTGGTGACATTGTGATAAGGGGATTGAACTTGGTCCTTCCCGACTGATAGCGTATTATGTATTATGACTGTGAATGAGAGTATAACTGTGTAATTGGGATACTAGCCATGTTTGGGGCATTGTGTCACGACCCGGATTTCCCACCATCGGGAGTCATGATGGCGCCTACTAGTGGAAGCTAGGCAAGCCAAATATTACTTACATTTCCGTTAGTTAGCAGACTCTTATTAAGACTTTAAAATTAAAACATATAAATTACAGCGGAATAATTAAACTTAGCGGAAGACTTATTCAATCTTATCAAATATGATAAAGAAACCCAAACATATACACTACCCAAGACTGGTGTCACGATACTCACGAACTTCTAAGAATAATACACACAATTGTATGAAAGAAATATAAGTTGTTTATCTTGAATACATGAGATAACAGAATGAAATACATAGATAGAAGAGACAACGGGTCCTGCGGACGCCTGCAAGGCTACCTCGTAGTCTCGGTAGTCGGAATATCCACAATCGTGCTACTGTTGTTACTGCTGTCCGTAACCTGTATCTGCGCAAAAAGAGCGCAGAGTGTAGTATCAGCACAACCGACCCCATGTGCTGGTAAGTGCCTGGCCTATCCCGGGGAAGTAGTGACGAGACTAAGGCCAGTCACCCACATAAACCTGTACAGTTGAAATATATATATACATATACAAATGTTTATAAGGAAAGACTCTGCTCTGAAATAACAGTCAATAACTCATAATATCCAGAGTAATCTAGTCAACAGAATAAATCTTACTTTCATGTCTCAATTCATTTTTCATTTCATATCTTGTGGTAGGCGTACCACCCGCTCCCAAAAGTAACAATAAGTTATACCTTGTGGTAGGCGTACCACCCGCTCCCAATTATATCAATAAATTATACCTTGTGGTAGGCGTACCACCCGCTCCCAAATATATCAATAGGCTACCGGCAACTATGGCCAATGCCAAGATTTAAATCACTTTGTGGACGGCGTGCCACACGATCCCATTTCTTATCATATAAGTGGTCGGCGCGCCACACGATCCCAATTCATAATTATATATATATTACCGGCATTTAACCAATAATCTCTGCATCAACAATATTTATAATTACCGGTTTTGAACCAATAATTGATAATAATTCAACAATTTATCTCCATTACCGGTATGACACCAATAACTCTTAATCAACAACTCATACATAACTAAATTTCTATTCCTTCAAGCTAGGATAGAACAAAGACTTACCTCGAAAGTTTACGAACGATTCAATCCGTAGCAATGCCTTTTCCTTTCGAATTTGGCTCCAATCCAATCGTATCTATACACAATTGATTTAATATCATCAATTCTACTTAACAGACTAGTTCATATTGCTAAATATGATTTTTACAACATTCTGCTCGGAATAGTAAAAATCGACCCCGGGCCCACATAATCGAAACTCAAGTTTCGAACCAAAATAAGTTCACCCAATTACCCATTAGTTCAAATATACAATTTGTACTAAAGTTCAACTCCAAAACGACGTCTAGATCGCAAATTCTTTGAAAACCCTTACTATACTAAATTCTCAATTTTTCTACCCATTTACACCTATTTAGGCTTAGGAATTCAAATAATATTGATGGAAAATGAAGATAAAGAGTTAAGAATCACTTACCCAAGAAGGATTTCTCAAGAATCGCCCAAGAAGCTGTGGAGAAGAGAGGGTTTTGTGAAAATGGGATAAAATCCCGTAAGTGTTCTGTTTTGGGTATTAATTCACTGGGCGAAAATTTACCCTTCGCGTTCGCGTGCACTGTGTCGCGTTCGCGAAGGGTTGGACAGAAATGGGCATCGCGTTCGCGTGGACACAGTCGCGAACGCGTAGAAGAAAATCTGGGGGCTTACAATTTGGCTTACGCGAACGCGTGGTGCCTTACGCGAACGCGTAGAAGAGGCAGGCCAGGCTCCGCGAACGCGGGAGCCTTCACGCGAACGCGTAGAGGAAAAAGGCTGGGGTCCAGGTTGTTGTACGCGAACACGATCATATGGACGCGAACAGGAAGAAGGGGAAGGAGAAGCCTTCGCGAACGCGACCAGGTGGACGCGAACGTGAAGAAAGAATATCTGTTGCAGATTTTCTGCAATTTTTCCAAGTCCAAAACTACCCCGATACCTATCCGAAACTCACTCGAGCCCTCGGGGCTCCAAACCAAATATGCACACTAACTCAATAACATCATACGAACTTGCTCGAGCGATCAAATCGCCAAAATAATATCAAAATCAATGAATTGAGTCTTAAAACTCAATAATTCTTTCAAATTTCATAATTTCCAAAATTTCCAATTTAAGGCCGAAACACGTCAAACGACGTCCGTTTTCAACCAAACTTTACAAGAAGCTCTTAACCAATATATATGACTTGTACCGAGCGTCGGAACCAAAATACGAGCCCGATACCATTGCTTTTTAATCAAACTTCAGCTTCATTCCCCTTAAGCATTTTCAGAAAACAATTTAACAGATAAATTCTTTTACCGGGGTTCTAAACCTCGGATTTCAATTCCGAGCATACGCCCAAGTTCCATATTTTTCTGCGGATTTTCTGAGGCCATCAAATCACGGGTCCGGGTCCGTTTACCAAAAATGTTGACCAAAGTCAACCATATCAATATTAATATCAAAATTATTCAAATGTTTCACATATTTCACATATTTCAACATAAAAATTTTCCAACTTTGCGCCCGAACTGCGCACACAAATCGAGGCAACTATAAATGAGGTTTTCAAGACGTCAAAAGCTCGAAATGATTAATAAAACAAGTGATGACCCTTTGGGTCGTCACATTCTCCACCTCTAAAACAACCGTTCGTCCTCGAACGGACAAAAGAAAGAAGTACCGAGTCAGGAAACAAGTGTGGGTAAGGGCTCCGCATATCAGACTCGGGCTCCCAGGTCGATGCCTCAGGAGGCTGACCTCTCCACTGAACACGTACAAAAGGATAACTCTTCGACCTCAACTGTCGAACGTGCCGATCTAGGATAGCTACCGGCTCCTCCTCATAGGACGGATCTTTGTCCAATTGGACAGTGCTGAAATCTAACACGTGCGACGGATCGCCGTGATATTTTCGAAGCATGGACACATGAAATACTGGATGTACAGCTGATAAGCTAGGTGGCAAGGCAAGTTTATATGCCACTCCCACACGATCAAGAATCTCGAATGGTCCAATAAACCTAGGGCTAAGTTTGCTCTTCTTTCCAAATCTCATCACGCCCTTCATAGGCGATACTCGGAGCAATACCCGCTGTCACGACTCCAAATCCGGTCGCGATGGCGCCAAGCACACTGCTAGGCCAGCCTGACCACTCAATAACAATAACGGAGCTAGGAGCTCGCTTTATCCCATTTAAGCATATCAAAACATGAAGCAACAGAAATACAGATATCGAAAACGGGGAACCAAGTCCCAATATATACCAACTCCCATAGACCGAAGGGTCAAGAGTCATGAGCCTCTAATGAACATAAGTGTAATAATGGTTTACAAGATACCAAGTGCGGAAAGAAATATCAATACATAATCAAAATACAGTAGGAAGGAGTACCGGGTCCTGCGGACTCTGCAGCTACCTCAAATATCCTACAGAAGTTTCCTCGAACAGCTACCGAATCACTGCTGAGAGGTACCTGGATCTGCACACAAGGTGCAGGGAGTAAAATGAGTACTTCCAGACTCAGTGGTAATAAACAGGGTTAAGACAGCACAGATAAGAAATCCGCAATAAAGCACTATGTAAAGCTATCATCAAATACCCTGTCACAGAATCAATATCAACTGTACCTGTACCAACAAGTACCAACAAAACAGTATAACAGCTATCAGATGTAGCTAAATGCAATGCAATGCATGATTTGACCGCTACGACGTGTAGCCCGATCCAATTTGGGTACTCGTGCTCACTGTGGGGGTTCAGACTCTGGAGGGGATCCTACAGCCCAAGCACAATATTACTGCGGCGTGCAGTCCGATCCAACATATATACCGCTGCGGCGTGCAGCCCGATCCACTACCAGTCAGCTAATATGCAAATACAGCCTCGCGGCTCAAAAGTAGTTTTGAAAACATCTTTTATCATTTTTCAGTTCAAAACAGTAATATCATGTTCCAGAGATTGGAAATAGCATGATAACGGAGATAGCTGCGGACTGGTAGTAAACTAGCATGTTAATATCACAAGACTATGATAACGATCCTCGCGGGATCCAATAACTGGCTCACAGCCCACAAGTATACTCAACCGTCCAAGAAGGAGGTTCAACACCTCAAGAGTAGCCAATATCACAATATAGTATGCAACCATCCGAGAAGGATGTTTGACGGCTTAAGAATAGCCTAATATCATAACACAGTATCAACAAGTCGGACTAAGCCATAGTCCCCAATCACAATCGACCCCGCACTCACAAGAGGGTACGTGTCTCGCCGCTATACATCGTCATAAAGTGGTATACCGGGGTTTCGAACCCGCTGGTCATCACCCACATCTATTACTTACCTCAATACCGCGCGACGACTACTCCGCAATGTCCTTTCCATGAGAATCAAGCTCCGCACGCGTAGAATCTGATGATTTCCCTTGAGTTTCTCTTCAAAATCGCCCAAATCGCCTCCTTAAGCCGAGACCCAAATGTGTGAAATGTTTCTAAAATTTTCTAACTTCTGATGCAATTAACTCACTGCGATTTTCGCTTCTGCGGATAAAATTCTGCTCCTACGAGCCCGTATCCGCGACCAACTGGTCGCTCCTGCGATTCCAGGCCTGGCTGGCCAATCCCGCTTCTGCGAGAAAAGGACCGTTTTCGCGCGTCCGCTTCCACGATTGAATACCCGCTTCTACGAAAACTCCCGCTTCTGCGCACCAGAGTCCACTTCTGCGGACTCGCTTAGGCGATCACTCCTCCGCTCCTGCGGATCTCCCTAATCCGCCTCTAGACCGCTTCTGCGGCACACCAGTCACACCAGCAACACCGCCTCAGCGAAACAAGACCCGCTTCAGCGAACATAAGCGCTTCTGCGCTCCTCAGTCCGCTCCTGCAGACTCGCCTCCGCGCCCACATTTTTGCAGGGGCGAAAATGACGGAACCAGAATACTCCAACCTGAAATTTCCATGTTTTTCTTTCGTTTAACCACCCGAAAACACCCCGAGGCCCCCAGGACCTCATCCAAACACATCAACACACCCTAATACCTTATTCGAACTTGTTTCAAATCCTCAAAACACGTCTAACAACATCAAAATCCATAATTCACATCGAATTCAAGCCTAAGTTCCTTAAAACTTCCTGAATTACACATTTAATCAAAAACCCGACCAAACGACGTCCGAATGACCTGAAATTTTGCGGACATAACCAAAATTACATAACGAAGCTACAGGAATTGTCGGTATTCCATTCCGACCCCCGGATCAAAATCTCACCTGCCGCTCGGATTTCGCCAAAATTCAACCTTAGCCAATTCAAGCCTATTTGTACACCGGACCTCCAAATTCAATTCCGATTGTTCCCCTAAGTCACAAATCACCTCCTGGAACTAACCGAATCATCAGAATCCGATTCCGAGCCCTCTAACTAAATAGTCAACTCCAGGTTGACTTTCCATGTTCAAGTTTCCTTCAAAAAGGCTACATACCTCATTTTCAATCCAATTCACTCCTAACTCACCCGATAGACTCTAACACTGATATAAAAGCATAAAACATATAATTACAACATAACGGGGTGGTAATTCACATGACGACGGGCCGGGTCGTCACATTCTCCCCAACTTAAACAAACGCTCGTCCTCGAGCGTACCATAGTGGTACTAGAAGCAACCCAATAGCTGAATGACCTTACCAAGCATATATTCGGGCGATCATACGTCACCCTATCTCACATAAGTCCGAAAACACCATATAGTCAAAATTTCACAGACCATCTGAACCATAATTCACATTGTACTTTCTGAAATTATATGCCAAATGCTAATCCCATGCCTATACTTAGGATACACACGATCCAACTGTAATAGTCCATACTCGCCACCCGGTGAGATCACATGATGTATCAAACAACCCAATCACTCGAGACAATAGTCTCTAATCACAAAAATTTCCATCGATAACCAAATACCAACCGAAAAAACCTTTCTCAATAGATAGAGTCTTATTCCAACACCTTCATATCCTGCCCACGGCAACTGAAGCACGCGATATACCTAACCCATCTCTCGGGTCAACCATTCGTGAATCTATTTCCCTTTTAAAACTGGTACCACAATATGTTTCGGAGCCAAACCTCGATTTTTACCTTTCTAACAAGCTAAGATTCGATATGCTCATATTCATTAATGACTCCAACGGTCATTTCGGTTATAACACACCGCACGGGTGATATGACACCTCAACACCGGCCTAAGCCACGACGAGCACAACATAGGCTCCAATAGAAACGTCTGCACACACACTCGAATCATGACAGCTCAAATCATGACAACTGTCTCCAGCAAATAGAGCTGCAATTCAGTTCCTCTGTGCCATCATAACATTGAACTGAGATCGCGTCTCGCATTGTAGAAATAGAGTACCTGAATCCTCCTCGAGAGGTCATAACATCACGTGGCCTTGCCACGATTCTTGATTCTAACCAAACACTATTACTCATGAAGCACCCCAAGTTACCCAGCTCAAACGGTCAGCCACGCACATATTTAGGTCTGGACTCAAGCAATCGACCTCACCCACGGTGAAACAATTAACGTATGTTATTAAATCCTGAAAGGACACAACCGATGTGCCATTCGCCAAGCGATACTCGAAATGGTCTTTTCCTCAGAAGCGAGGAAATATTGTATACCAGGTAGCATATAACTAACTATATTTTCACAATATTCTGTTGCGGCGTGCAACCCGCTCCAATGACATACCCGTGGCGGCGTGCCACCCGATCCGGATACCATACTTGTGGCGGCGTGCCACCCGGTCCAAATAATTTACCTGTGGCGGTGTGCCACCCGATCCACGAATACATCTAGCAAAAGGGAATGCACATCGAGTCAAGTCGCTCATCGCAACAACATATACATAGCCTCAAGCTCGGCCACCTGAAATGCATCCAACAAAGTTCCTCAATAATGGAACTGAATCAATGGTAGATACCTCTACACTGACATCCGCCACGAAGGCCCAACTGTCAAAGTAATACCTGCCAGTCGTTCGCTGATCCTAGGGTACATCTACCCTGCGGGAGCATGATCTGATGCACTCTGCCACGCAGTTAGTGACATTTTTCTAACATAGTCCATATCGCATAAGTCTAGACAACCTGGCTTATGACAACCAGTCTGCAATCAAGTATCATTATTCAAATTCATCGTATCAAGTAACGAGATAGCCTCTAGGGCTTCCAATTTCCAATAACCGCTAAACGGTGCCGGTACACACGACATACCACCGCTGTGTAGGCGGGTTACGAGAACTTCTAGTCTCCAACACATATATAACACATGAATCGCTATACCTGGTTCCACACTCCACCGTACGAATACATAACGCACATCAAGCGCCCATTCGTTCCACGAAAGCCATTCAAAAATTTCCTTATGCCATTTGCAACTCAATCATCATTGTCAATCTAACAAGAGGATACCACCACACCACTAAATATTATCAGTTTATATTACCTGGCCCTTTTTGGACCATATTCCCTGCCAATTCACTAGAATAGCTGTACAATTTTCCTTAATCACCAGAAAGATCGATTCTTAAATCACCTGCAGCTGCCCGCGCTGCTCAATAATTTTAATGACTTCCCATATATTATGAACTGGTCTCAAAACCTTGAATATGCCATTATCAACTTTCCATAACACATCTGATATATACCAAAGCACACTAAGACAACATGGAAATTCATATCCCTTTCCTACGCCGCAAACATCGGCGCACTCAACTAGTCAAGAACTTTCATGATCTCATATAGAGAAAACTCATCACACATTCCAAGCCTTGCATACCAACAGGAAAAATACACTCATTTTCAAACCACGGTAAAACACATCATAAACTCTTTCTCCCAATTACATTGCATAAGTTTAACTGCCAGGACTGAGTCCTTATACCCATATCAAGTTACACAACTGCCAGCACTCAAGAGCTTGGCTGCACCATATCTGCAAGACTCATTACTTCAACCACATACCAGGAATTAATCGTATTCCTTTTCATACCATTCTGGTTTATTAGCAAGTTGTTCCATTTACCAAATTCCTTTCTGATTCATCTTTAATTTAATATTCCCCTTTACTGAAGGATCACAATACCTCAACTCATGTTACCACACGAGCCCTTAGGCCACTAAATACTCTCTCAATGTTCCCCAGAAGTGCCACATTCTACCACACTTTATTTTGAAGAACTTCCTGCGATTCTTTTAAATTTGTTATCATTACTTCCCAATACGGATACATAAAATTCCATCATTCACATGATATAACACAAGCCTTGATCTTTTCTAACGAAACCACCGCCTTTAGCCACATACACAATTCTTAAGGCACCTGATTGTTACAAGAAAAATCTTGAACACTGCAAACCATTCTTGGGCGTCATTCACACTTATTCAATTATAATTCAACTGTCTTATTGAATAGAACCACTCGTGACTTGTTAGAATTCTGACATCGCAGGATATGATTACATACAGATACAATTAGCTACCTATCTTTTCTATACGCTGCACATTCTTTACCAATAGCAGTTCACAACACCCTAGTATTTCTTCACATCTACGAAGCACCATAACCTTTATCAAGATTTCCCATCATACCTAGAGACAGAACCAACATAGCACACAATAATGCCATCAGTTAATCAATAACAACCTCCCCAACTTGGCTTGGAGCCATACATCTAAGCATTTTTAGCCACTCATAACATTCTTACTCAAATGATGCCACAATGTTCTAGTTAGATTAAACTCAAGTCATTTACAAGCTTCGGCGGAGATTCGAATTATCAGAAATATTAACTCTTTTGTAGTTCTTGTATTCATTCACACACAACAGTTAAGCCCACTCTTTAGGTGACAAAAATCTTTTCTAAGTCCCAAATTTTCCAAAAATTTCGGCAAAGTTTCCTTTGTAAATTGGCCTATCCACCTGCTAGAGAATCACCAAAACCATCCTAGCAATACATTCACAACTCGACAAGACATCACAATGCATATCGACAACATTAGTCTCATTGCTACACAAATCATATTATCATAATTGGTACATGAACATGCGTTGTACCTGCTTGAATCATAACACATATCAAATACCTTTCAATTACACATGAGGATCAACCCACCTACTTCTTCTCAATTTAGCATTTTAGCACAATACCTTCCACCATGATACACATAGCATAATCACTAGCCTTCCTGAGTTTGAACTCGTTCCACTACACATAAGGCACTTTACCTTTCAATTAAGAGATATGGTAAATATTCACCACGCCTATAGCTCGGGGCTACACAACAGATTAGATAAGAGTTGAACAATTAACAGCTCATCCTTTAGTAAGCCTCCCTAATACTCTACAGATCGGCGCAAGGCCCCAAACATGGCTACTAGCCCAAATACATAGATATAAGCCCAGTCTCAGTCATTATACACAGTAATCTATCAATCGGGAAGGACCAAGTCCATGACGCGTCACAATACCACCACGCTCATCACATGACGCGTGTATCATCTCAGCATAGCACTGTATAGTGCTAGTACGGGGTTTCAAACCCTCAGTACATTATCTATTGCCACCACTCACCAAATGAGCACCTCGATGCTCAAGTCATAGACAAGGTCCAGCCTCAAGTCTTTCCGACTGGCCCAACATAAACTCACAGAGATTATGTCTCGCCCCCTCGATCGGGGAAATCACAAGCCATAAAGCAATTATATTACTGAGCTCTCGATGTGTACACATACGTGCGGAAGGAATTTTCAAACTGAATCAAGTATGCACGATAAGAATTCCAAGAAGTGTGAAGTGTTTCCTAAAGGTTCGCAGCCTACCGAGGATAAGTACAGGCGTCCCCGTACCGATCCACAAGACTCTACTAACCGGCTCAAGACTCATGAGGCCTAGTAAACCCCAAATCCGGTCGCGATGGCGCCAAGCACACTGCTAGGCCAGCACGACCACTCAATAACAATAACGGAGCTAGGAGCTCGCTTTATCCCATTTAAGCATATCAAAACATGAAGCAATAGAAATACATATATCGAAAATGGGGAACCAAATCCCAAAATATACCAACTCCCATAGACCGAAGGGTCAAGAGTCATGAGCCTCTAATGAACATAAGTGTAATAATGGTTTACAAGATACCAAGTGCGGAAAGAAATATCAATACAGAATCGAAAAGACAGTAAGAAGGAATATCGGGTCCTGCGGACTCTGCAGCTACCTCGAATATCCTACGTATGTCGCCTCGAACAGCTGCCGGATCACTGCTGAGAGGTACTTGGATCTGCACACAAGGTGCAGGGAGTAAAGTGAATACTGCCAGACTCAGTGGTAATAAACAGGGGTAAGATAGCGCAGATAAGAAATCCGCAATAAAGCACTATGTAAAGCTGTCATCTAATACCCTGTCACAAAATCAATATCAACTGTACCTGTACCAACAAGTACCACCAAAACAGTATAACAGCTATCAGATGTAGCTAAATGCAATGCAATGCATGATATGACCGCTAGGCGCGTAGCCCGATCCAATTTGGGTACCCTTGCTCATTGTGGGGGTTCAGACTCCGGAGGGGCTCCTACAGCCCAAGCACAATATTACTGCGGTGTGCAGTCCGATCCAACATATATACTGCTGCAGCGTGCAGCCCGATCCACTGCCAGTCAGCTAATATGCAAATACAGCCTCGCGGGCTCAAAAGTAGTTTTGAAAACATCTTTTAAAATAGCATTGTGGCATCATTTGAGTAATATCAAGTTCCAGAGATTGGAAATAGCATGATAATGGAGATAGCTGCGGACTGGTAGTAAACTAGCATGTCAATATCACAAGACTATGATAACGATCCTCGCGGGATCCAATAACTGGCTCACAGCCCACAAGTATACTCAACCGTCCAAGAAAGAGGTTCAACAGCTCAAGAGTAGCCAATATCACAATATAGTATGCAACCATCCGAGAAGGAGGTTTGATGGCTTAAGAATAGCCTAATATCATAACACACTATCAACAAGTCAGACTAAGCCATAGTCCCCAATTACAATCGACCCCGCACTCACAAGAGGGTACGTGTCTCACCGCTATACAGCGTCACAAAGTGGTATATCGGGGTTTCGAACCCGCTGGTCATCTCCCACATCTATTACTCACCTCAATACCGCGCGACGACTACTCCGCAATGTCCTTGCCACGAGAATCAAGCTCCGCACTCGTAGAATCTGATGATTTCCCTTGATTTTCTCTTCAAAATAGCCCAAATCGCCTCCTTAAGCCGAGACCCAAATGTGTGAAATGTTTCTGAAATTTTCTAACTTCTGATGCAATTAAGTCACTGCGATTTTCGATTTTGCAGATAAAATTCCGCTCCTACGAGCCCGTATCCGCGACCAACTGGTCGCTCCTGCGATTCCAGGCCTGGCTGGCCAATCCCGCTTCTGCGAGAAAAGGACCGTTTTCGCGCGTCCGCTTCCGCGATTGAACACCCGCTTCTACGAAAACTCCCGCTTCTGCGCACCAGAGTCCACTTCTGCGGACTCGCTTAGGCGATCACTCCTCCGCTCCTGCGGATCTCCCTAATCCGCCTCTAGACCGCTTCTGCGGCACACCGTTCGCACCAGCGACACTGCCTCAGCGGAACAATACCCGCTTCAGCGAACATAAGCGCTTCTGCGCTCCTCAGTCCGCTCCTGCGGACTCACCTCCGCGCCCACTTTTCAGCAGAGGCAAAAATGACAGAACCAGAATACTCCAACCTGAAATTTCCATGTTTTTCTTCCGTTTAACCACCCGAAAATACCCCGAGGCCCCTGGGATCTCATCCAAACACACCAACACACCCTATTACCTTATTCGAACTTGTTTCAAATCCTCAAACACGTCTAACAACATCAAAATCCATAATTCACATCGAATTCAAGCCTAAGTTCCTCAAAACTTCCTGAATTACACATTCAATCAAAAACCCGACCAAACGACGTCCGAATGACCTGAAATTTTGCAGACATAACCAAAATTACATAACGAAGCTACAGGAATTGTCGGAATTCCATTCCGACAACCGGATCAAAATCTCACCTACCGCTCGGATTTCACCAAAATTCAACCTTAGCCAATTCAAGCCTATTTCTACACCGGACCTCCAAATTCAATTCCGATTGCTCCCCTAAGTCACAAATCACCTCCTGGAACTAACCGAATCATCAGGAATCGGATTCCGAGCCCTCTAACTACATTTTCAACTCCAGGTTCCATGTTCAAGTTTCCTTCAAAAAGGCTACATGCCTCATTTTCAATCCAATTCTCTCCTAACTCACCCGATAGACTCTAACACTGATATAAAAGCATAAAACATGTAATTACAACATAACGGGGTGGTAATTCCCGTGACGACGGGCTGGGTCGTCACACCCGCTCTCCTACCATGAAAGCTATGTCTCTAACCTTGCGATCTGCATAGCTCTTTTGCCTGGACTGAGATGTGCGAAGCCTTTCTTGAATAATCTTGACTTTATCTAAGGCCTCCTGAACTAAATCCATTCCCAATAACCGAGCTTCTCTCGGTTCAAACCACCCAACCGGAGAACGACACCGCCTACCATACAATGCTTCATAAGGAGCCATCTGGATGCTCGATTGATAACTATTATTATAAGCAAACTCTGCCAAAGGCAGGAATTGATCCCACGAACATCCAAAATCAATAACACACGCCTGTAGCATATCTTTCAGTATCTGAATAGTCCTCTCGGACTGACCATCCGTATGGGGATGAAAGGCTGTACTTAGCTGAACTTGCGTGCCCAACTCTCTTTGAACCGCATTCCAGAAATGTGAGTAAACTGTGCACCTCGATCTCAAATAATAGAGATTGGCACGCCATGAAGGCGAACGATCTCCCGGATATAAATCCCAGCTAACCTCTCAGATGAATAGGTAGTGACAATAGGAACAAAATGAGCTGACTTGGTCAGCCTATCAACAATCACCCAAACAGCATCAAACTTCTTCCGAGTCTTCGGAAGTCCAGAAATGAAATCCATCATGATTTGCTCCCACTTCCATTTAGGAAGTTCAATTCTCTTAAATAAACCGCCAGGTCTCTGATGTTCATACTTAACCTGCTGACAATTAAGGCACCGTGCCACATATGCCACAATATCCTTTTTCATTCTGCGCCACCAATAATGTAGACGCAAATCTCGATACATTTTCGCTGCGCCTGGATGAATAGAATACCGCGAACTGTGAGCTTCTTCTAGAATCAATTCTCTAAGCCCATCAACATTTAGGCACACAAATGCGCCCTTGCATCCTTAGGATCCTATCAACATCTAAGGTGACCTGTTTAGCACCTCCTCGCTGAACCGTATCTCTAAGGTCACATAAATAAGAATCATAATATTGTTGATCGCGGATACGCTCCAATAATGAAGAGCGAGCGATCGTGTAAGCTAGTACTCGACTAGGCTCAGAAATATCCAACCTCACAAATCGGTTGGCCAAGGACTGAACATCCAAAGCAAGTGGTCTCTGATTGATTGGAATATAAGCAAGACTACCCATACTGGCTGACTTCCTACTCAAGGCGTCGGCCACCACGTTTGCTTTTCCCGGATGATATAAAATGGTGACATCATAATCTTTTAGCAATTCTAGCCACCTTCTCTGCCTCAAATTCAACTCTTTCTGCTTAAACAAATACCGAAGACTCTTATGATCGGTGTATACTTCACATGCTACCCCATACAAATAATGCCTCCAGATCTTCAATGCGTGAATAATCGCCGCCAATTCTAGATCATGCACTGGATAGTTCTTTTCATGAATCTTCAACTGCCTCGAAGCATAGGCAATAACCTTACCATCCTGCATTAAAACTACACCAAGCCCAATACGGGAAGCATCATAATAAACAGTATAAGGTCCCCTTGCAGTTGATGTTCAGGCATTTGCTAATCAGATGGTGAGACTAGATATTTCTGAGCCCAGTCGAGTGATGGCTTGTGTAATGGCTCATTCTTCTTTATATGATCGTTTTCGAGAGCGCCAGTATGATGATCCACACCTGCTTGTCCTTATGGACAGAGTTCAGCATGATGATGCCAGAGATGTCACTATTGAGAGTGATGGTGTATTGCGGATGCAAGGCCGGATATGCGTGCCCAATGTTGACGGCCTTCGTGAATTGATATTGGAGGAGGCCCACAGCTCGCGGTATTCTATTCATCCAGGAGCCGCGAAGATGTACCAGGATTTGAAGCAGCATTACTGGTGGAGAAAGATGAAGAAAGATATTGTGAGCCATGTGGCTCGGTGTCTAAACTGTCGGCAGGTCAAGTATGAGCATCAGAGACCTGGTGGTGTATTCCAGCGTATTGATATTCCTGAGTGGAAGTGGGAAAGGATTACTATGGACTTTGTTAGTGGACTCCCTCGGACAGCGAGGAAGTTTGATTCAGTTTGGGTGGTGGTGGATAGGTTGACCAAGTCAGCTCACTTCATCCCAGTGTGTACTACTTATTCCTCAGAGCGGTTGGCAGAGATATTCATCCGTGAGATAGTGAGATTGCATGGAGTTCCCATTTCTATTATATCGGACAGAGGTACCCAGTTCACTTCTCAGTTCTGGAGGACATTTCAGCGAGAGTTGGGTTCACAGGTAGAGCTGAGCACAGCATTTCATCCACAGACGGATGGGCAGTCTGAGCGTACTATTCAGATATTAGAGGATATGTTGCGTGCTTGTGTCATTGATTTTGGTGGTTCATGGGCTGATTACTTGCCTCTTGCGGAGTTTGCTTATAATAATAGCTATCGGTCCAGCATTCAGATGGCACCGTATGAAGCTTTATATGGGAGGCGGTGTAGGTCTCCAGTCGGTTGGTTCGAGCCCGGCGAGGCTAGGTTGTTGGGGACAGAGTTAGTCCAAGATGCTTTAGACAGGGTGAAGGTGATTCAGGAGAGACTTCGCACAGCTCAGTCGCGTCAGAAGAGTTATGCGGACCGGAAGGTCCGAGATGTGTCTTATTCAGTAGGTGAGAAGGTGTTGCTGAAGGTTTCGCCTATGAAGGGTGTTATGAGGTTTGGGAAGAAAGGGAAGTTGAGCCCAAGGTTTGTTGGACCTTTTGAGGTTCTTAGGAAAGTTGGGGAAGTGGCCTATATGCATGCTTTGCCACCCAGTTTGTCGGGAGTTCACCCGGTGTTCCATGTATCCATGCTCTGGAAGTATGTCGGAGAGCCGTCTCATGTGTTGGACTTCAGCACGATATAGCTAGATGAAGACTTGACTTATGATGTAGAGCCAGTAGCCATTTTGGGTCGACAAGTTCGTAAGCTGAGATCCAAGGATATAGCTTCAGTGAAAGTGCAGTGGAGAGGTCGTCCCGTGGAGGAAGCAACTTGGGAGAGCGAGCAGGAGATGCGGAGCAGATATCCTCACTTGTTTGATGCTCCAGGTATGTTTCTTAACCAGCTCGCGGACGACCGTTTGTTTAAGTTGGGGAGAATGCAACGACCCGGCCCGTCGTTACGGGAATTACCACCCCGTTACCTTGCATTTACATATCTTATGCTTTTAAATAAGTATTTGAATATATCGGGTGAGTTAGGAGTGATTCGGGTTGAAAATGAAGCAAATAGCATGTTTGAAGGAAGCTTGAATATGGAAGTCAACCAAGAGTTGACTATTGAGTTAGAGTGCTCGGAACCAGATTCTGATGATTCGACTAGTTCCGGGGGATCATTTATGACTTAGGAGAACAATCGGAATTGAATTAGGAGGTCCGGTGTAGTTTTAGGCTTGAATTGGCGAAGGTTGAATTTTGGCGAAAACCGGATGGCAGGTGATATTTTGATCCGGGGGTCGGAATGGAATTCCGACAATTTCTGTAGCTTCGTTATGTGATTTTGGATATGTCTGCAAATTTTCAGTTCATTCGGACATCGTTTGATCGGGTTTTGGATTGAATGCTAGTTTTGAAAGTTTTGAAGAAATTTAGGCTTGAATTCGTGTGTAAATGGTGATTTTGATGTTTAGGATGGTGTTTTTGTGATTGGAACAAGTCCGTATCATGTTTTGGAGTATGTTGGTGGTTTTCGTTGGGGTCCGGGGGTCTCGGGATGAATCCGGGGGTCCAAACGGACCATTTTTGGGAAAAATGAGAAGGCTGGTTGCTGTCAGTCAATTAGACCTTCGCGTTCGCGTGACATGGGTCGCGTTCGCGAAGGCCAGACGGATCAAGTATCGCGTTCGCGAGAAGGGGCGTCGCATTCGCGTAGGCCAGGGGTCTTATGCTTCGCGATCGCGCTCCTGGGGTCGCGTTCGCGTAGGTGTGTGAGGGTGAGGCTTCGCGTTCGCGGGAGGAGTATCGCGAACGCGTAGAAGGAAATCTAGGCGGCTGGGAGTTTGAGCATCGTGAACGCGTGGTTGGCGTCGCGTTCGCGAAGAGTAACTGGAAACCGAGCATCGCGAACGCGTTGAACAAAATGTTCTGGCAGTGAGTTAAATTGCAGAATAGAAAGCTCGCGGGTTTACACCCCCAAAACACATTTTGAGCCCTAAAGAGAAGAAAACTCGAGGAAATCACTGAGAAATCATCGGGTATTCATCGGAGGTAAGATTCTTGACTCAAAAACATCATTTTATGGTAAAATTAACATCAATCTTCATGAAAATTGGGTAGAAATCTTGAAGATTGTGGCCTAGGTATTAAAAATGGGATTGTGAGTTTTGGAAGGCCATTTGAACTCCGATTTTGATAAATTTTATATACACGGACTCGTGGTGAGATGAGGGCCGCGTTGGTACTAATTTCAGAATTTTCCGAGCAGTGGGCCCGTGGTCGGGTTTTACCAACTTAGTGTATTTATGCGAATTTCATGTAAATTGAAATGGGTTATGATTCTTTGACCCGTATTTGATATAATTATTGTGATTTGACTAGATTCTACGCACGAGGCAGCGAATTTCAAAGGAAAAGGCATCGCGGACGAGTCTACGACCGGCTAGAGGTGAGTAGTTTGTGTATATTGTAGCCTGAGGGTTTGAAACCCTGGCTTAGCACATTGTGACGCTAGTAGGGCGTGGCTCGCACACCATGGCAGGTGCGGGATTGATTATGACTGGGGATTGAGACTTGGTCCATCCCGGATGTGAATAATATGTTATTAGTGTTGGAAATAAACTGTATTTATTATACTTGTGGGCGGTAAGCCTTGTTTGGGGCCTTGTGCCGACCTGTAGCGTCCTTAGAGGACCATATTTATGTGATAGCTATATTTGCTTAAATCACTGATCTCATTCCTGAAAATTTAAAATCACATTATTGATATGCTAAGTCATCGGCTTTTGCAAATTTAATAAAGTTAAAGTATTTTTCATAAATTATGAACTGGAAACTGGAATTAAGAAAAATGAACTGTTTTGTGACTTATTTGCTTATTTTGGACTGAGCATGGATCGGGCTGCACGCCGCAATGGTTGATATGAGGATCGGGCTGCACGCCGCAGCAGTATTGCGCTTGGGCTGTAGGAGCCCCTCCGGAGTCTGTACATACCCCCAATGAGCGCCGTCGACGTTAAATGGATCGGGCTACACGTCGTAGCGGTTATGTGCATTGCATTACATCTGTATTTGTTGAATTATTCTGTGGTAGCTGTATTGTACTGTTGATGCTAGTTCGTAGGAGATTCGGACTGTAGTGTAGCTTCATATCGTGGTATTTTGTGGATTTCTTACCTTCAGCTGCTTTTATATATTTATTACTCACTGAGTACTTAGTACTCACCCCTACTCCCTGCACCTTTTGTGTGCAGACTCAGGTACTCAGGAGCAGTAGACAGGCATTTTCAGCGGTTGCAGTGTCATACCGAGTTGCTGAGGTAGTTGCCTACGTTCGCATAACCTAGCTTCTCCTCTCCTTTCCAGTTGTTATTCGTATTTTGTATTCAGACTTGAGTATTTCTATACAGTACTCTCTATTCCTATTGGGTTTTGTTAGAGGCTCTAGACTTGTGACTCCGGATCTTTGGGAGTGTCAGTATTTTGTTCATTATTATTATTATTGGAGTTCTTAAACTCATATATTTTTCTTGGGTTGTCCATTTGGGACTGGTATTCGATGTAATCAGAAATTGTTGGTCTGGCTGGCCTAGCTTGATCGTTGGGCGCCATCATGACCGGATTTGGGTCGTGACAAGAGTAGAAGTTCAATTAACATTTGAAAGATCAAGTCGCACGACCGGAAAGAATAAAGGGAAAATTTTCCTAACTCTGTAGCCTCTGGAGGATAAATACAGACGTCTCCGTACCGATCCCTCAGACTCTACTAAGGTTGTTCGTGAGTTGTGAGACCTATGCTGATACCAACTTGTCACGACCCAGATTTCCCACCATCGGGAGTCATGATGGCGCCTACTAGTGGAAGCTAGGCAAGCCAAATATTACTTACATTTCCGTTAGTTACCAAACTCTTATTAAGACTTTCAAATTAAAACATATAAATTACAGCGGAATAATTAAACTTAGCGGAAGACTTAGTCAATCTTATCAAATATGATAAAGAAACCCAAACATGATACACTACCCAAGATTGGTGTCACAATACTCACGAACTTCTAAGAATAATACACACAATTGTCTGAAAGAAATATAAGCTGTTTATCTCGAATACATGAGATAACAGAATGAAATACATAGATAGAAGAGACAAAGGGTCCTGCGGACACCTGCAAGGCTACCTCGTAGTCTCAGTAGTCGGAATATCCACAATCGCTACTGCCGCTGCTGCTGTCCGTAACCTGTATCTGCGCAAAAAGAGCGCAGAGTGTAGTATCGGCACAACCGACCCCATGTGCTGGTAAGTGCCTGGCCTATCCCAGCGAAGTAGTGACGAGACTAAGGCCAGTCACCCACATAAACCTGTACAGTTGAAATATATATATACATATACAAATGTTTATAAGGAAAGACTCTGCTCTGAAATAACAGTCAATAACTCATAATATCCAGAGTAATCTAGTCAACAGAATAAATCTTACTTTCATGTCTCAATTCATTTTTCATTTCATATCTTGTGGTAGGCGTACCACCCGCTCCCAAAAGTAACAATAAGTTATACCTTGTGGTAGGCGTACCACCCGCTCCCAATTATATCAATAAATTATACCTTGTGGTAGGCGTACCACCCGCTCCCAAATATATCAATAGGCTACCGGCAACTATGGCCAATGCCAAGATTTAAATCACTTTGTGGACGGCGTGCCACACGATCCCATTTCTTATCATATAAGTGGTCGGCGCACCACACGATCCCAATTCATAATTATATATATATTACCGGCATTTAATCAATAATCTCTGCATCAACAATATTTATAATTACCGGTTTTGAACCAATAATTGATAATAATTCAACAATTCATCTCCATTACCGGTATGACACCAATAACTCTTAATCAACAACTCATACATAACTAAATTCCTATTCCTTCAAGCTAGGATAGAACAAACACTTACCTCGAAAGTTTACGAACAATTCAATCCGTAGCAATGCCTTTTCCTTTCGAATTTGGCTCCAATCCAATCGTATCTATATACAATTGATATAATATCATCAATTCTACTTAACAGACTAGTTCATATTGCTAAATAAAATCAACATTCTGCCCGGAATAGTAAAAATCGACCCAGGGCCCACATAATCGAAACTCAAGTTTCGAACCAAAATAAGTTCACCCAATCACCCATGAGTTCAAATATACAATTTGTTCTAAAGTGCAACTCCAAAACGAGGTCTAGATCGTAAATTCTTTGAAAACCCTTACTATACTAAATTCTCAATTTTTCTACCCATTTACACCTATTTAGGCTTAGGAATTCAAATAATATTGATGGAAAATGAAGATAAAGAGTTAAGAATCACTTAACCAAGAAGTATGAAGAAGGATTGCTCAAGAATCGCCCAAGAAGCTGTGGATAAGAGAGGGGTATGTGAAAATGGGATAAAATCCCGTAAGTGTTCTGTTTTGGGTATTAATTCCCTGAGCGAAAATTTGCCCTTCGCGTTCGCGTGGACAGTGTCACGTTCGCGAAGGCTTGGACAGAAATGGGTATCGCGTTCGCGTGGACACAGTCGTGAACGCGTAGAAGAAAATCTGGGGGCTTACAATTTGGCTTACGCGAACGCGTGGTGCCTTACGCGAACGCGTAGAAGAGGCAGGCCAGGCTCCGCGAACGCGGGAGCCTTCACGCGAACGCGTAGAGGAAAAAGGCTGGGGTCCAGGTTGTTGTACGTGAACGCGATCATATGGACGCGAACGCGAAGAAGGGGAAGGAGAAGCCTTCGCGAACGCGACCAGGTGGACACGAACGCGAAGAAGGAATATCTGCTGCAGATTTTCTGCAATTTTTCCAAGTCCAAAACCACTTACCTATCCGAAACTCACCCGAGCCCTCGGGGCTCCAAACCAAATATGCACACTAACTCAATAACATCATACGAACTTGCTCGAGCGATCAAATCGCCAAAATAACATCAAAATCAATGAATTGAGCCTTAAAACTCAATAATTCTTTCAAATTTCATAATTTCCAAAATTTCCAATTTAAGGCCGAAACACGTCAAACAACGTCCGTTTTAAACCGAACTTTACAGGAAGCGCTTAACCAATATATATGACTTGTACCGGGCGTCGGAACCAAAATAAGAGCCTGATACCATTGCTTTTTAATCAAATTTCAGTTTCATTTCCCTTAAACATTTTCAGAAAACAATTTAACAGATAAATTCTATTACCGGGGTTCTAAACCTCGGATTTCAATTCCGAGCATACGCCCAAGTTCCATATTTTTCAATGGATTTTCTGAGACCGTCAAATCACGGGTCCGGGTCCGTTTACCAAAAATGTTGACCAAAGTCAACCATATCAATATTAATATCCAACTTCTCGCCCGAACTGCGCATGCAAATCGAGGCAACTATAAATGTGGTTTTCAAGACCTCAGAAGCTCGAAATGATTAATAAAACAAGTGATGACCCTTTGGGTTATCACACCTTGTGCCGACCTGTAGAGTATTAGGTAGACAATAGAGCTAAGCGACCCTTATATCATGCTGGATACATACACCCAGCCTTAGTATATCATGCTGGATACATTCACCCAGCCATAGTATATCATGTTGGATACATACACCCAGCCGTAGTATATCATGCTGGATACATTCACCCAGCCGTAGTATATCATGCTGGATACATTCACCCAGTCGTAGTATATCATGCTGGATACATTCTGTCACGCCCCAAATCGGGGAACATGACCGGCGCCTGACCGGGTTGCCCCAGTCAAGCGGACCTGGGTGTCTTTCATTCCCACGCGTTACCCCTGTGTTGATTGTTTCTCATTATCCAAATATCTTACTGACCATGAATGATTTCACATTAAACAAATAAAACCATACGAGTAATTCATTAACAAGTTTGCAGTTTTTACAACGCCCGACATAACATAATGTATACATAAGACTGGAGTCCCACAGTTTACATGTCTACAGAGCCTCTAGGATACAAAAAAGGGAATATAATACTTGCCGGTAACAAGGCTCCGGCTATACCTTACAAAACCAAAATGAAATCTAAACAAAAGTGGCATGAACCACACAGGGCCCCAAGGAAGAAAGGGGCTCACCAAAACGGGCAGTGGAAGGAGAAGGATACTACTGCCGATGAGCTGAAGTGCTTGCTACTGATCCACCTACAATCATAACACGAATGTAGCGTCCCCAGCAAAAGGGACGTCAGTACACTTGAATTGTACTGGCATGTATGGACAAACTTTGTCCCAAGTAAACTCAGACCATTGAATTACATCAACAATTAATTAAGCCAGCCAACCATGTTTTTCACATTTTCCTCATTTCAAATAATTCTAAACACAAAGCACTTTCTACGATCAACCAATTTAACAATAACCAATCAATCACGTAAAACACAAGTAGTCAAACAAAGGGGCAATCAGTGCCCCACAGGTTGCAAACTCTCCTGTCGTCTCCTTTCACAATTTCACATTATTGATTTTTGTATCAATTTTCAATAGCGATTTCGATCGCTTTCCATCCTTATTGCCCCTGACCACCCTTATTACCTCGGCCACCCTTATCACCCCAACCCACACCTTATTTCCTCACGTTGCGGCGCGCAACACGACCCCGCCTTACAGTTTAAAACACAACAATTTCAAACAGCAGATAAGGTACTACACACAATTTCAACAAGTTCAAATAAGCAACTTGCACATTGTTTCATGTTCTCAATTATTTTTCAAATCAATATCACAACCATGTTACAATATTTCCACAATTCAAGTGTTTCATCTCTTTCTACAATAAACCAATTCTCAAGTGTTTCGTTTGTTTTCCACAAGGTGCCATATAGGCCATCATAACCATTATTCATTATTCTTTACCCAATTCAACTCTCATTTACCTTTCGGTTCATTATTCCATATTACATCACTCATAGTTCAACAACAACTTTGAAATACCCAACAACAATATCAAGAATTTCACACAATTTGTCAAATTAACACGAACCAAACAAGTTTCACACATGTAGGCAATTTCACAAGAATCAAAATTAGCCATACATACCTGGTGATGAGTTTTCTTCCTACTTTATGCTTACCCAAGATATCCTACTCTTGCCAACCTTGTTCTTGAAGACTCTTACTTCTACTCACTTTTTTTTACTAGAAATCAAGTTCAATAATCATGCATGAGTGTAAAATTCTATTTTCAAAAGCTATTATATGCAAACCTCTCTTTACCCAATTTAAAACTGAAAATCAAAGAAAATAGTTAGGGTTTTTACCTTGAAAAGATTTGGGGAAGTTGAATCTTTGCCCTAGAATCCTTTGAACTAAGATGGTTGGAACAATCTTTGAAGATGAAAGATTTCTCTCTCTAAAAACCCTCTCTTCTCTCTCTAATTTTGGTAAGATGATATGATAAAATGAAGAAGAAAGGTGTTATATTAAAGAAGAGATCGGGTCAAAATGTCACAAAAAATCTGGGCCGGGGTCAGTTATGCGGTGCACTATGCGACCACAGAATCAACATGCGGTCCGCATAGTGACCGCAGAATTGCCCCAAATTTACACAGGTTCTGTTAAGGAATGCGGCCAGAATGCGGTCCGCATGCGTGATATGCGGTCGCAAAATGCACCGCAGATTCATTATGCGATCGCATATCGACCACATTTTTGACATGATTTTGGGAAGCCTTCTGGAATGTTTTGCGGCAAGAATGCGGTCCGCATGTCAGGTTTGCGGTCGCATTCTTGACCGCATATTTGACACTTTTCGAAAAAATTAATTCTCAACATTTTTGAAACTTAAATCACTACCAAGGGTCCGAACCGCGGCGAGCTTGCGAGCCGTGTAGAATTCTACGCATTCCTAATACATTATTCGGACCATGACACCGAATCATCGACTTGAAACTCCAAATCCTTTCGGCGAACGTCTGCATAGGATTTTTGACGACTCTATGCTGTTTTCATTCTCTCCTGAATAACTTTGACCTTTTCCATAGCTTCGTACACCATATCTGGCCCTAGCAATTCCGCTTCACCTACCTCAAACCACCCGATTGGCGACCTACATCTTCTCCCGTACAATGCCTCAAATGGGGCCATCTGAATGCTAGCATGATAGCTATTATTGTAAGCAAATTCTATCATTGGCAAGTGTTCATCCCAATTACCTTTAAAATCTAAGACACAAGCCCGTAACATATCTTCGAGCGTCTGAATGGTCCGCTCGGCCTGGCCGTCGGTCTGCGGATGGAAAGCTGTGCTGAGATTCACCTGAGTTCCCAAACCTTGCTGAAACTTCTTCCAAAAGTTAGCTGTGAACGAGCCCCACGATCTGAGATGATAGAAAGTGGAGTGCCATGAAGCCTTACTATCTCCTTGATGTACAATCTTGCATATTCCTCCGCAGTATCAGTGGACTTGACAGGCAGGAAGTGAGCTGATTTGGTGAGTCGATCCACTATCACCCATATTGAGTCAAACTTACGCTAAGTGCGAGGTAACCCCACCACAAAATCCATATTGATCATCTCCCATTTCCACCTTGGTATTTCTATAAGCTGAGTTAATCCACCGGGCCGTTGATGCTCGGCCTTCACTTGTTGACAGTTCGGACATTTAGCTACAAAGGTTGCTACATCCCTTTTCATACCGTTACACCAATAAATCTCCTTAAGGTCATGATACATTTTCGTGGAACCTGGGTGTACCGAATACCCGGAAATATGAGCCTCTGCCATTACCCTTTCCCGAAGCTCGTCCACATTCGGAACACATAGCCTATCTTGACACCGCAATACACCATCTTCGCTGCTGAGTACAAATGCTGAGGTCTTGTTATTCATGACTGCTTCCTTTACCCGAACCAATGCTGGATCCATGAACTGTTTTTCCTTGATTTCCGCGACCAATGATGATTCTGCTCCATTATGCACCAAAATATCCCCCTCGTCTGACGCCGAGATACGAACCCCCAAACTGGCTAATTGGTAAACCTCTCGAGCCAGGGGTCTCCGATCCACACCCAAATGAGCCAAACTACCTATGGATTTCCGACTAAGAGCGTCGGCTACCACATTTGCCTTCCCTGGATGGTACAATATGTCCATATCATAGTCCTTGAGTAGTTCTAACCACCGCCGCTGTCTCAAATTCAGCTCTTTCTGCTTGAACAAATACTGGAGGCTCTTGTGGTCTGAAAACACATCTACATGAACTCCATAAAGATAGTGCCGCCATATTTTCAAAGCAAACACAACAGCTGCAAGCTCCAAATCATGCGTCGGATAATTCTTCTCGTGATTCTTGAGTTGCTTGGAAGCGTAAGATATGACTTTCCCGTGCTGCATCAATACACATCCCAAACCAACCCTGGAGGCATCACAATAAACCACAAATCCCTCTGTGCCTTCTGGCAAGGCCAATACTGGTGCCGAGGTCAATCTTGACTTCAATTCCTGGAAACTTTTCTCACATGCTTCGGACCACGGGAACTTAACTGCCTTCTGCGTCAGTTTTGTCAATGGGGAAGCGAGGGTTGAGAATCCCTCTACAAATCTTCGATAGTACCCTGCCAAACCCAAGAAGCTACGAATCTCTGTCGGGGTCGTGGGTCTAGGACAATCTTTCACTGCCGCAATCTTCTGAGGATCCACCTGAATTCCCTCACTGGAAATAACATGCCATAGAAAGGCTACGGACTTCAACCAAAACTCACATTTTGAGAACTTGGCATACAATTGATGCTGAAGAAGGGTCTGCAACGCTGCTCTGAGGTGAACGGCATGATCTTCTCTGCTCCGAGAGTAGATGAGGATGTCGTCAATGAATACAATCACAAAAGAATCTTGGAATGGCTTGAAAACACGATTCATAAGGTCCATGAAAGCTGCTGGGGCATTGGTTAGCCCAAAAGACATGACCAAAAACTCGAAGTGACCATAACGAGTTCTGAAGGCGGTCTTAGGAATATCCTGCTCCCTGATTTTCAACTGGTGGTACCCAGACCGTAAATCAATCTTTGAGAAGAACTTCGCTCCCTGCAATTGGTCAAACGGATCATCCACTCGAGGCAAAGGATATTTATTCTTGATGGTGACTTTGTTGAGCTGCCGATAATCAATACACATTCGAAGTGACCCATCCTTCTTTCTGACAAAGAGAACCGGAGCACCCCACGGCGACACACTCGGTCGTATGAACCCTTTCTCTAATAAATCCCTCAGCTGCTCCTTTAACTCCCTTAACTCTGCTGGCGCCATTCTATATGGTGGAATGGATATTGGCTGAGTATCCGGCAATACATCGATCCCGAAATCAATCTCCCTATCCGGCGGGATGCCTGGAAGCTCATCTGGAAACACTTCAGGAAATTCATTCACAATTGGCACGGACTCGAGGGTAGGCACATCTGAGGTGGTGTCCGTTACCCGAACCAGGTGATAGATACACCCTTTCTTAATCATCTTCGAAGCCTTAAGGTATGAAATAAACCTACCCCTTGGCACTACACCATTTCCTCTCCATTCAATAACTGGCTCATTAGGGAACTCGAGCCTCATAACTCTCGTTCGACAGTCAAGTTTGGCAAAGCACAAATAGAGCCAATCCATCCCCTTGGTTGAGTTCTCATATTGAAGCTTTTTTCAAACATGCTATTTGTTTCATTTTCAATCCAAATCACTCCTAACTCACCCGATATATTCTAATACTGATTTAAAAGCATAATATATGTAAATGCAAGGTAACGGGGTGGTAATTCCCGTAACAACGGGCCGGGTCTTTACAATACGGATCAGGCTGCACGCCGCAGCGGTTGTGATATTAATATTGTGCTTGGGCTGTAGGAGCCCCTCCGGAGTCTGGACACCCCCAGTGAGCACGGGTACCCAAATTGGATCGGGCTACACGCCGTAGCGGTCATATGCATTGCATTGCATTACATACATTGGTTTACATGTACTATGTGGCATAACATTCAGCACTCATACATGACTGGCACACATGCATTAGTTGCCTTATTAACCAGATCTCCTGGTGTAAATTGATAAGGAGTGCTGAGCCCGAGGGGCTGATTTGAGTGCAGACTTGCACTGCTTGAGATTGTATCCAGGTATTGGTATATTATTATGAAAGAAAGTAGCTAAAAATTGAGATTTCTAAATAATCTACTCACATATACTTGAAAGGAATAAAAAGATAGTTCTATATTGTGTAGTGTGAGATAGTGCCTATCGTGGTTTTCTTTCCTTCAGCATTATTTACTTTTATTACTGCTGAGTTGGAAGTACTTACACCCGACTCCCTGCACCTTGTGTGCAGATCCAGGTACATCACAGTGGAGCTAATTCTATTGCGGCTCGGGAGTGCTTTTGGACAGTCGAGGTAGCTGCCAGCGTTCGCAGGACCTGATTCTCCAGTTTGTCTATATTTTGTTCTGATCATCCCACACTTGTGCACAGTTATATTCACTATTTACACTTTGTATACTCTGTAGAGGCTCATGACTCTTTACCCTTCGGTCTAAGGGAGTTGGCACATGTTGGGACTTGGTTTCCTATTTTTAATATATCTATCACTGTTATGCTTAAATTGGATAAAGTGAGCTTGTGGCTCCGTGGTTATTGTTGATTGGTCGGGCTGGCCTAGCAGTATGGTGGGCGCCATCACGACCGGATTTGGGGTCGTGACACTTCTTCTAGTTCTTCACTCCATTCTTGGTTTATTATTTCTGTTAAAACTAGATTTTCATATTCTTGAATCTGATTCCATATATTTTTTCTTATTTCAGGTTCGGTTATCTTTCTAAGTACATAAAAGATTAACATCTTATAATTATCTGCCATCTCGTCTAGTAGGTATGTTATCATTATTTCATGTATCACTATTATTCTTATGATATTCCTTCTAATCTTCTTACTTTACTATCATATTCATCATATAATAATAAGATATAAAGAACAATTTTTCTGGTCACTACCATGGCCCTTTGCTCTAATCATTTACCCTAGCAATGTCCTCAACTGCGGTACTCCCCTAAACGGCATATCCTCGCCTCACCGGTTTCCCATTAGGATTGACTTAGCCTGGGTTTAATTTTAGCATACTTCCATGGCAAACTTGCTCAAATTATTTTATAACATTATTATAACATGATGAAAGTTATAGTATTATAAGATGATTATCAGGAATGTAAGAGTTTAACTATGCATAATCATAAATTGATATACCTGTTCTTGTAGATTTGTTATTTCTTGCATAGATTTGGATTGTTGTTCCATAGCTTTGAAAAACTTAATATCTTTTCTATTATAAGTATTTGAGAGAATTTTTACAAAGAAGTAAAGAAGGCTTTTGCTTCCCGTAGAGAAGTCTTATCCTTCTTCTCTTATCCGCTAATCTATTTATATTAGTCCTATAACGCGTTAACTATTTCTTGACGCATTTTTTCTACTGTTTCCTTTACATAAAATAATAAAAAGAAATACAAACAATGCTTTAATAATTTACATTATATTCCTATCTAGCTTTTTCTTTTTATCTTGTCCGTTACTTTATCTGCTTAGTGCTCCACTTTATTTTGTCCGGTTTGGTGGATGTTGCTTTCCTATCTTTATGTCACTATCTTGCTTTGTCTTCTTCTTCATTTTTTTTGCCTAATCTTTGCTTTTGCTGAATTCCATCTGTAGCTTTTCTTTTGGTTGTTACATGTCACTTTTGCCTTCTTTTCCACTTTAGCTTTTGTCTTCTTCTCCTCTTTTTATTCTTACCTTTTGTCTTCTTCTTCTCTTTTTCTTCTTAGCTTCATGATAGATTTATTACCTTGTCTTTGTAGTTTATTCAAATTCTACTTCTGGAATATAATTATCTTCTCCGTTACACTTTGTACATAGATGGTCTGAGTACTTTTGGCTTACTAATTTACAATATCTAGCTAATAAATTTTCTGAAATAAATTCCTTTTTGATAGCTCTTGTTTGGGGCATCTTCTCTGGATTTAATAGTGTTATGACCCACTGTCTAACTTCTTCCATGTCTAGTTGTCTTACTTCTCTGGAATGTGAATATATCATGACTTGGTCCCATGAATAATAGCTCCATATCGGGTTTCCATTGGTATAGTGTAACAACCCGGCCCGTCGTTAAGGGAATTTCCACCCCGTTACCTTGCATTAACATATCTTATGCTTCTATATCAGTGTTAGAACCTATCGGGTGAGTTAGGAGTTAATTGAATGGAAAATGAAGCAAATAGCATGTTTGAAGGAAGTTTAAATATGGAAAGTCAACCTACAGTTGACTATCGAGTTAGAGTGCTCAGAATCGGATTCTGATGATTCGACTAGTTTCGGGGGATCATTTATGACTTAGGAGAGCAATCGGAATTGAATTTGGAGGTCCGGTGTAGTTTTAGGCTTGAATTGGCGAAGGTTGAATTTTGGCGAAATCCGAACGGTAGGTGAGATTTTGATCCGGGGGTCGGAATGGAATTCCGACAATTCCTGTAGCTTCGTTATGTGATTTTGGATATGTCTGCAAATTTTCAAGTCATTCGGACGTCGTTTGATCAGGTTTTGGATTGAATGTTAGTTTTGAAAGTTTAGAAGAAACTTAGGCTTGAATCTGTGTGGAAATGGTGATTTTGATGTTTAGAATGATGTTTTTATGATTGGAACAAGTTCGTATCATGTTTCGGAGTATGTTGGTGGTTTTCGTTGGGGTCCCGGGAGCCTCAGGATGAATTCAGGGGTCCAAACAGACCAATTTGTGCCTAAGGCACTGCTGTTTCTGCTGCAATAAATGCAGAGAATTTTTGTGCTTCGCGATCGCAAAGCTATGTATGCGATCGCGTAAGAGGAGGATGTTGAGCTCTGCGATCGCGTAGGGCAAAGCTGGGAAGCTCTGCGATCGCAAGGTTGAGTCTGCGATCGCGTAGTGTATCAGAGTGAGGCCGGAAAATTGTTCTTTGTGATCGCAGGAAGAGAGATGCGATCGCGTAAGGTCGACTGGTTGTGCATGCGATCGCGAGTGTATTGATGCGATCACGTAGGGTCGCTAAGTGGGTCACTGCGATCGCGTCCAGGTTCACGCGATCGCATAGAGCAAAAGTTGACAGCACAGGAGTTGTGCATCGCGATCGCGAGCCCAGTGCTGCGATCGCGCAGGGTTAAATGTTCAGGCAGTGAGTTAAATTGCAGAATAGAGGGCTCACGGGTTCATATACCAAAAAACATAATTTTGACCCCTAGAGAGAAGAAATCACGGGAAAACGCCGGGAAATCATCGGGTATTCATCGGAGGTAAGTTTCTTGACTCAAAAACATCATTTTATGGTAGAATTAACATCAATCTTCATGAATTTGGGTAGAAATTGTGAAGGATTGTGGCCTAGATATTGAAAACGAAAATTTGGGTTTTGAAAGGCCAATCGAACTCCGATTTTGGTAAATTTTATATGTATGGACTCGTGGCGAGACGAGGGTTCTGGAAATATGAGTTTCAAATTTTTCGAGATGTGGGCCCGGGGCTCGGGTTTTGCAAATTTCGTGATTTTTGATATTTTTCGAGTTCTTTCGATTGGGTTATGTTCCATTAGCCTATTTTGATATATTTGTGCTAATTTGTGCTAGTTTTGACGTGCGTGGATGGCGGTTCGAGGAGCTAAGGCATCGAGGGCATGAGTTTTCGTCGGTTCGAGGTGGGTAATACTTGTAAATGATGTCCTGAGGGTTAGTAAACCCCAGACTTGCACATCTTAGTGCTGTGTTGAGGTGACTTGCACGCTGGATAACGGGGATGGGGTAGAGCACCATTGGGGATTGTGACTTGGTCCGTCCCGCGTAATAAATAATAACACCTAATTGTTGAAATGAATTGGACTAATTATCATGCTTGGGCTTCGTGCCGATTATTTGGATCCTTCAGGGATTGGTATCATTGTCTTGATAACACTCTGCATATTTTTATCTAAATTTAAGGTTTAAAAATGGTATTTTTGCTATTCAGCATTTTTATAAGGTTATGAAAAACTTGAACAAGGTCTTAATAACATTTTTTTTAGCTGTGAGCTAATATGATATTGTTGCACGTAGGGCTTTCTTGATTATTTGTTAGACTGATTGGGACCGAGGGCCATATGTTAGGGCATGACAATTTATGTGAGCATATGCATACACATGCATGGATGGGACTGCACGCCGCAGTGGTATACGGATCGGGCTGCGCGCCGCAGCAGGTGTGATATTAATATTGTGCTTGGGCTGTAGGAGCCCCTCCGGAGTCTGAACCCCTATAGTGAGCACGGGTACCCAAATTGGATCGGGCTACACGCCGTAGAGGTCATATGCATTGCATGGCATCCATACATTGGTTTACGTGTACTACGTGGCATAACATTCAGCACTCATACATTACTGGCGCACATGCATTAGTTGCCTTATTGACTAGATCTCCTGGTGTAAATTGATAAGGAGTGCTGAGCCCGAGGGGCTGATTTGAGTGCGGACTTGCATTGCTTGAGAGTGTATCCAGGTATTGGTATATTATCATGAAAGAAAGTAGCTAAAAATCGAGATTTCTAAATAATCTACTCACATCTGCTAGAAAGGGATAAAAAGATAGTTATGTATTGTATAGCATGAGATAGTGCCTATCGTGGTTTTCTTCCCTTCAACATTATTTACTTTTATTACTGCTGAGTTGGAAGTACTCACACCCGACTCCCTGCACCTTGTGTGCAGATCCAGGTACATCATAGCAGGGCTGATTCTATTACGGTTCGGGAGTGCTTCTGGACAATCGAGGTAGCTGCCAGCGTTCGCAGGACCTGATTCTCCAGTTTGTCTATATTTTGTTCTGACCATCCCACAGTTGTGCACGGTTATATTCGCTATTTACACTTTGTATACTCTGTAGAGGCTCATGACTCTTGATCCTTCAATCTATGGGAGTTGGTATGCGTTGGGACTTGGTTCCCCTGTTTCGATATATCCATCACTGTTATTTTACAATTGTTATGCTTAAATGGGATAAGGCGAGCTCATAGCTCCATGATTGTTGTTGATTGGTCGGGCTGGCCTAGCAGTGTGCTGGGCGCCATCACGACCGAATTTGGGGTCGTGACAAGTTGGTATCAGAGCCTAGGTTTACTAGGCCTCATGAGACTTGAGCCGGTTAGTAGAGTCTTGTGGATCGGTACGGGGACGCCTGTACTTATCCTCGCGAGGCTGCGAACCTTTAGGATACACTCCACACTTCTTGGAATTCTTATCGTGCGTACTTGATTCGGATTGAGATATACCATTTTGAAACTCCTTCCGCACGTCTGAGTACGCTTCGAGCGCTCAGTAATATAATTGACTTATGGCTTGAGATTCCCCGGTCGAGGGGCGAGATATAATCTCCATGAGTTCATGTTGGGCCAGTCGGGAGGACTTGAGGCCGGATCCTTGTCTATGGCTTGAGCACCAAGGTACTAATTTCGCGAGCCGGTATTATGAAGTTCATACGATCGGTATTGATCTTTATTGTGATTTGATATGTAGCCCTAGCTATGGGCATGAGAAATATTTCCATCGCCTCTTACTTGGAAGGTAAAGTGCCTTATGTGTAGTGGAACGAGTTCAAACTCAGGAAGACTAAAATGATTATGCTATGTGTATCATGGTGGAAGGTATTGTGCTGAAATGCTAAATTGAGGCGAGGTAGGTGGATTGATTCTCATGTGTAATTGAAAGGTAGTTGATATGTGTTATGATTCGAGCAGGTACAACGCATGTTCATGTACCAATTATGATAATATGAATTGTGTAGTATTGAGATTTAATGTTGTTGAAATACATTGTGATGTCTTGTTGAGCTGTGAATGTATTGCTAGGATGGTTTTGGTGATTCTCTCGGCAGGTGGATAGGCCAAATTACAAAGGAAACTCTGCCTAAATTTTTGGAAAATTTGGGACTTAGAAAGATTTCTGTCACCTTAAGAGAGTGGGCTTATTGGTAGTGTGTGTATAAATGCAAGAATTGTAGAGGGGTTAAGGTCTCTGATGATTCGAGTCTCTGTCAAGGCTTGTAAATGACTTGAGTTTAATCTCATTGTAACATTTCGGCATCACTTGAGTAATAATGACATGAGTGGTTAAAATTGCTTTGATGAATGGCTTCGAGCTAAGTTGGGGAGGTTGCTATTGGTTAACTGATTGCACTATTGTGTGCTATGTTGATTCTGTCTTTAAGTATGTTGGGAAGATTCTGACAAGGTTATGGCGCTTCGTAGATGTGAAGACATACTAGGATGTTTTGAACTACTGTTGGTAGAGAATGTTCGGTGTATAGAAAGGAAATATGGCTCATTGTATCTGTAAGTAATCATGTTCTGCGATGTTAGAGTTCTAACAAAACACGAGTGGTTCTACTCAATGGGACAGTTGAATTACAACTGAATAAGGGTGAATGATGCCCGAGAATGGTTTTGCAGTGTTCAAGATTTTGCTTGTAACAGTCAGGTGCCTTAAGATTTGTGTATGTGGCTAAAGATGGTGGTTTCGTTAGAGAAGATCAAGGCTTGTGTTATATCATGTGAAGGATGGGATTCTACGTATCCGTATTGGGAAGTAATGATAACAATTTAAAAATCGCGGGAAGTTCATCAAAATAAAGTGTGGTATAACGTGGTACTTCTGGGAACACTGGGAGAGTATTCAGTGGCCTATGGGTCTTAGACAGTGTGGTCTTGTGTACGAGTCTTGTGTGGTAAAAAGGGTTGAGGCATTGTCGTACTACAGTAAAGACTGATATGAAATTAGAGATGAATTAGAAAGGAAACTCGGTAAATGGAACAACTTGTTAATAAACTGAAGCGGTATGATAAGGAATACGATTAATTCATGGTATGTGTTTGAAGTGATGAGTCTTGCGGATATTGTGCAGCAAAGCTCTTGAGTGCTGGCAGTTGTGTAACTTGATATGGGTATAAGGACTCAGCCCTGGCGGTTTAATTTATGCAATGTATTTGGGAGAAAGAGTTTGCGATGTGTTATATCGTGGTTTGAAAATGAGTGTATTTTTCCTGTTGGTATGCAAGGCTGGGAATGTGTAATGAGTTTTCTCTATATGGGATCATGAAAGCCCTTGACGAGTTGAGTGCGCCGATGTTTGCGGCGTAGGAAAGGAATATGAATTTCCATGTTATCTTAGGGTGGTGTGGCATATGCGATGTGTGATGGAAAGTTGATAATGGTATATTCTAGGTTTTGAGATCAGTTCATAATATATGGGAAGTTAATAAAATTATTGAGTAGCGCGGACAGCTGCAGGTGAATTAAGAATCGATCTTTCTGATGATTTAAGAAAATGGTACTGCTATTCTAGTAATTTGGCAGGGAATATGGTCCAAAAGGGACAAGGTAATGTAAACTGATAATATCTAATGGCATGGTGGTATTCTCTTGTGGGATCGACTGTAATAACTGAGTCGTTGATGGCATAGTGAAATTTCTGAATGGCTGTCGTGGTATGAGTGGACGCTTGATATGCGTTATGTATTCGTACGGTGGAGTGTGGAACCAGATATAGCGATTCATGTGTTATATATGTGTTGGAGACTAGAAGTTCTCGTAATCCGCCTATGCGGTGGTTGTATATCGTGTGTATCAGCACCGTTTAGCTCTTAGCTTGATATGATGAATTTGGGTTATGATACCTTATTTCAGGACTGGTTGACATAAGTCGGGTCGTCTAGACTAATGTGATATGGACTATGTCGGAAAATGGCACAAATTGCATAGCATAGAGCATCCGAGTATGCTCCAACAGAGTAGTTGTACCCAGGACCAGCGGACGGCTGGTAGGCATTGCTTTGTCAGTTGGACCTTAGTGGCAGATGTCAGTGTAGAGGTATCTACCATTGATTCAGTTCCAGTATTGAGAAACGTTGTCGGATGCGTTTCATGTGGCCGAGCTTGAGGCTATATATATATATGTTTGCTGTAATGAGAAAATTCGACTCGATATGCATTTCCTTTTTGCGAGATTTATGCGTGGATCGGGGTTATTTGGATCGGGTGGCACACCGCCACATGTATGGTATCTGGATCGGGTGGCACGCCGCCACGGGTATGCCATTGGAACGGGTTGCACGCCACAACAGAATATTGTGAAAATATAGTTAGTTATATGCTACCTGGTATACAATACTTCCTCGCTTCTGAGGAGAAGTCCGTTTTGAGTATCGCTTGGCGAATGGCACATCGGTTGTGTCCTTTCAGGATTTAATAACATAGGTTAATTGTTTCACCGTGGGTGAGGTTGATTGCTTGGGTTCAAGACCTAGATCTGTGCTAACCGTTTGAGCTTAGTGGCTTGAGGTGCTTCATGAGTAATAATGTTGGGATAGAATCATGAGTCTTGGCAAGGCCACGTGATGTTATGACCTCTCGAGAAGGATTCAGGTACTCTATTTCTATAATACGAGACGCGATCTCAGTTCTACATTATGATGGCACAGAGGGATTAAATTGCAGCTCTATTTGCTGGAGACAGTTGTCATGATTTGATTATGATTCGAGTGAGTTCAGATCGTTCTTATTGAAGCATGTGTTGTGCTCGTTGTGGCATAGGCCGGTGCTGAGGTGTCATGTCACCGGTGTGGTGTGTTATGATCGAAATGACCGTTGGAGTCATTAATGAATACGAGCATATTGGATCTTAGCTTGTTAGAAAGGTAAAATCGAGGTTTGGCTCCGAAACCTATTGTGGTATCAGTTTTAAAAGGGAAATAGATTCACGAATGGTTAACATGAGAGATGGGTTCGGTATATCGCGTGCTTCAGCTGCCGTGGGCAGGATATGGAGGTGTTGGAATAAGACTCTATCTAATGAAAGAGGTTTTCAGCTAGTATTTGGTTATTGTGGCCAGTTGTTATGATTAGAGACTATCGTCTCGAGTGATTGGGTTGTCGATACATCATATGATCTCACCCGGAGTAGTGAATATGGGTTATTGCAGTGGATTCGAGTGTATCCTGAGTATAGGCATGGGATTTGCAATTGGCATATGATTTCAGAAAGTACAATGTGATTTATGGTTCGGATGGTCTGTGAAATTTTGACTATATGGTGTTTTCGGACTTATGTGAGATAGGGTGACGTATGATCGCCTGAAATTATGCTTGGTAAGGTCATTCAGCTATTGGGTGGCTTCCAGTACAACTCTGAGTCTGCTCGAGGACGAGCGTTTGTTTATGTTGGGGAGAGTGTAACGACCGGCCCGTCGTTACGGGAATTTCCACCCCGTTACCTTGCATTAACATATCTTATGCTTCTATATCGGTGTTAGAACCTATCGGGTGAGTTAGGAGTGAATTGAATGGAAAATGAAGCAAATAGCATGTTTGAAGGAAGTTTGAATATGGAAAGTCAACCTAGAGTTGACTATAGAGTTAGATTGCTCGGAATCGGATTCTGATGAGTCGACTAGTTTCGGGGGATCATTTATGACTTAGGAGAGCAATCGGAATTGAATTTGGAGGTCCGGTGTAGTTTTAGGCTTGAATTGGCGAAGGTTGAATTTTGGCGAAATCCGAACGGTAGGTGAGATTTTGATCCGGGGGTCGGAATGGAATTCCGACAATTTCTGTAGCTTCGTTATGTGATTTTGGATATGTCTGCAAATTTTCAGGTCATTCGGACGTCGTTTGTTCGGGTTTTGGATTGAATGTTAGTTTTGAAAGTTTTGAAGAAACTTAGGCTTGAATCCGTGTGGAAATGGTGATTTCGATGTTTAGAATGATGTTTTTATGATTGGAACAAGTTCGTATCGTGTTTCGGAGTATGTTGGTGGTTTTCGTTGGGGTCCCGGGAGCCTCAGGATGAATTCGGGGGTCCAAACGGACCAATTTGTGCCAAAGGCACTGCTGTTTCTGCTGCAATAAATGGAGAGAATTTTTGTGCTTCGCGATCGCGAAGCTATGTATGCGATCGCGTAAGAGGAGGATGTTGAGCTCTGCGATCGCGTAGGAAAAAGCTGGGAAGCTCTGCGATCGCAAGGTTGAGTCTGCGATCGCGTAGTGTATCGGAGTGAGGCCGGAAAACGCGATCACAGGAAGAGAGATGCGATCTCGTAAGGTCGACTTGTTGTGCATCGCGATCGCGGGTGTATTGATGCGATCGTGTAGGGTCGCTAAGTGGGTCACTGCGATCGCGTCCAGGTTCACGCGATCGCGTAGAGGAAAAGTTGACAGCCCAGGATTTGTGCATCGCGATCGCGAGCCTAGTGTTGCGATCGCGTAGGGTTAAATGTTCGGGCAGTGAGTTAAATTGCAGAACAAAGGGCTCACGGGTTCATATACCAAAAAACATAATTTTGAGCCCTAGAGAGAAGAAATCACGGGAAAACGCTGGGAAATCATCGGGTATTCATCGGAGGTAAGTTTCTTGACTCAAAAACATCATTTTATGGTAGAATTAACATCAATCTTCATGAATTTGGGTAGAAATTGTGAAGGATTGTGGCCTAGATATTGAAAACAAGAATTTGGGTTTTGAAAGGCCTATCGAACTCCGAATTTGGTAAATTTTATAAGTATGGACTCGTGGCGAGACGAGGGTTCTGGAAATATGAGTTTCAAAATTTTTCGAGATGTGGACCCGGGGCTCGGGTTTTGCAAATTTCGTGATTTTTGATATTTCTCGAGTTCTTTCGATTGGGTTATGTTCCATTAGCCTGTTTTGATATATTTGTGCTGATTTGTGCTAGTTTTGACGTGCGGTTCGAGGAGCTAAGGCATCGAGGGCATGAGTTTTCGTCGGTTCGAGGTGGGTAATACTTGTAAATGATGTCCTGAGGGTTAGTAAACCCCGGACTTGCACATCTTAGTGCTGTGTCGAGGTGACTTGCACGCCGGATAACGGGCATGGGATAGAGCACCATTGGGGATTGTGACTTGGTCCATCCCGCGTAATAAATAATAACACCTAATTGTTGAAATGAATTGGACTAATTATCATGCTTGGGCTTCGTGCCGATTATTTGGATCCTTCAGGGGATTGGTATCATTGTCTTGATAACACTGTGCATATTTTATTCTAAATTTAAAGTTTTAAATGGTATTTTGCTATTCAGCATTTTTATAAGGTTATGAAAAACTTGAACAAGGTCTTAATAACATTTTTTTTAGCTGTGAGCTAATATGATATTGTTGCACGTAGGGCTTTCTTGATTATTTGTTAGACTGATTGGGGCCGAGGGCCATATGTTAGGGCATGACAATTTATGTGAGCATATGCATACACATGCATGGATCGGACTGCATGCCACAGTGGTATACAGATCGGGCTGCGCACCGCAGCAGGTGTGATATTAATATTGTGCTTGGGCTATAGGAGCCCCTCCGGAGTCTGAACCCCCATAGTGAGCACGGGTACCCAAATTGGATCGGACTACACGCCGTAGAGGTCATATGCATTGCATGGCATACATACATTGGTTTACGTGTACTACGTGGCATAACATTCAGCACTCATACATTATTGGCACACATGCATTAGTTGCCTTATTGACCAGATCTCCTGGTGTAAATTGATAAGGAGTGCTGATACCAACTTGTCACGACCCAAATCCAGTCGTGATGGCGCCCAACAATCAAGCTAGGCCAGCCAAACAAACGATTTAATTATAACACAATACCGGTCCCCAAATGGACAGCCCAAAAAGAATAAATGAGTTTAAGAACTCCAATAATATTAATACTGAACGAAAGTACTGACACTCCCAAAGATCCGGAGTCACAAGTCTAGAGCCTCTAACAAAACCCAACAGGAAATAGAGAGTACGATATAGAAGTACTCAAGTCTGAATACAAAATATACAATAACAACTGGAATGAGAGGAGAAGCTAGGCTCTGCGAACGTAGGCAGCTACCTCAGCAACTCGATGTGACTATGTAAACGCTGGAGATGTCCGTCTACTGCTCCTGTGTACCTGAGTCTGCACACAAAAGGTGCAGGGAGTAGGGGTGAGTACTAAGTACTCAGTGAGTAACAAATATATACATGTAGCTGACAGTAAGAAATCCACAAAATACCACAATATGAAGCTACACTACAGTCCGAATCTCCTACGAACTAGCAACAACAATACAATACGGCTACCACAGAGTAATTCAACAAATACGGATGCAATGCAATGCACATAACTGCTACGGCGTGTAGCCCGATCCCATTTAACGTCGACGGCGCTCATTGGGGGTGTGTACAGACTCCGGAGGGGCTCCTACAGCCCAAGCGCAATACTGCTGCGGCGTGCAGCCCGATCCTCACATCAACCACTGCGGCGTGCAGCCCGATCCCATACTCAAGTCCACAATAAGCAATTAAGTCACAAAACAATTCATTTTCCTTAGTTCCGATTCTCAATTCATAATTTATGAAAAATGCTTTAACTTAATCAAGTTTGTAAAAATCCGGTGACTTAGCATTTCAAAAGTGAATTTAAATTTCCAGGACTGAGATCAGTGATTTAAGCAACTTTAGCTATCACATAAATATTGTCCTTTAAGGACGCTACAGATCGGCACAAGGCCCCAAACAAGGCTTACAGCCCACAAATATAGCAAATACGGTGTATTTCCAACACTAACAACATGTTATTCACTTTCCGGGATGGACCAAGTCTCAATCCCCAATCACAATCAATCCCGCACCTGCCACGGTGTGCGAGCCACGCCCTATTAGCGTCACGATGTGCTAAGCCGGGGTTTCGAACCCTCAGGCTACAATATACACAAACTACTCACCTCTAGCCGGTCGTCGAATCGTCCGCGATGCCTTTTCCTTTGAATTTCGATGCCTCGTGTGTAGAATCTAGTCAAATAACAATAATTATATCAATTACGGGTCAAAGAATCATAACCCACTTCAATTTATATGAAATTCGCAAAATTACACTAAGTTGGTAAAACCCGACCCGGGGCCCCACTGCTCGGAAAATTCCGAAATTAGTACCAACGCGATCCTTATCTCGCCACGAGTCCGTGCATATAAAATTTATCGAAATCGGAGTTCAAATGGCCCTCCAAATCCAAAAATCCCGTTTTTAATACTTAGGCCACATTTCTTCAAGATTTCAACCCAATTTCATGAAGATTGATGTTAATACTACCATAAATTGATGTTTTTGAGTCAAGAATCTTACCTCCAACGATACCCGATGACTTCTCGGTGATTTCCACGAGTTTTCTTCTCTCTAGGGCTTGAAATTGAGTTTTGGGGTTGTAAACCCGTAACTCTTTGCTTCTGGATTTTTATTCACTGCCAGACACCATTGTTCATCGCGTTCGCGTGATCCTCTACGCGTTCGCGATGAACAAACCAATCTTACTCTTCGCGAACGCGACTCTGGCCACGCGTTCGCGATGCTCAAATCTTGTAACCCTTCGCGGACGCGACTCATCACACGCGTTCGCGATGTTCAACTTCCCAGCCACCCGGATTTCTTCTACGCGTTCGCGATGGACCTCCCGCGAACGCGAAGCACAACATCACGACTCTACGCGAACGCGACCCAGGCAACGCGTTCGCGATGCTTAACACCCCAGACCTACGCGAACGCGACGCCTTCTCCCGCGAACGCGATGCACAAAAGCCTTGGCCTTCGCGAACGCGACACTGGTCACGCGAACGCGAAGGCTTAAGGGCCTGGGCAGAACCTGCAGTTTTCTGCAGAATTTTTCCAAGTTCTAATTGCCCGGTTGATGGTCCGAATCCATCCCGAGGCCCCCGGGACCCCAACGAAAACCACCAACATACTCCAAAACATGATACGGACTTGTTCCAATCATAAAAACACCATACTAAACATCAAAATCTCCATTTATTCACGAATTCAAGCCTAAATTTCTTCAAAACTTCCAAAACTAACATTCAATCCAAAACCCGGTCAAACGATGTCCGAATGACCTGAAAATTTGCAGACATATCCAAAATCACATAACGAAGCTACAGCAATTGTCGGAATTCCATTCCGACCCCCGGATCAAAATATCACCTACCATCCGGTTTTCGCCAAAATTCAACATTCGCCAATTCAAGCTTAAAACTACACCGGACCTCCGAATTCAATTTCGATTGTTCTCCTAAGTCATAAATGATCCCCCGGAACTAGTCGAATCATCAGGAATCCGGTTCCGAGCACTCTAACTCAATAGTCAACTCTCGGTTGACTTTTCATATTCAAGCTTTCTTCAAACATGCTATTTGTTTCATTTTCAATCCAAATCACTCCTAACTCACCCGATATATTCTAATACTGTTTTAAAAGCATAATATATGAAAATGCAAGGTAACGGGGTGGTAAATTCCCGTAACGACGGGCCGGGTCGTTACATTCTCCCCAACTTAAACAAACGCTCGTCCGCGAGCGGGTTAAGAAACATACCTGGAGTATTAAACAAGTGTGGATATCTGCTTTGCATCTCCTGCTCGGTCTCCCAAGTTGCTTCCTCCACGGGACGACCTCTCCACTGCACTTTCACCGAAGCTATATCCTTAGATCTCAGCTTACGAACCTGTCGACCCAAAATAGCTACTGGTTCCACATCATAAGTCAAATCCTCATCTAGCTGTATCGTGCTGAAGTCCAACACATGAGACGGGTCTCCGACATACTTCCGGAGCATAGATACATGGAACACCGGGTGAACCCCCGACAAACTGGGTGGCAAAGCAAGCATATAAGCCACCTCCCCAACTTTCCTAAGCACCTCAAAAGGTCCGATAAACCTTGGGCTCAACTTCCCTTTCTTTCCAAACCTCATAACACCCTTCATAGGCGAAACTTTCAGCAACACCTTCTCACCTACTGAATAAGACACATCTCGGACCTTCCGGTCTGCATAACTCTTCTGACGCGACTGAGCCGTGCGAAGTCTCTCCTGAATCACCTTCACCTTATCTAAGGCATCTTGGACTAACTCTGTCCCTAACAACCTAGCCTCGCCGGGCTCGAACCAACCAACTGGAGACCTACACCGCCTCCCATATAAAGCTTCATACGGTGCCATCTGAATGCCGGACTGATAGCTATTATTGTAAGCAAACTCCGCCAAAGGCAAATAATCAGCCCATGAACCACCAAAATCAATGACGCAAGCACGCAACATGTCCTCCAATATCTGAATAGTACGCTCAGACTGCCCATCCGTCTGTGGATGAAATGCTGTGCTCAGCTCCACCTGTGAACCCAACTCTCGCTGAAATGTCCTCCAGAACTGAGATGTGAACTGGGTACCTCTGTCCGATATAATGGAAATAGGAACTCCATGCAATCTCACTATCTCACGGATGAATATCTCGGCCAACCGCTCCGAGGTATAGGTAGTACACACTGGGATGAAGTGAGCTGACTTAGTCAACCTATCCACCACCACCCAAACTGAATCAAACTTCCTCGCTGTCCGAGGGAGTCCACTAACGAAGTCCATAGTAATCCTTTCCCACTTCCACTCCGGAATATCAATACGCTGGAATACACCACCAGGTCTCTGATGCTCATACTTGACCTGTTGACAGTTTAGACACCGAGCCACATGGCTCACAATATCTTTCTTCATCTTTCTCCACCAGTAATGCTGCTTCAAATCCTGATACATCTTCGCGGCTCCTGGATGAATAGAATACCGCGAGCTGTGGGCTTCCTCCAATATCAATTCACGAAGGCCGTCAACATTGGGCACGTATATCCGGCCCTGCATCCGCAACACACCATCACTATCAATAATGACATCCCTAGCATCATCATGCTGAACTCTCTGTCCTTAAGGACAAGTAAGTGTGGATCATCATACTGGCGCTCTCGAATACGATCATATAAAGAAGAACGAGCTACTACACAAGCCATCACCCGGCTGGGCTCAGAAATATCCAGCCTTACCATCTGATTAGCTAACGCCTGAACATCAACTGCTAGGGGTCTCTCCCCAACTGGAATATACGCCAAACTGCCCATACTAATAGCCTTTCGGCTCAATGCATCAGCCACTACATTGGCTTTCCCGGGATGATACAAGATAGTAATATCATAGTCTTTAAGCAATTCAAGCCATCTCCGTTGCCTCAAATTTAGATCTTTTTGCTTAAACAAATGCTGAAGGCTGCGGTGGTCTGTATATACATCACAAGATACACCATATAGATAATGCCTCCAAATCTTCAAGGCATGAACAATAGCGGCTAACTCCAAATCATGAACAGGGTAGTTCTTCTCGTGGGGCTTTAGCTGACGAGAAGCATATGCAATAACTCTACCCTCCTGCATCAACACACAACCGAGTCCAACTCTGGAAGCATCACAATACACCGTATATGACCCTGAGGCCGATGGTAACACAAGTACTTGAGCTGTGGTCAAAGCCTCCTTGAGCTTCTGAAAGCTCTCCTCACATTCATCAGACCACACAAATGGAGCATTCTTCTGTGTCAACTTAGTCAACGGTGAAGCAATAGATGAGAAATCCTGAACAAACCGGCGATAATAGCATGCCAAGCCGAGAAAACTCCAAATCTCTGTAGCTGAGGAAGGTCTGGGCCAATTCTGTACTGCCTCAACCTTCTGTGGATCAACCCGAATACCATCACTGGACACTATATGTCCCAGAAAACCCACAGTATCAAGCCAGAACTCACACTTAGAGAATTTCGCATAAAGCTTCTCTTCTCTCAACCTCTGCAATGCCACTCTCAAATGTTGTGCATGTTCCTCCTGGCTACGTGAGTATACCAAGATATCATCAATAAACACAATCACAAAAGAATCAAGGTACGGCCGAAATACACTATTCATCAAGTGCATGAATGCTGCTGGGGCATTAGTCAACCCGAAAGACATCACCAGGAACTCGTAGTGCCCATATCGCGTCCTGAACGCTGTCTTCATAATATCCGAGTCCCTGATCTTCAACTGATGATAGCTCGATCGAAGATCAATCTTAGAAAATACACTAGCTCCCTGGAGCTGATCAAATAGGTCCTCAATACGAGGCAATGGGTATTTATTCTTCACTGTTACCTTGTTCAGCTGCCTGTAATCAATGCACATTCTCATTGTGCCATCTTTCTTCTTTACGAACAACACCGGTGCACCCCAAGGTGACACACTTGGACGAATGAAACCCTTATCTAAGAGTTCCTGTAGCTGTTCTTTCAATTCCTTTAACTCTGCTGGTGCCATGCGATAGGGAGGAATAGAAATGGGCTGAGTGCCGGCACCAAGTCAATACCAAAATCGATATCTCTATCAGGCGGCATGCCTGGCAGGTCTGCTGGAAATACATCCGAAAACTCCCTCACAATGGGGACCGAATTAAGACTTGGTGTCTCAGCCTCAACATTTCTAATGAAGGCCAAATAAGACAAACAACCCTTGCCAATCATTCGTTGAGCCTTTATATAAGAAATTACCCTGTCGGACACATAATCAGTCAAGCCACGCCACTCGATCCGCGGATTACCTGGAATAGCTAACGTGACTGTCTTGGCATGACAGTCCAGAATTGCATGATAAGGAGATAGCCAATCCATGCCTAGGATAACATCGAAATCTACCATACCCAGTAGTAATAAATCAACTCGGGTCTCCAGACCCCCAATAGTAACAATACAGGATCGATATACCTGATCCACAACAACAGTATCCCCCACCGGGGTGGACACATGTACGGGCAAAGCAAGAATACCACGGGTCATACCCAAATGATGTGCAAAGTAAGTAGAGACATAAGAATAGGTGGATCCGGGATCAAATAAGACAGAAGCATCCCTGTGGCAGACTGAAAAAATACTTGTAATAACAACATCTGAAGCAATAGCATTGGGTTTTCCGGGAAGAGCATAGAAACGGGCTTGACCGCCACCTCCAGATTGACCTCCCCCTCTGGGGCGACCCCTAAATGACTGACCTCTAGCCCTAGCTGGCTGGGCGGGTGGTGATGAAGCAACGAGCATTAAAGGCGACGACTGACCCCTCTACTGGGATGAACTAGCAAAATGACGAGGGCACTGCCTCCACATGTGACACATTTCTCCACACTCATAATAACTTCCAGGTGCTGGAGAAGGGGACTGAAGGGAACCCCTCACACCAGAGTTACTAGCAGACACACTTGACATAGAAGAGCCATGGACTGATGGATCATAGGATGAACTTTGAGTTGGAAGGGCATTAAGAGATGACTGGCCCTGACGTGAACTGTGAGAACGATGACCCGATAATGCCCCATGATAACCTGGGCATGCTGGCTGAGCAGGCCTAAATGGACGACCTCTGCCGTGTTGAAACTGGCCCTTTGAAGGAGCACCACTGTAACTATCAGATCCTCGAGGCCTCTTGTCCTCCCTATCCTCTCGCTCCTAGAGACAAATAGACTCAATCTCTCAGGTAATATCCACAACCTCCACGAACATAGCACCAGTCACCATCTCCCTGCTCATGAGAATACATAGCTGATAAGTAAGACCATCAACAAACCTCCCGATACTCTCTCTGTCTGTCGGAACCAACCAGATGGCATGACGAGCCAACTCGGAGAACCTCAACTCATACTGCAACATCTTCATCTCCACCTGACACAACCACTCAAACTTACAGAGCTCCTCTTTGCAAGACTACAACACATACTTCTCCAGAAAGAGAATGAAGAATCTCTGCCAAGTAAGGGGTGCTGCACCAATAGTCCTACGCCTCTCAAAATCCTCCCACCAAGTGAAAGAAGGTCCTGGAAACTGATAGGTAGTGAAAGGGACCCCACTGGTGTCTAGAATACTCGCGGTACGAAGCATCCTCTGACACTTCTCCAAAAAGCCGCGGGCAATCTCGCCCACTACACCACTGAAGGTCGGAGGCTGAAGCCTACCAAATCTCTCCAACCTACGCTGCTCATCCTCTAGCATGGCCGTAGCTACATAGTCTTGAGCAGTTGCAACCGGCTGGGTTGGGTATTCCCCCGGTGTCTGAAGTCCCTGCACGACCTGCTTAGGTATGTGAGCGGCGGGAGTCAAATTGCCTCCCCTGGCCTGAGAAGTAGCTGCGGCTATAGTGGCTAAAACCGCCTGAGCTAGGCCAATTCAAACTGATAAGATCTTAGCCAAGGCCTCCCGAAGAGCCGGAATCACAATGGGCACAATTGGTGCTTGAGCTGGTGCTGGTGTTGCTGCCCTACCTCTACCACGACCACGGCCTCTGGGTGCCAATGGTGGTCGTCCGCCACGTCCGTTAGCTCGTGTTCTCGCCATCTGCGAGAGAATAGAATATGGAAAGATTTAATTTCATGATAACACAAATCGCACGATATGAATTCAAGAAAAATGAGGTTTTTCCTAAAGTTTCTGTAGCCCTTCGAAGATAGATACGGACGTCTACGTACCGATCTGCGAAAGCCTACTAAACCGGCTCATGACTCGCGAGTCCTAATAACCTAGAGCTCCGATACCAACTTGTCACGACCCAAATCCGGTCGTGATGGCGCCCAACAATCAAGCTAGGCCAGCCAAACAAACGATTTAATTATAACACAATACCGGTCCCCAAATGGACAGCCCAAAAAGAATAAATGAGTTTAAGAACTCCAATAATATTAATACTGAACGAAAGTACTGACACTCCCAAAGATCCGGAGTCACAAGTCTAGAGCCTCTAACAAAACCAATAGGAAATAGAGAGTACGATATAGAAGTACTCAAGTCTGAATACAAAATATACAATAACAACTGGAATGAGAGGAGAAGCTAGGCTCTGCGAACGTAGGCGGCTACCTCAGCAACTCGATGTGACAATGTAAACGCTGGAGATGTCCGTCTACTGCTCCTGTGTACCTGAGTCTGCACACAAAAGGTGCAGGGAGTAGGGGTGAGTACTAAGTACTCAGTGAGTAACAAATATATACATGTAGCTGACAGTAAGAAATCCACAAAATACCACAATATGAAGCTACACTACGGTCCGAATCTCCTACGAACTAGCAACAACAATACAATACAGCTACCACAGAGTAATTCAACAACTACAGATGCAATGCAATGCACATAACTGCTACGGCGTGTAGCCCGATCCCATTTAACGTCGACGGCGCTCACTGGGGGTGTGTACAGACTCCGGAGGGGCTCCTACAGCCCAAGCGCAATACTGCTGCGGCGTGCAGCCCGATCCTCACATCAACTACTGCGGCGTGCAGCCCGATCCCATACTCAGTCCACAATAAGCAATTAAGTCACAAAACAATTCATTTTCCTTAGTTCCGATTCTCAATTCATAATTTATGAAAAATGCTTTAACTTAATCAAGTTTGTAAAAATCCGGTGACTTAGCATTTCAAAAGTGAATTTAAATTTCCAGGACTGAGATCAGTGATTTAAGAAACTTTAGCTATCACATAAATATTGTCCTTTAAGGACGCTACAGATCGGCACAAGGCCCCAAACAAGGCTTACAGCCCACAAATATAGCAAATACGGTGTATTTCCAACACTAACAACATGTTATTCACTTTCCGGGATGGACCAAGTCTCAATCCCCAATCACAATCAATCCCGCACCTGCCACGGTGTGCGAGCCACGCCCTATTAGCATCACAATGTGCTAAGCCGGGGTTTCGAACCCTCAGGCTACAATATACACAAACTACTCACCTCTAGCCGGTCGTCGAATCGTCCGCGATGCCTTTTCCTTTGAATTTCGATGCCTCGTGTGTAGAATCTAGTCAAATAACAATAATTATATCAATTACGGGTCAAAGAATCATAACCCACCTTCAATTTATATGAAATTCGCAAAATTACACTAAGTTGGTAAAACCCGACCCCGGGCCCCACTGCTCGGAAAATTCCGAAATTAGTACCAACGCGATCCTTATCTCGCCACGAGTCCGTGCATATAAAATTTATCGAAATCGGAGTTCAAATGGCCCTCCAAATCCAAAAATCCCGTTTTTAATACTTAGGCCACATTTCTTCAAGATTTCAACCCAATTTCATGAAGATTGATGTTAATACTACCATAAATTGATGTTTTTGAGTCAAGAATCTTACCTCCAACGATACCCGATGACTTCTCGGTGATTTCCACGAGTTTTCTTCTCTCTAGGGCTTGAAATTGAGTTTTGGGGTTGTAAACCCGTAACTCTTTGCTTCTGGATTTTTATTCACTGCCAGACACCATTGTTCATCGCGTTCGCGTGATCCTCTACGCGTTCGCGATGAACAAACCAATCTTACTCTTCGCGAACGCGACTCTGGCCACGCGTTCGCGATGCTCAAATCTTGTAACCCTTCGCGGACGCGACTCATCACACGCGTTCGCGATGTTCAACTTCCCAGCCACCCGGATTTCTTCTACGCGTTCGCGATGGACCTCCCGCGAACGCGAAGCACAACATCATGACTCTACGCGAACGCGACCCAGGCAACGCGTTCGCGATGCTTAACACCCCAGACCTACGCGAACGCGACGCCTTCTCCCGCGAACGCGATGCACAAAAAGCCTTGGCCTTCGCGAACGCGACACTGGTCACGCGAACGCGAAGGCTTAAGGGCCTGGGCAGAACCTGCAGTTTTCTGCAGAATTTTTCCAAGTTCTAATTGCCCGGTTGATGGTCCGAATCCATCCCGAGGCCCCCGGGACCCCAACGAAAACCACCAACATACTCCAAAACATGATACGGACTTGTTCCAATCATAAAAACACCATACTAAACATCAAAATCTCCATTTATTCACGAATTCAAGCCTAAATTTCTTCAAAACTTCCAAAACTAACATTCAATCCAAAACCCGGTCAAACGATGTCCGAATGACCTGAAAATTTGCAGACATATCCAAAATCACATAACGAAGCTACAGCAATTGTCGGAATTCCATTCCGACCCCGGATCAAAATATCACCTACCATCCGGTTTTCGCCAAAATTCAACATTCGCCAATTCAAGCTTAAAACTACACCGGACCTCCGAATTCAATTCCGATTGTTCTCCTAAGTCATAAATGATCCCCGGAACTAGTCGAATCATCATAATCCGGTTCCGAGCACTCTAACTCAATAGTCAACTCTCGGTTGACTTTTCATATTCAAGCTTTCTTCAAACATGCTATTTGTTTCATTTTCAATCCAAATCACTCCTAACTCACCCGATATATTCTAATACTGTTTTAAAAGCATAATATATGAAAATGCAAGGTAACGGGGTGGTAAATTCCCGTAACGACGGGCCGGGTCGTTACATTCATCATGATTGTTAGAATTGCACTGCTTGAGAGTGTATCCAGGTATTGGTATATTATCATGAAAGAAAGTAGCTAAAAATCGAGATTTCTAAATAATCTACTCACATATGCTAGAAAGGGATAAAAAGATAGTTCTGTATTGTGTAGCATAAGATAGTGCCTATCGTGGTTTTCTTCACTTCAGCATTATTTACTTTTATTACTGCTGAGTTGGAAGTACTCACACTCGACTCCCTGCACCTTGTGTGCAGATCCAGGTACATCATAGCAGGGGTGATTCTATTACGGTTCGGGAGTGCTTCTGGACAATCGAGGTAGTTGCAAGCGTTCGCAGGACCTGATTCTCCAGTTTGTCTATATTTTGTTCTGACCATCCCACAGTTGTGCACAATTATATTCGCTATTTACACTTTGTATACTCTGTAGAGGCTCATGACTCTTTACCCTTCGGTCTATGGGAGTTGGTATGCGTTGGGACTTGGTTCCCCTGTTTCGATATATCCATCACTGTTATTTTACAATTGTTATGCTTAAATGGGATAAGGCGAGCTCATAGCTCTATGATTGTTGTTGATTGGTCGGGCTGGCCTAGCAGTGTGCTGGGCGCCATCACGACAGGATTTGGGGTCGTGACATATAGTTTGTAGCTAATTCTTGTACAATAGTTGCTATTCCTATAGTTCGTTTATTAGCATAAAATTCCGGTATATCTAATTTTGGTATCTCGGGTTGCTGTTCAATAATTTCTGGGATGATCATTTCCCTGGTCAATCCTATCTTTACCAGTTGAATTGGTGGCTTTATCTCATCAAATAATATCTCTGCTGGTGCCGCATAACACTTGATAAAATATAATTTGCCTTTAGTAACTCGCTTATAATTCATAAATTCTTTATATAGATCTGGTATAGCTGTCAATTCTGTTCCATCCATAGTATATATGGTGTTCAATAATCCATAATTGTAGCAGGTTACTACTAGCTTGGGGTTGGTATTGGGTAGTGCGATAAGTCTATTATAGCTTGTAATCTTTGTGTTATATAATCGGTATTTGGTTCGGTTGTTGTAGCTCTTGGTTTGTGGTTTAAAAAGGTTTGTATTTTATAGATATTTTCTACGTATGTTCTGGTTATATGGTTGTAGGTTTTCTTGTCTTGGCTTAGGCTGTCTACGTATGAAATAGTTTGTGGGGGTACGAATAATGGATCTTTTGGGTATTTTGGAATAAATGGTTTTTCGAATATTTTATTTAGGTTTTGTGTGTATTTTGGTTTACTACTAACTTCTTTTCCCTTGCTTGTTCCTGCAGCTGTATTTAAACAAACGTTATGGGTTTTTAGGAGTTTCCCAACGTCTCCTTCTAGCTCTGGAATTTTACCGTCTTCCGATCGACGTAGTTCCGCATTTTTATAGTCATGCTGCTGACTTGTACCTTTGAGTTTCTCCTCACTAGATTTTATCTTGTTTAGTTTCATTTCCATACTGTCCATTTCTAAAGAAAGGGCAGTGATGATATTGTATGGCTTTTCGGTTGTTTCTTCGTCAGTCTGTGTAGCTTTGTCTTGATATGTAATCTGCAATGACATTTTTGTTAGTACTAATTACTTCAATTGTAAATGTAAAATTCAGTATATTCAGCACTAGTCTCCGTATTTCCTTTGTTGTAACTGAATCTTGTATCTTCCTGGTTAGCAACCATTTTACTTGTGTATTATCTGTTCTTATAATAAACTTATTATATACAATATATGGTTCAAATGCCAATAAACATTTATATACTACATATAATTCCTTTCTATTGATTTCCCATTTTATCTCCGGGTTTGTGATTGTTCCTGAATAATACCTACAATGATGTTCTATTTTTTCTTTATACCTGTATTTTAATACTCCTCCATAGCTTTTTTCACTTGCATCTGATTCTACTATATATGAAAATATTTTATTTTCATCTGGGAAGTATAGTTTTGGTAGATTTTTACATATTTGTTTAACGTTTCTTACTTGTTTTTTATCTTCTTCACTAAAGTGATACTCTATATCCTTTTTTAGATTTTTCTGCAACGGTTTTAAAGTCTCTGCTAATTTTGGTATATATTCTCTTACTTGGTTTACTAATCCTAAAAATGATAGTAGTTTCTTTTTTGTATCTAATTGTTCATTTGAATTTATTATTTTTTGTACTATATGAGTTTGCATTTTAATTCCACTTTTATCTATTTCTATTCCTAGAAATTCTATTTGATTTTTCATTATTTCTGCCTTTTTTCTACTTAAGCTTATTCCCGATATTTCTATAATATGTATAAATTTTTCTAATAATATTATATGTTCATCTTGTGTTTTTGAATATAATAATATATTATCAATGTATATTATGCAATTTTTTAGTTATTTGAAATAGTTATCCATAAAATGTTGATACCTGCCTGGTGCATTTTTATATCCGAAAGGTAACACGTTCCATTCATAAAATCTTTGGGGTACAGTTAATGCTGTTAATTTTTTGGATTCTTCTTCTAACTTTAAGTGGTAAAATCCTGATTTACAATCAAATTTACTAAAATAGTTATATCATTGGATTTGTCTTATTTTTAGTATTTTGTTTGGTATTGGGTAATTATATGTCTTAGTTTTTGCATTTAGATTTCTATAATCAATAACCATTCTACTTTTTCCTCTTTTTTGTTCACTATGTTTATTTACTATAAATGCTGGACTTGTATGTTTACTATTACTTTCTTGTATATAACCTTGTTCTAGTAATTCGTCAATGTGTATTTTAAATTCATTTAGGTCTTTGAAATTTTAAGGGTGTTTGTGTTATTATACTATTTTCATCAATTAGCTCTATTTTTACCTTTGTCTTATGTTTTTCCCATCCTTGTAAGGGGTTTTCACTATACAATGGTTCTAGTTTTTCTTGAATTATTTTGACTGTATTTATTGAAAAAATAATTAATTCTATTTTTTTAGTATCTTCTTTTTCATTTTCTAATTTTTGTGTTATTTTCTCACTTCCTTTTATCCAATCAGTTGTTTTTCTTTTCTTTTTTAGAACTCTTTTTGCTCTAATTTTTTGTTTACATGGTGTTGTAAACCACCAATGTGTTTTAGTTATTACATGTGGGTATAGTTTATCTAAGAACGGTATTCCTAGTAAAATATCTCTTGTGGGTAATTTAAAATTGTATATTTCTTCTATAGTAAGTATTTTATCCCATATTTGTATTTTTATATTTTTTGATTTGTGGGTAATTATACTTCCTTCGTTGTTAAATCCTATTACTGGTAAGGGTGTTCTAAGTTTTTCCCATTTCTCTTCTGGTAGGCAAATATATCTACATAAATTTACTTCTGATCCCGTGTCTATCATAGGTGTGTAGTATCTATTGTAGTATCCTTCCACTATTATTTTTACTAGTATATGTATTTTCATATTTATAATATAGTTCTTTTTATTGTTACTTTCTTATTTTCATAATGTATGATTAGTTGTTCATTATCTAAGTTGTATGGTTTAACTTTTTCTAGCCATTTTATTCCTAATATAAAATTTTTATCTCCTTGGTATATTTTATGTCACGACCCCAAATCCGGTCATGATGGCGCCCAGCACACTGCTAGGCCAGCCCGACCAATCACACTCTCATCCCGAGTATGAAACTCAAATCAATTACCTGAATATTATTATCAACAATAAAGCTAAACTGAGTAATCACCCAACGATCTAGGGCCTCTAAACATGATAGGATAACAATAACTAAAGCAAAGACTCAAGTCTGAATAATGTATATACAAAGGAAAGCTGGAATAAGAAGAGAAGCCAGGTCCTGCGAACGCTGGCAGCTACCTTGACTGTCCAAAAGCACTCCCGAGCCGCAATGGAATCAGCTCTGCTGTGATGTACCTGGATCTGCACACAAGGTGCAGGGAGTCGGGTGTGAGTACTTCCAACTCAGCAGTAATAAAAGTAAATAATGCTGAAGTCTCACTCCCCCGAATCTGGTTGTGATGGTGCCTAGCACACTGCTAGGCCAGCCTGACCACTCAATAACAATAAAGGAGCTAGGAGCTCGTCTTATCCCATTTAAGCATATCAAATCATTAAACAATTATGATATATATATATATATATATAGAAAATGGGGAACCAAGTCCCAACACATACCAACTCCCATAGACCGAAGGGTCAAGAGTCATAAGCCTCTACATAGTATACAAAGTGTAAATAGCGAATATAACTGTGCACAACTGTGGGACGGTTAGAACAAAAATATAGACAAACTGGAGAATCAGGTCCTGCGAACGCTGGCAGCTACCTCGACTGTCCAAAAGCACTCCCGAGCCGCAATAGAATCAGCTCTGCTGTGATGTACCTGGATCTGCACACAAGGTGCAGGGAGTCAGGTGTGAGTACTTCCAACTCAGCGGTAATAAAAGTAAATAATGCTGAAGGGAAGAAAACCACGCAAGGCACTATCTCATGCTACACAATACAGAACTATCTTTATTCCTTACCAGCATATGTGAGTAGATTATTTAGAAATCTCAATTTTTAGCTTCTTTCTTTCATGATAATATACCAATACCTGGATACAATCTCAAGCGGTGCAAGTCCGCGCTCAAATCAGCCCCTCGGGCTCAGCACTCCTTATCAATTTACACCAGGAGATCTGGTCAATAAGGCAACTAATGCATATGTGCCAGTAATGTATGAGTGCTAAATGTTATGCCATGTAGTACACGTAAACCAATGTATGTATGCCATGCAATGCATATGACCGCTACGGCGTGTAGCCCGATCCAATTTGGGTACCCGTGCTCACTATGGGGGTTCAGACTCCGGAGGGGCTCCTACAGCCCAAGCACAGTATTAATATCACACCTGTTGCGGCGCGCAGCCCGATCCGTATACCACTGCGGCGTGCAGTCCGATCCATGCATGTGTATGCATATGCTCACATAAATTGTCATGCCCTAACATATGGCCCTCGGCCCCAATCAGTCTAACAAATAATCAAGAAAGCCCTACGGGCAACAATATCATATTAGCTCACAGCAAAAATGTAATTAAGACCTTGTTCAAGTTTTTCATAACCTTATAAGAATGCTGAATAGCAACCATTTAAAACCTTAAATTTAGAATAAAATATGCACAATGTTATCAAGACGGTGATACCAATCCCTGAAGGATTCAAATAATTGGCACGAAGCCCAAACATGATAATTAGTCCAATTCATTTCAACAATTAGGTGTTATTAATTATTACGCGGGACGGACCAAGTCACGATCCCCAATGGTGCTCTACCCACGCCCGTTATTCGGCGTACAAGTCACCTCAACACAACACTAAGATGTGCAAGTCCGGGGTTTATTAACCCTCAAGACATCATTTACAAGTATTACCCACCTCGAACCGGCGAAAACTCATGCCCGCGATGCCTTAGCTCCTCGAACCGGCATCCATGCACGTCAAAACTAGCACAAATCAGCACCAATATATCAAAATAGGCTAATGGAACATAACCCAATCGAAAGAACTCAAAAAATATCAAAAATACGAAATTTGCAAAACCCGAGCCCCGGGCCCACATCTCAAAAAACTTCGAAACTCATATTTCCAGAACCCTCGTCTCTCCACGAGTCCATACATATAAAATTTACCAAAATCGGAGTTCGATTGGCCTTTCAAAACCCAAATTTTCGTTTTCAATATCTAGGCCACAGTCCTTCACAATTTCTACCCAAATTCATGAAGATTGATGTTAATCCTACCATAAAATGATGTTTTTGAGTCAAGAAACTTACCTCCGATGAATACCCGATGATTTCCCAGCGTTTTCCCGTGATTTTCTTCTCTCTAGGGCTCAAAATTATGCTTTGGGTATAAGAACCCGTGAGTCCTCTATTCTACAATTGAATTCATTGCCTGGGAATTTAACTCTACGCGTTCGCGATGCACCTCACGCGAACGCGATGGCCCGTTCGATTACTTCATCGCGAACGTGACGCCCTATCACGCGTCCGCGAAGATCATTTCCCCCAGCCGCCGGATTTCTTCTATGCGAACGCGTCTACCCTTCACGCGAACGCGATGGTCTCCTTTTTTCTCCTACGCGAACGCGGCCTTATTCCACGCGAACGCGATGCGTTCCAACTTCCTCTCACGCGAACGCGTTACCATCCCATGTGAATGCGATGACCAATATGCCCCAGCCTACGCGAACGCGGGCCTTGCCCTCGTGAACGCGATGGCTTAATTTTTGCACAGTGGTCTGCAATTTACAGCAGACTTCCAAGTTCCAAAAATGCCGGATGATGGTCCAGATTCACCCCGAGGCCCCCGGGACCCCAACGAAAACCATCAACATACTTCAAAACACGATACGAACTTGTTCCAATCATAAAACACCATCCTAAACATCAAAATCACCAATTACACACGGGTTCAAGCCTAAGTTTTCTTCAAAACTTTCAAAACTAACATTCAATCCAAAACCCGATCAAACAACGTCCGAATGACCTGAAAATTTGCAGGCATATCCAAAATCACCTAACGGAGCTACTACAACTGTCGGAATTCCATTCCAACTCCCACATCAAAATCTCACCTACCGTTCGGATTTCGCCAAAATTCAACCTTCGCCAATTCAAGCCTAAAACTACACCGGACCTCCAAATTTAATTCTGATTGCTCTCCTAAGTCATAAATGATCCCCCGAAACTAGTCGAATCATCAGAATCCGATTCCGAGCACTCTAACTCGATAGTCAACTCTAGGTTGACTTTCCATATTCAAGCTTCTTTCAAAAATGCTATTTGCTTCATTTTCAATCCAATTCACTCCTAACTCACCCGATAGACCCTAACACTGATATAAAATCATAAAACATGTAATTGCGACATAACGGGGTGGTAATTCCCGTAACGACGGGCCGGGTCGTTACATTCTCCCCAACTTAAACCATCGCTCGTCCTTGAGCGTACCCAGAGTTGTACTGGAAGCAATTCCATAGCTGAAAGACCTTACCAAGCATATATTCGGGCGATCATACGTCACCCTATCTCACATAAGTCCGACAACACCATATAGCTGAAATTTCTCGCTCCAACTGAACCATAAACCACATTGCATTTTCTGAAATCATATGCCAAATGCTAATCCCATGCCTATACTCAGGATACACACGATCGAACTGTAATAGTCCATACTCGCCACCCCGGTGAGATCATATGATGTATCAAACAACCCAAGCACTGGAGACAATAATCCCTAATCACAACAATTTCCCACGATAACCAAATACCAACCGAAAAACCTTTTTCATTAGATAGAGTCTTATTCCAACACCTTCATATCCTGCCAACGGCAACCGCACACGCGATATATCGAACCCATCTCTCAGGTCAACCATTCATGAATCCATTTCCCTTTTAATTGATACTACAACAGAATTCGGAGCCAAATCTCGGTATTACCTTTCTAACCAGCTCAAATCACATATACTCACACTCATTATTGGCTTCAACGATCATTTCGATTATAACACACCGCACTGGTGATATGACACCTCAGCACCGGCCTAAGCCACGATGAGCACCACATGGGCTCCAATAGAAACGTCTGAACACACTCGAATCATGACAGCTCAAATCATGACAACTGTCTCCAGCAAAAGAGCTGCAATTCAATCCCTCTGTGCCATCATAATATAGAACTGAGATCGCGTCTCGCATTATAGAAATAGAGTACCTGAATCCTCCTCGAGAGGTCATAACATCACGTGGTCTTGCCACAATTCGTGATTCTATCCCAACATTATTACTCATGAAGCACCTCAAGCCACCAAGCTCAAAACGGTTAGCCACACACATATCTAGGTCTTGAACACAAGCAATCAACCTCACCCACGGTGAAACAATTAACATATGCTGTCAAATCCTGAAAGGACACAACCGATGTGTCATTCACCAAGCGATACTCAAAACGGACTTTTCCTCAGAAACGAGGAAATATTGTATACCAGGTAGCATATAAATAACTATATTTTCAAAATATTCTGTTACGGCGTGCAACCCGCTCCAATGACATTCCCGTTCCAATGACATACCCGTGGCGGCGTGCCACCCGATCCAAATACCATACCTGTGGCGGCGTGCCACCCGATCCAAATAACCCGTGGCGGCGTGCCACCGGATCCTCGCATAAATCTCACAAAAAGGAAATGCATATCGAGTCGAATTTTCTCATTACAGCAAACATATATATATATATATATAGCCTCAAGCTCGGCCACGAAACGCATCTGACAACGTTTCTCAATACTGGAACTGAATCAATGGTAGATACCTCTACACTAACATCCGCCCCTAAGGTCCAATTGACAAAGCAATGCCTACCAGCCGTCCGCTGGTCCCGGGTACAACTACTCTGTTGGAGCATACTCTGATGCTCTCTGCTACGCAATTTGTGCCATTTTCCGACATAGCCCATATCACATTAGTCTAGACGACCTGGCTTATGTCAACCAGTCTGAAATAAGGTATCATAACCCAAATTCATCATATCAAGCTAAGAGCTAAACGATGCTGATACACATGATATACAACCACTGCATAGGCGGATTACGAGAACTTCTAGTCTCCAACACATATATTACACATGAATCGCTATACCTGGTTCCACACTCCACCGTACGAATACATAATGCACATCAAGCGCTCATTCGTTCCACGAAAGCCATTCAAGAATTTCACTATGCCATCAACGACTCAACTATTACAGTCGATCCAACAAGAGAATACCACCATGCCATTAGATATTATCAGTTTACATTACCTTGTCCTTTTTGGACCATATTCCCTGCGAAGTTAATAGAATAGCAGTACCATTTTCTTAAATCATCAGAAAGATCGATTCTTAATTCACCTGCAGCTATCCGCGCTGCTCAATAATTTTATTGACTTCCCATATATTATGAACTGATCTCAAAACCTAGAATATACCATTATCAACTTCCCATCACACATCGTGTATACCATATCACACTAAGACAACGTGGAAATTCATATCCCTTTCCTCCGCCTCAACATCGGTCCACTCCACTAGTCAAGGACTTTCATGATCCCATATAGAGAAAACTCATTACACATTCCAAGTTTTGCATACCAACAGGAAATACACTCAATTTTCAAACCACATTAAAACACATCATAAACTCTTTCTCCCAATTACATTGTATAAGTTAAACTGCCAAGACTGAGTCCTTATACCCATATCGGGTTACACAACTGCCAGCACTTAAAAGCTTTATTGCACAATATCTGCAAGACTCATTACTTCAACCACATACCAGGAATTAGTCGTATTCCTTATCATACCGCTTCGGTTTATTAACAAGTTGTTCCATTTACCCAGTTTCCTTTGTGATTCATCTCTCATTTAATATTAGCCATTATTGTAGCACCCTAACACATCAACTCATGTTACCATACGAGACTCGTACATAAGACCACACGATCTAAGACCCATAGGCCACTGAATACTCCCTCAATGTTTCCCAAAAGCACCACATTCTACCACACTTTATTTTGATGAACTTCCCGCGATTTTTTTAAATTTGTTATCATTACTTCCCAATACGGATACGTAGAATCCCATCATTCACATGATATAACACAAGCCTTGATCTTTTCTAACGAAACCGCCGTCTTCAGCCATATGCAGAATCTTAAGACACTTGACTGTTACAAGCAAAATCTTGAACACCGTAAACAAATTCTCGGGCGTCGTTCACCCTTGTTCAGCTGTAATTCAACTGTCTTATTGAATAGAACAACTCGTGCCTTGCTAGAACTCTGACACCGCAGAACATGATTACATACAGATACAGTTAGCTATTTCTCCTTTCTATACACCAAACATTTATTACCAACATCAGTTCAAAACATCCTAGTATTTCTTCACATCTACGAAGCATCATAACCTTTATCAAGATTTCCCAATATACCTAGAGACAGAGCCAACACAGCACACGACAGTGCAATCAGTAAATCAATAGCAACCTCCCCAACTTAGCTCGAAGCCATATATCAAAGCACGTTTAACTGCTCATAGCATTCTTTACTCAAATGATGCCACAATGTTATAGTGAGATTAATCTCAAGTCATTTACAAGCCTTGATAGAGACTCGAATCATCAGAGACCTTAGCTCTTCTGCAATTCTTGCATTTATACACGCACCACCAATAAGCCAACTCTCTTTAGGTGACAAAAATCTTTCTAAGTCCCAAACTTTTCAAAAATTTGGGCAGAGTTTCCTTTGTAATTTGGCCTATCCACCTGCCAGAGAATCACCAAACCATTCTAACAATACATCCACAACTCAACAAAACATCACAATGAATTTCAACAACATTAAATCTCAATACTATACGAATCATCTTATCACAATTATACCTGAGCATGCGTTGCACCTGCTCGAATCATAACATATATCAAATACACTTCAATTACACATCGGAATCAACCCACCTATTTTTCCTCAATCTAGTATTTCAGTAAACACCTTCCACCGGGATATACATAGCATAATCACTTTAGTCTTCCTGAGTTTGAACTCGTTCCACTACACATAAGGCACTTTACCTTCCAATTACGAGATATGATAAATATTCACCACGCCCATAGCTCGGGGCTACACAACAGATTAGACAAGAGTCGAACAATTAACAACTCATCTATTAGTAAGCCTTCCTAATACTCTACAGATCGGCACAAGGTCCCAAACATGACTACTAGCCCAGTAACATAGATATAAGTCCAGTCTCAGTCACTTTACATAGTAATTTATCAATTGGGAAGGATCAAGTCCAAATCCCCAGTCACAATACCACCGCGCTCGTCACATGACGCGTGTATCATCTCAGCATAGCACTGTATAGTAAGAATACGGGGTTTCAGACCCTCAGTACCTTATCTATTGCAATCACTCACAAAATCAGCACCTCGATGCTCAAGTCATATACAAGGTCCAGCCTCAAGTCATCCAGACTGGCCCAACATGAACTCACAGAGATTATATCTCGCCCCTCGTTCGGGGAAATCACAAGGCATATGACAATTATATTAATGCGCTCGATGCGTAGACAGACATGCAGAAGGAATTTCAAAAGTATATTTCAAGCTGAATCAAGTATGCACGATAGGAATTCAAAAAAATGTGAAGTGTTTCCTAAAGGTTCGCAGCCTTTCGAGGATAAGTACAGGCGTCCACGTACCGATCCACAAGAATCTACTAACCAACTCAAGACTCATGAGGCCTAGTAAACTTAGGCTCTAATACCAACTTGTCACGCCCCCAAATCCGTGATGGCGCCCAGCACACTGCTAGGCCAGCCTGACCACTCAATAACAATAAAAGAGTTAGGAGCTCGTCTTATCCCATTTAAGCATATCAAATGATTAAACAATAGTGATATATATATATAGAAAACGGGGAACCAAGTCCCAACACGTGTCAACTCCCATAGACCGAAGGGTCAAGAGTCATGAGCCTCTACAGAGTATACAAAGTGTAAATAGCGAATATAGTTGTACACAAGTGTGGGATGGTCAGAACAAAAATATAGACAAACTGGAGAATCAGGTCCTACGAACGCTGGCAGCTACCTCGACTGTCCAAAAGCACTCCCGAGCCGCAATAGAACCAGCCCTGCTGTGATGTACCAGGATCTACACAAAAGGTGTAGGGAGTCGGGTGTGAGTACTTCCAACTCAGCAGTAATAAAAGTAAATAATGCTGAAGGGAAGAAAACCATGCAAGGCACTATCTCATGCTACACAATAAAAAACTATCTTTATTCCTTACCAGCATATGTGAGTAGATTATTTAGAAATCTCAATTTTTAGCTTCTTTCTTTCATGATAATGTACCAATACCTGGATACAATCTCAAGCAGTGCAAGTCCGCACTCAAATCAGCCCCTCAGGCTCAACACTCCTTATCAATTTACACGAGGAGATCTGGTCAATAAGGCAACTAATACATATGTGCCAGTAATGTATGAGTGCTAAATGTTATGCCACATAGTACACGTAAACCAATGTATGTATGCCATGCAATGTATATGACCGCTACAGCGTGTAGCCCGATCCAATTTGGGTACCTGTGCTCACTGTGGGGGTTCAGACTCCGGAAGGGCTCCTACAGCCCAAGTACAATATTAATAACACACCTGCTGTGGCGCGCAGCCCGATCCATATACCACTGCGGCGTGCAATCCGATCTATGCATGTGTATGCATATGCTCATATGAATGTCATGCTCTAACATATGACCCTCGGCCCAATCAGTCTAACAAATAATCAAGAAAGTCCTACGGGCAACAATATCATATTAGCTCACAACAAAAATGTTATTAAGACCTTGTTCAAGTTTTTCATAACCTTATAAGAATGCTGAATAGCAAAATACCATTTAAAACCTTAAATTTAGAATAAAATATGCACAGTGTTATCAAGACAGTGATACCAATCCCTGAAGGATTCAAATAATTGGCACGAAGCCCAAACATGACAATTAGTCCAATTCATTTCAACAATTAGGTGTTATTATTTATTACGCGGGACGGACCAAGTCACGATCCCCAATGGTGCTCTACCCCACGCCCGTTATTCGGCGTGCAAGTCACCTCAAGACAGCACTAAGATGTGCAAGTCCGGGGTTTACTAACCCTCAGGACATCATTTACAAGTATTACCCACCTCGAACCGACGAAAACTCATGCCCGCGACGCCTTAGCTCCTTGAACCGGCATCCATGCACGTCAAAACTAGCACAAATCAGCACCAATATATCAAAATAGGCTAATGGAACATAACCCAATCGAAAGAACTCGAAAAATATCAAAAATCACGAAATTTGCAAAACCCGAGCCCCGGGCCCACATCTCGAAAAACTTCGAAACTCATATTTCCAGAACCCTCGTCTCGCCATGAGTCCATACATATAAAATTTACCAAAATCGGAGTTCGATTGGCCTTTCAAAACCCAAATTTTCGTTTTCAATATCTACGCCACAATCCTTCACAATTTCTACCCAAATTCATGAAGATTGATGTTAATCCTACCATAAAATGATGTTTTTGAGTCAAGAAACTTACCTCCGATGAATACCCGATGATTTCCCAGCGTTTTGCCGTGATTTTCGTCTCTCTAGGGCTCAAAATTATGTTTTGGGTATAAGCACCCGTGAGCCCTTTGTTCTGCAATTAAACTCACTGCCTGGGAATTTAACTCTACTCGTTCGTGATGCACCTCACGCGAACGCGATGGCCCGTTCGATTACTTCATCGCGAACGCGATGCCCTATCACGCGTCCGCGAAGATCATTTCCCACAGCCGCCGGATTTATTCTACGCGAACGCATCTACCCTTCACGCAAACGCGATGGTCTCCATTTTTCTCCTACGCGAACGCGACCTTATTCCACGCGAACGCGATGCGTTCTAACTTCCTCTCACGCAAACGCGTTACCATCCCATGCGAACGCGATGAACAATATGCCCCAGCCTACGCGAACGCAGGCCTTGCCCTCGCGAACGCGATGGCTTAATTTTTGCACAGTGGTGTGCAATTTACAGCAGACTTCCAAGTTCCAAAAATGCCGGATGATGGTCCAGATTCACCCCGAGGCCCCCGGGACCCCAACGAAAACCATCAACATACTCCAAAACACGATACGAACTTGTTCCAATCATGAAACACCATCCTAAACATCAAAATCACCAATTACACACGGGTTCAAGCCTAAGTTTTCTTCAAAACTTTCAAAACCAACATTCAATCCAAAACCCGATCAAACGACGTCCGAATGACCTAACAATTTGCAAGCATATCCAAAATCAGCTAACGGAGCTACTACAAATGTCAGAATTCCATTCCGACTCCCGGATCAAAATCTCACCTACCGTTCGGATTTCGCCAAAATTCAACCTTCGCCAATTCAAGCCTAAAACTACACCGGACCTCCAAATTCAATTCCGATTGCTCTCCTAAGTCATAAATGATCCCCCGAAACTAGTCGAATCATCAGAATCCGATTCCGAGCACTCTAACTCGATAGTCAACTCTAGGTTGACTTTCCATATTCAAGCTTCTTTCAAAAATGCTATTTGCTTCATGTTCAATTCACTCCTAACTCACCCGATAGACCCTAAAACTGATATAAACTAATAAAACATGTAATTGCGATATAACGGGGTGGTAATTCCCGTAACGACGGGCCGGGTCGTTACATGAAGGGAAGAAAACCACGTAAGGCACTATCTCATGCTACACAATACAGAACTACCTTTTTATTTCTTTCAAGCATATGTGAGTAGATTATTAGAAATCTCAATTTTTTAGCTTCTTTATTTCATGATAATATACCAATACCTGGATACAATCTCAAGTAGTGCAACTCCGCACTCAAATCAGCCCCTCGGGCTCAGCACTCCTTATCAATTTCCACCAGGAGATCTGGTCAATAAGGCAACTAATGCATGTGTGCCAGTATAATGTATGAGTGCTAAATGTTATGCCACGTAGTACACGTAAACCAATGTATGTATGCCATGCAATGCATATGACCGCTACGGCGCGTAGCCCGATCCAATTTGGATACCCGTGCTCACTGTGGGGGTTCAGACTTCGGAGGGGCTCCTACAGCCCAAGCACAATAATAATATCACACCTGCTACGGCGCGCAGCCCGATCCATATACCACTGCGGCGTGCAGTCCGATCCATGCATGTTTATGCATATGCTCACATAAATTGTCATGCCCTAATATATGGCCCTCGGCCCCAATCAGTCTAACAAATAATCAAGAAAACCCTACGGGAAACAATATCATATTAGCTCATAGCTAAAAATGTTATTAAGACCTTGTTCAAGTTTTTCATAACCTTATAAAAATGCTGAATAGCAAAATACCATTTTAAACCTTAAATTAAGAATAAAATATGCACAGTGTTATCAAGACAGTGATACCAATCCCTGAAGGATTCAAATAATCGGCATGAAACCCAAACATGATAATTAGTCCAATTCATTTCAACAATTAGGTGTTATTATTTATTACGCGGGACGGACCAAGTCACAATCCCCAATGGTTCTCTACCCCATGCCCGTTATCCGGCGTGCAAGTCACCTCGACACAGCACTAAGCTGTGCAAGTCCGGGGTTTACTAACCCTCAGGACATCATTTACAAGTATTACCCACCTCGAACCGACGAAAACTCATGCCCGCGACACCTTAGCTCCTCGAACCGGCATCCATGCACGTCAAAACTAGCACAAATCAGCACCAATATATCAAAATAGGCTAATGGAACATAACCCAATCGAAAGAACTCGAAAAATATCAAAAATTACGAAATTGGCAAAACCAAAGCCCCAGGCCCACATCTCGAAAAATTTCAAAATTCATATTTCCAGAATCCTCATCTCGCCACGAGTCCATACATATAAAATTTACCAAAATCGGAGTTCGATTGGCCTTTCAAAACCCAAATTTTCGTTTTCAATATCTAGGCCACAATCCTTCACAAGTTCTACCCAAATTCATGAAAATTGATGTTAATTCTACCATAAAATGATGTTTTTGAGTCAAGAAACTTACCTCCGATGAATACCCGATGATTTCCCAGGCGTTTTCCCGTGATTTCTTCTCTCTAGGGCTCAAAAATGGTGTTTTGGGGTATGAAACCCGCGACTGGTTCTGTTCTGTAATTAAACTCACTGCCAAACCATTCCTTCTATGCGATCGCAATGACCCTATGCGATCGCATAGAGTTAAATTTTCCTGCCAATAACCCCTTCTATGCGATCGCAATGCATCTCCGCGATCGCATAGCACAATCTTCCGGACCTCCCTTTTTGCTTCTCTACGATCGCAGCACTGGTTATGCGATCGCAATGTGCAGTCTGACAAACTTATGCGATCGCACTCCTTGCTATGCGATCGCATAGCACATTTTCCACACCCCTCCAGGCTCTTCTATGCGATCGCAATGACTCTATGCGATCGCATAGCACATTTTCCACACCCCTCCAGGCTCTTCTATGCGATCGTAATGACTCTATGCGGTCGCATAGAGCAATCACTGTCTGCAATTTTTCTGCAGCAACTTCAAAATCAAAACTTGCCCGTTAGGCATCCGAAATGATCCCGAGAACCCCGGGACCTCAACCAAAGCCACCAATACATCACATTACCTCATTCAAACTTGCTCGAAACATAAAAACACCATCCTAAACATCAAAATCAACATTTTTACACGGATTCAAGCCTAATTTCCTTAAAACTTTCCGAATTACACATTCAATCCAAAAACCGATCAAACGACGTCCGAATGACCTAAAAATTTGCAGGCATATCCAAAATCACCTAACGGAGCTACTGCAACTGTAGGATTCCATTCCGACTCCCGGATCAAAATCTCACCTACCGTTCGGATTTCGCCAAAATTCAACCTTAGCCAATTCAAGCCTAAAACTACACCGGACCTCGAAATTCAATTCCGATTCCTCTCCTAAGTCATAAATGATCCCCCGAAACTAGATGAATCATCAGAATCTGATTCCGAGCACTCTAACTCGATAGTCAACTCTAGGTTGACTTTCCATATTTAAACTTCCTTCAAACATGTTATTTGCTTCATTTTCAATTCAGTTCACTCCTAACTCACCCGATAGGTTCTAACACTGATATAAAAGCATAAGATATGTAAATGCAAGGTAACGAGGTGGAAATTCCCGTAACGACGGGCCGGGTCGTTACATTCTCCCCAACTTAAACAAACGCTCGTCCTCGAGCGGACTCAGAGTTGTACTAGAAGCAACCCAATAGCTGAATGACCTTACCAAGCATATAATCGGGCGATCATACGTCACCTTATCTCACGTAAGTCCGAAAACACCATATAGTCAAAATTTCACAGACCATCTAAACCATAAATCACATTGTACTTTCTGAAATCATATGCCAAATGAAAATCCCATGCCTATACTCAGGATACACTCAAATCCACTAAAATAACCCATATCTACTACTCCGGGTGAGATCATATGGTGTATCAACAACCCAATCACTCAAGACGATAATCTCTAATCACAACGACTGGCCACAATAACCAAATACTTGCTGAAAACCTCTTTCATTAGATCGAGTCTTATTCCAACACCTCCATATCCTGCCCACAGCAGCTGAAGCACGTGATATACCGAACCCATCTCTCAGGTTTAACCATTCGTGAATCTATTTTGCTTTTTAAAACTGATACCATGATAGGTTTCGGAACCAAACCTCGATTTTTTTACCTTTCTAACAAGCTAAGATCCAATATGCTCGTATTCATTAATGACTCCAACGGTCATTTCGATCATAACATACCACACTGGTGACATGACATCTCAACCACCGGCCTAAGCTGCGACGAGCACAACATAGGCTCCAATAGAAACGTCCGCACACACTCGAATCATGATAGCTCAAATCATGACAACTATCTCCAGCAAATAGAGCTACAATTTAATCCCTCTGTGCCATCATAATATAGAACTGAGATCGCGTCTCGCATTATAGAAATAGAGTATATAGAAATAGAGTACATGAATCCTCCTCGAGAGGTCATAACATCACGTGGCCTTGCCACGATTCGTGATTCTATCCCAACGTTATTACTCATGAAGCACCTCAAGCCACTAAGTTCAAAACGATTAGCCACGCACATATCTAGGCCTTGAACCCCAGCAATCAACCTTACCCACGGTGAAACAATTAACGTATGCTATGAAATCCTAAAAGGACACAATCGACGTGCCATTCGCCAAGCGATACTCAAAACGGACTTTTCCTCAGAAGCGAGGAAATATTGTATACCAGGTAGCATATAAATAACTATATTTTCAAAATATTCTGTTGCGGCGTGCAACCCGCTCCAATGACATACCTGTGGCGGCGTGCCGCCCGATCCGGATACCATACCTGTGGCGGCGTGCCACCCGATCCAAATAATTTACTTGTGGCAGCGTGCCACCCGATCCACGAACACATCTAGCAAAAGGGAATGCACATCGAGTCAAGTCGCTCATCGCAACAACATATACATAGCCTCAAGCTCGGCCACCTGAAATGCATCCAACAAAGTTCCTCAATACTGGAACTGAATCAATGGTAGATACCTCTACACTGACATCTGCCACGAAGGCCCAACTGTCAAAGCAATACCTGCCAGTCGTCCGCTGATCCTAGGGTACATCTACCCTACGGGAGCATGATCTGATGCACTCTGCCACGCAGTTTGTGACATTTTTCTAACATAGTCCATATCGCATAAGTCTAGACAACCTGGCTTATGACAACCAGTCTGCAATCAAGTATCATTATTCAAATTCATCGTATCAAGCAACAAGAGAGCCATTAGGGCTTCCAATTTCCAATAATCGCTAAACGGTATCGATACACACGTCATACAACCACTGCGTAGGCGGATTAAGAGAACTTCCAGTCTCCAACACATATATAACACATGAATTACTATACCTTGTTCCACACCCCACCGTACGAATACATAACGCACATCAAGCGCCCATTCGTACCACGAAAACCATTCAAGAAGTTCACTATGCCATCAACGACTCAATTATTACAGTCGATCCAACAAGAGAATACCACCATACCATTAGATATTATCAGTTTACCTTGTCCTTTTGGAGCATATTCCCTGCCAAGTTACTAGAATAGCAGTACCATTTTCTTAAATCATCAGAAAGATTGATTCTTAAATTACCTGCAGCTGTCCGCACTGCTCAATAATTTTATTGACTTCCCATATATTATGAACTGATCTCAAAACCTTGAATGTGCCACTATTAACTTTCCATAACACATCGTGTATACCATATCACACTAAGACAACATGGAAATTCATATCCCTTTTCCCCCGCTGCAAACATCGGCGCACTCAACTAGTCAAGGACTTTCGTGATCCCATATAGAAGAAAACTCATTACACATTCCACGCTTCGCATACCGACAGGAATATACTCATTTTCAAACCATGATAAAACACATCACAAACTATTTGTTCCCATTCGTTGCATAAGTTTAACTGCCAGGACTGAGTCCTTATACCCATATCAAGTTACACAACTGCCAGCACTCAAGAGCTTTGCTGCAATGTCTGCAAGCCTCATTACTTCAACCACATACCAGGAATCAATTGTATTCCTTTTTATACCATTCTGGTTTATTAACAAGTTGTTCCATTTACCCAGTTTCCTTTCTGATTCATCTTTAATTTCATATCAGTCTTTACTGTAGTATGACAATGCCTCAACCCTTTTTACCGCACAAGACTCGTACACAAGACCACACGGTCTAAGACCCATAGGCCACAGAATACTCTCTCAATGTTCCCCAGAAGTGCCACATTCTACCACACATTATTTTGAAGAACTTCCTGCGATTCTTTTAAATTTTTTATCATTACTTCCCAATGCGGATACATAAAATTCCATCATTCACATGATATAACACAAGCCTTGATCTTTTCTGACGAAACCACCCCCTTTATCCACATACACAATTCTTAAGGCACCTGACTGTTACAAGCAAAACCTTGAACACTGCAAACCATTCTTGGGCGTCATTCACCCTTATTCAATTATAATTTAACTGTCTTATTGAACAGAACCACTCGTGTCTTGTTAGAATTCTGACATCGCAGGACATGATTACATACAGATACAATTAGCTACCTGTCCTTTCTGTACGCTAAACATTCTTTACCAACAGCAGTTCAAAACACCCTAGTATTTCCTCAGATCTACGAAGCACCGTAACCTTTGTAATGACCCGGCCGGTCGTTATATAAAATTATGCCCCAATCCCCAATTTAACTGTTCCCCTAAGTTCATTCCTGCTATTGTGGCTTGCCGGGAGAGTCGGTTCTGATATTGGAGCATTTTGGGACACTTAGTCTCTAAATGAGGGCTTTAAAGTTAGAAAATAGTCCGTAGCTGGAACAGTGTTAAGATGACCTCGGAATGGAAATCCGATGGTTCCATTAGCTCCGTTAGGTGATTTCGGGGTTGGGAGCGCATTCAAAAAGTATTTTGGAGGTCCGTAGCTCAATTAGGCTTGAAATGCCGAAGTGTGAAATTTTGGCGAATCCGAACGATAGGTAAGATTTTCATCCGGAGGTCAGAATGGAATTCCGACAATTTCTGTAGCTTCGTTATGTGATTTTGGATATGTCCGCAAATTTTCATGTCAGTCGGACGTCGTTTGGTTGGGTTTTATATCGAATGTGCAATTCGGAAAGTTTTAAGAAATTTATGCTTGAATTCTATGTGAATTATGGGTTTTGATGTTGTTAGACGTGTGTTGAGGATTGGAACAAGTTCGAATAAGGTATTAGGATGTGTTGGTGTGTTTGGATGAGGTCCCGGGGGCCTCGGGGTTATTTCGGATGGTTAAACGGGAAGAAAACATGGAAATTGCAGGTTTAGGAGTTCTGTTTCTGTTGTTTTCGCCCCTGCGGAAATGGAACCGCAGAGGCGAGTCCGCTGAAGCGGAAATGTAATCGCGGGGGCGGGTTTGTTCGCAGGAGCGGACGTTTGTCCGCTGAGGCGGCATCGCAGGTGCGAGGCTCAGACCGCAGGAGCGGTCAAGAGGCGGAACTGGGAAATCCGCAGAAGCGGACTCTGGTTCGCAGGAGCGAGAATTATCGTAGAAGCGGCTGCTCGATAGAAGAAGCGGACGCGCAGAAACGTCCCTGGGATCGCCGAAGTGGAATGGGCCAGCCAGGCCTGGGTTCGCAGAAGCGACAAAATGTCGCGGAAGCGGTTCCGCAGAAGCGGAAAATAGTCCGCAGAAGCGAAAATCGCAGAGGGTTTAATTATACCAGAAGTTAGAAATTTCGGAAACATTCCAAACATTTGAGGGCTCGGCTTAAGAGGCGATTTGGGCAATTTTTGAGGGAGATTCAAGGGAAATCATCAAGTAATCATCTATGGACTCATCTTATGATTAGTATTGATAATATTATGCAATTATATCATGAAAATGGAGGAATTTAGGGTAATTTATGGAGGATTTAGCCCTAGGCTTGAACTTTAGAAAATCAAGGTTTTGAAAGGGCAAATGGAGTCCGAATTTGGTAAATCTTATATTCTTAGACTCGTATTGAGACGAGTGTTCCGAATATATAAATTTCGTGATTTTTCGATAAGCTTACCGAAAGTCGGGTTTTGGCAACTTGTGGGTTTTTGGTGTATTTTGAGTTGTTTTGATTGGGTAATGCCCAATTGGCCTATTTTGATGTGATTCTATTTATTTTTATCAGATACTATACCTATGGAGGCCGACATTCGCGGCAAGAGGGTTGTCTCTTAGCGGTTTTATACCGGAGTCGAGGTAAGTGGCTTGTCTAACCTCGTGTGGGGGAACTTCCACCCCTAGGATTTTTATGTGATAGCTTAAATGCCTTGTACGCGAGGTGACGAGCATGTACATGCGCTGGTTGTTGAACACATACTTTATCTAAAATGCCTAATTTGTGATATCCCTGTTTTTAGCTGATTAATTCGATATTCTTACCCGGTAGTAGTTAGAAAAGCATGATTAGGTAGTATTTTATGACTAGTTGCCTAATTGCCTTACTTGAGCTTCTTTATAGTTGTTGGCACTATTTTCGGTGAAGTTGTAGTTAAGCATATTATATTCTTTCTGCGCTTTGCTTTATTTGTTATGTTTTTGGACTGCGGGTTCGATTCCCGGAGACCCAGGGCTGTAGGTTCGATTCCCGAGATCCTGAGTTATTTGTAGGGACTACGGGTTCGATTCCCGAGATCCCGAGTTATTTGTAGGGACTACGGGTTCGATTCCCGAGATCCTGAGTTATTTGTAGGGACTACGGGTTCGATTCCCGAGATCCTGAGTTGTTGGTAGGGACTACGGGTTCGATTCCCGAGATCCTGAGTTATTTGTAGGGACTGCGGGTTTGATTCCCGGAGATCCTGAGTTATTGATTTATTATTGAGACATGGGCTGCGGGTTTGATTCCCGGAGACCCAGAGGTACTGTCAATGGGACTGTGGGTTCAATTCCCACAGGTCATGGACTTGTTCATTGAGTTGTTACTTGTTGTTAGTTTACTTGTAGACGTTTGCAATAATCACTTTATTGTTGTTATTTAAAGATTATTGTCATTTAAACTGCTCATTATTGTTATTGTCATTTTATTATTGATTTCTCTCAGTAGGGCCCTGACCTTCCTCGTCACTACTCCATCGAGGTTAGGCTTGGCACTTACCGAGTACCGCCGTGGTGTACTCATGCTACTCTTCTGCACACTTTTGTTGTGCAGATCCAGGTACATCAGGACAGGCTCACACCAGGTGATTCAGCGGCGCTTTGGGAGACCTCGAGGTATGATCTGCTACGTCCGCGGATCCGGAGGCCTTCCTTCTATTCTAGTGCTAGTAGATGTTTTTCTTTCATTCCATTGTTAGATACTCCTTGTACATAGAGCTACAGTCGTATGATCTCTTTTAGTCTGTGTTACCCGTGGGATTCGGGTCTTGGTAGAGTTTTATACAGTGTATTTGAAGGGTGTATGTGCCAAGCGGCACGGATTACATTCCTTTTATCTTATCTCTCGCTAATTCTTATTAAATGTGCATAAGCTTGTATATTCCGCAACGTGTTAGGCTTACTTAGTCGTGGAGACTGGGTGCCATCACGACATGTTCACGATTGGTGAACTAGGGTCGTGACAAGTTGGTATCAGAGCTCTAGGTTCATAGGAGTCACGTGACACAGGCCGGTTACTTAGAGTCTAGCTGATCGATACGGAGATGTCTGTATTTATCTATGAGGGGCTATGTAACTGTTTAGGAAACTCTTGATTTCTTTTGGATTCCTTGTCGTGCGACATTTTTGGCATCAAAATCTAAACTATTGCTTTCTATTTTCTCACAGATGGTGAGGACACGAGCTACTCGCGATGATCAGGTACCCGCGCCCCCTGTTGCCGCCGTCGGAGGCCGGGGCCGAAGTAGAGGACGAGGACGCGCCCGAGGTGTAGAGCACCCGCGTGTCCTACCACTGAGGCACCACAGGTGGATTAGGTTAGAGCGCAGGCCCCTGGTTCACCTACTACCGCTACTACGACTCCAACACTCCAGTAGACTCTAGCCCTGTTTATGAGCATGTACACTACTCTAGGTCAGGCAGGGTTGCTTCCTCTCGCCGCAGCTACATCTCAAGCCGGGGGAGGGGCCTAGACTCCCGCAGCCTGCACACCTGAGCAGCGAGTGCCTGTGGAGCAGGTTCCAGAGGTTATTGTTATGCCTCCTGCCGCCCCAGCACAGCCCGGAGGTGGACCAGCTGCCTCTGAGGACGAGCAGCGTAGATTGGAGAGGTTCAAGAAATAGGACCTTCCAGTGTTCAGTGGTTTGGCTTCAGATGATGCATTGGGTTTTCTGGAGGAGTTTCATCATATTCTTCGCACTATGGGGATTGTGGAGACCAGCAGGGTTTCCTTCACTGCTTTTCAGTTTCGCGAGGCCACTTATGATTGGTGGCGCACGTATGAGTTGGATAGTCCAGAGGAGTCTGCTTCATTGACCTGGACGTAGTTTTCAGATCTATTTTTGAGAGAGTTTGTTCCTCAGAGCCTTAGGGATTCTTGGCGCTCGGAGTTTGAGCGGTTGCGACAGGGTTCCATGTCAGTATCGAAGTATGCTATTAGTTTCACCCGTCTTGTCAGGCATGCACCGGCCTTGGTAGCCACAGTCCGGGAGAGGGTGCGGAGATTTATTGAGGGCCGATTCCGCCTATCCGATCCGAGCATGGCCGCAGAGCCGGAGACATATATATCTTATCGGCGGGCGGTGAGCATTGCCAAGAGGATCGAGAGTATGCTCCCTAGAGAGCGGGGATAGAGGGAGGCCAAGAGGTCTCGTGAGTCGGGCTATTTCTCTGGTGCCCGCACTTCAGCAGCCGGTCGTTTTGGCAGGGGTTATTCCGGTCGTCCAGTTCACTCAGCATTGCCAGCAGCCGGTAGTACTCCAGCTCTTCCAGCACCTCAGGAGCCTTATTATGCTCCCCAGTTTCCAGTGCACCTCCTGTGCGGGGTACCTCCAGGGGTCAGACTAGTGGGGATGAGGCCGGTCAGTCACAGCCACCGCGTCCTCCCAGAGCTTGTTTTGAGTGTGGGGATACTCTCCATCTGGTTAGGGAGTGCCCCGAGCGTAGGAGAGGAGCACATCCGCAGTCTTCGCAGCCTAAGTGCGGCTCTCAAGGTCAGCAGGCCATCATTCCAGCCCTAGCTGTCACTCCACCTGCCCAGCCAGCTAGGGGCGGGGATCAGGGTACCAGAGGCCGCCCTCGAGAGGGGGGACTGGCCAGATTCTATGCTATTCTTGATCGCGCTGCGGCTGTTACATCTGATTTTGTTATCACAGGTATTATTCTGGTTAGTCACAGGGAGGCATCGGTTTTATTCGACCGTGGTTCCACTTTTTCATATGTGTCTTCTTACTTTGCTTCTTATATGGGTGTGCCTCACGATTCTTTGAGTGCCCCCATTTATGTTTCCACTCTGGTAGGTGATTCTTTGGCTGTGTACCGTGTATATCGGTCGTGTTTGGTTACCATTTGTGGTTTTGAGACCAGAGCGGATCTATTGTTGCTCGGGATGGTCGATTTTGATATTATTCTGGTCATGGACTGGTTGTCGCCCCATTATGCTATTCTTGATTGTCACGCCAAGACCGTGACGCTGGCTATGCCAGGCATTCCATGTATTGAGTGGAGTGGTACTCTAGATCACACCCCTAGCCGTGTTATATCTTTTCTCAGAGCTCAGCGTATGGTTGAGAAGGGGTGTGCTGCTTATCTAGCCAATGTGCGGGACGTCAGTATTGACACTCCCTCGATTAATTCCGTTCTTGTGGTACGTGACTTTGCTGATGTATTTCCAGCTGATCTCCCGAGCATGCCGCCCGACAGAGATATTGACTTTGCTATTGATTTGTTGTCGGGCACTCAGCCCATTTTCTATTCCACCGTACCGTATGGCTCCTCCTGAGTTGAAGGAGTTGAAGGATCAGTTACAGGAGTTATTGAGTAAGGGTTTCATTCGACCCAGTGTTTCGCCTTGGGGTGCTCCTGTGTTGTTTGTGAACAAAAAGGACGGTTCTATGCGTATGTGTATTGACTATCGTCAGCTGAACAAGGTTATAGTGAAGAACCGGTATCCTTTGCCCCGCATTGATGATTTATTTGACCAACTACAGGGCTCACAAGTGTTTTCTAAGATTGTTTTGCCCTCTGGGTATGGTCAGTTAAAGATTCGGGAGCCAGGATATCCCGAAGACTGCCTTCAGGACTCGGTATGGCCACTATGAGTTCCTCGTGATGTCTTTTGGGTTGACTAATGCCCCAGCAGCCTTTATGCATTTGATGCACAGTGTGTTCAGGGCCTTATCTGGACTCATTCGTGATTGTCTTCATTGATGATATTCTAGTATATTTCAGGAAGAGCACGAGCAGCATTTGAGGATAGTGCTTTAGATTCTGAGGGAGAAGCAGCTTTATGCCAAGTTCTCTAAATGTGAATTCTGGTTGAGTTCAGGTGGCATTTTTGGGCCACGTGGTGTCGAGTGATGGTATTCGAGTAGATCCGAGGAAGGTGGAGGCCGTTCAGAGTTGGCCCAGACCCTCCTCCGCTACTGAGATTCGCAGTTTCCTTGGTTTGGCGGGCTATTACCGTCGTTTTGTAGAGGGGTTCTCTTCGATTGCAGCACCTATGACCAGATTGACCCAAAAGGGTGCCCCTTTCCAGTGGACAGACGAGTGTGAGGCGAGCTTTCAGAAGCTCAAGACAGCTTTGACTTCGGCCCCTATATTGATGTTGCCTACGGGTTCGGGGTCCTATACTGTATATTGTGATGCCTCACGAGTTGGACTCGGTGCGGTATTGATGCAGGACGGTAGGGTGATTGCCTACGCGTCGAGACAGCTGAAGGTGCATGAGAAGAATTACCCTGTTCATGATTTAGAGCTAGCTGCCATTGTTCACGCCTTGAAAATTTGGCGTCATTATTTATATGGGGTTCCTTGTGAGATCTACACTGATCACCGGAGCTTGCAGCACTTGCTTAAGCAGAAGGACCTGAATATGCATCAGAGGAGATGGTTGGAGTTACTGAAGGACTATGATATTACCATTCTCTATCACCCGGGCAAGGCGAATGTGGTTGCGGATGCCTTGAGTCGTCGGGCAGAGAGTTTGGGGAGTTTAGCATATCTACCAGCTTCGGAGAGGCCTATGGCGATGGATGTTCAAGCTTTGGCCAGGAAGTTTGTTAGACTAGATCTTTCGGAGCCCAGCCGGGTACTAGCCTGTGTGGTTTCTCGGTCTTCTCTATTTGACCGCATCAGGGAGCGTCAGTTCGACGACCCTCATTTGCTTGTCCTTCAGGATAGAGTTCGGCGTGGTGATGCTCGAGATGTTAGCATCGGGGATGATGGAGTCATGAGGATGCAGGGGCGTATCTGTGTGCCCAATGTAGATGATCTTCGAGAGCTGATTCTAGCAGAGGCCCATAGCTCGCGGTATTCCATCCATCCGGGAGCCGCGAAGATGTATCGGGACTTGAAACAGCATTACTGGTGGAGGCGGATGAAGAGGGATATAGTTGATTATGTTTCTAGATGCCTCAACTGCCAGCAGGTGAAGTATGAACATCAGCGTCCGGGTGGATTGATGCAGCAGATTGAGATTCCAGAGTGGAAATGGGAGCGCATCACCATGGACTTGGTATCTGGACTTCCACGGACTGTTAGGAAGTTTGATTCCATTTGCGTTATTGTGGATCGGCTGACCAAGTCCGCCTATTTTATACCGGTGAGCACTACTTATTCATCGGAGCAACTGGCGGAGATCTATATCAGGGAGATAGTTCGGCTGCATGGTATTCCAGTTTCCATCATTTCGGATAGAGGCACTCGGTTCACTTCACGGTTCTGGAGAGCCGTACAGCAGGAGTTAGGTACTCGGGTGGAGCTGAGCATAGCATTTTACCCCCCAGACTGATGGGCAGTCCGAGCGCACTATTCAGATTTTGGAGGATATGCTCCGTGCGTGCGTGATTGAGTTTGTAGGTTCATGGGATCACTTCTTGCCACTGGCGGAGTTTGCTTATAACAATAGCTACCAGCCTAGTATTCAGATGGCGCCGTATGAGGCCCTATATGGTAGGAGGTGCGGGTCTCCCGTGGGTTGGTTTGAGCCGGGCGAGGCCAGGTTGCTAGGTACTGATATGGTTCAGGAGGCTATGGACAAGGTCAAGGTGATTCAGGACAGACTTCGTGCAGCCCAGTCTAGACAGAAGAGTTACGCGGACAAGAAGGTTCGCGATGTGGCTTTTATGGTGGGTGAGCGGGTTCTGCTTCTGAGTCTCGCCCATGAAGGGCGTTATGAGGTTTGGGAAGAAAGGAAAGCTGAGTCCTAGGTTTATTGGCCCTTTTGAGATTTTGAGGCGTGTTGGGGAGGTTGCTTACGAGTGGGCCTTACCTCCTAGTTTAGCCGGAGTTCACCCCGTATTTCATGTCTCCATGCTCCGGAGATACCATGGTGACCCGTCGCATGTGTTGGATTTCACTTCGGTTCAGCTAGACAAGGATCTGTCTTATGTTGAGGAGCCAGTTGCCGTTCTAGACAGGCAGGTCAGAAAGCTAAGGTCAAATAACATCGCTTCGGTAAAGGTTCAGCGGCGGGGCCAGCCGGTCGAGGAGGTGACTTGGGAGACTGAGCAGGATATGCGCAGCCAGTACCCTCATCTTTTCACTACTCCGGGTATGTCTTCTATGCTCGTTCGAGGACGAACGAATCTTTGAAGTGTGGGAAGATGTAACCACCCAGCCGGTCGTTTTAGAAAATTACGCCCCAATCCCCAATTTAACTGTTCCCCTAAGTTCATTCCTGCTATTGTGGCTTGCCGGGAGAGTCGGTTATGATATTGGAGCATTTTGGGACACTTAGTCTCTAAATGAGGGCTTTAAAGTTAGAAAATGGTCCATAGCTGGAACAGTGTTAAGACGACCTCAGAACGGAAATCCGATGGTTCCATTAGCCCCGTTAGGTGATTTCGGGGTTGGGAGCGCGTTCGGAAAGTATTTTGGAGGTCCGTAGCTCAATTAGGCTTGAAATGCCGAAGTGTAAAATTTTGGCGAATCCGAACGATAGATGAGATTTTGATCCGGGGATCGGAATGGAATTCCGGCAATTTCTGTAGCTTCGTTATGTGATTTTGGATATGTCCGCAAATTTTCAGGTCATTCGGACGTCGTTTGGTTGGGTTTTAGATCGAATGTGCAATTCGGAAAGTTTTATGAAATTTAGGCTTGAATTCGATGTGAATTATGGGTTTTGATGTTGTTAGACGTGTGTTGAGGATTGGAACAAGTTCGAATAAGGTATTATGATGTGTTGGTGTGTTTGGATGAGGTCCCGGGGGCCTCGGGGTGATTTCGGATGGTTAAACGGGAAGAAAACATGGAAATTGCAGGTTTAGGAGTTCTGTTTCTGTTGTTTTCGCCCCTGCGGAAATGGAACCGCAGAGGCGAGTCCGCTGAAGCGGAAATGTAATCGCGGAGGCGGGTATGTTCGCAGGAGCGGATGTTTGTCCGTTGAGACGGCATCGCAGGTGCGAGGCTCAGACCGCAGGAGCGGTCAAGAGGCGGAACTGGGAAATCCGCAGAAGCGGATGTAGGATCGCTTATGCGAGCCCGCAGAAGCGGACTCTTGTTCGTAGGAGCGAGAATTATCGTAGAAGCGGCTGCTCGATCGTAGAAGCGGACGCGCAGAAACGTCCCTAGGATCGCAAAAGCGGAATGGGCCAGCCAGTCCTGGGGTTCGCAGAAGCGACAAAATGTCGCGGAAGCGGTTCCGCAGAAGCGGAAAATAGTCCGCAGAAGCGAAAATTGCAGAGGGTTTAATTATACCAGAAGTTAGAAATTTCAGAAACATTCCAAACATTTGAGGGCTCGGCTTAAGAGGCGATTTGGGCACTTTTTGAGGGAGATTCAAGGGAAATCATCAGGTAATGATCTATGGACTCATCTTATGATTAGTATTGATAATATTATGCAATTATATCATGAAAATGGAGGAATTTGGGGTAATTTATGGAGGATTTAGCCCTAGGCTTGAACTTTAGAAAATCATGGTTTTGAAAGGGCAAATGGAGTCCGAATTTGGTAAATCTTATATGCTTAGACTCGTATTGAGACGAGGGTTCCGAATATATAACTTTCGTGATTTTTCGATAAGCGTACCGAAAGTCGTGTTTTGGCAACTTGTGGGTTTTTGGTGTATTTTGAGTTGTTTTGATTGGGTAATGCCCAATTGGCCTATTTTGATGTGATTCTATTGATTTTTATCAGATACTATACCTGTGGAGGCGCACATTCGCGGCAAGAGGGTTGTCTCTTAGCGGTTTTATACCAGAGTCTAGGTAAGTGGCTTGTCTAACCTCGTGTGGGGGAACTTCCACCCCTAGGATTTTGATGTGATAGCTTAAATGCCTTGTACGCGAGGTGACGAGCATGTACATGCGCTGGTTGTTGAACACATACTTTATCTAAAATGCCTAATTTGTGATATCCCTGTTTTTAGCTGATTAATTCGATATTCTTACCCGGTAGTAGTTAGAAAAGCATGATTAGGTAGTATTTTATGACTAGTTGCCTAATTGCCTTACTTGAGCTTCTTGATAGTTGTTGGCACTATTTTCGGTGAAGTTGTAGTTAAGCATATTATATTCTTTTTGCGCTTTCCTTTATTTGTTATGTTTAGGACTGCGGGTTTGATTCCCGGAGACCCAGGGTTGTGGGTTCGATTCCCAGAGACCCGGAGTGATATTGGTAGGGACTGCGGGTTCGATTCCCGAGATCCTGAGTTATTTGTAGGGACTGCGGGTTCGATTCCCGAGATCCTGAGTTATTTGTTGGGACTGCGGGTTCGATTCCCGAGATCCTGAGTTTTTGTAGGGACTGCGGGTTCGATTCCCGGAGATCCCGAGTTATTGATTTATTATTGAGACATGGGCTGCGGATTCGATTCCCGGAGACCCAGAGGTACTGTCAATGGGACTGTGGGTTCAATTCCCACAGGTCCTGGACTTGTTCATTGAGTTGTTCCTTGTTGTTAGTTTACTTGTAGACGTTTGCGGTAATCACTTTATTGTTGTTATTTAAAGATTATTGTCATTTAAACTGCTCATTATTGTTATTGTCATTTTATTATTGATTTCTCTCGGTAGGGCCCTGACCTTCCTCGTCACTACTCCATCGAGGTTAGGCTTGGCACTTACTGAGTACCGCCGTGGTGTACTCATGCTACTCTTCTGCACACTTTTGTTGTGCAGATCCAGGTACATCAGGACAGGCTCACACCAGGTGATTCAGCGGCGCTTTGGGAGACCTCGAGGTATGATCTGCTACGTCCGCGGATCCGGAGGCCTTCCTTCTATTCTAGTGCTAGTAGATGTTTTTCTTTCATTCCGTTGTTAGATACTCCTTGTACATAGAGCTACAGTCGTATGATCTCTTTTCGTCTGTGTTACCCGTGGGATTCCGGGTCTTGGTAGAGTTTTATACAGTGTATTTGACGGGTGTATGTGCCAAGCGGCACTGATTACATTCCTTTTATCTTATCTCTCGCTAATTCTTATTAAATGTGCATAAGCTTGTATATTCCGCAACGTGTTAGGCTTACCTAGTCGTGGAGACTGGGTGCCATCACGACATGTTCACGATTGGTGAACTAGGGTCGTGACAAGTTGCAGCTCAACTGGTGAGAGGTGAGGGAGTAAAATCCCTGAAAAGCCTTGGGTCTTAGGTTCGATTCCCAGTAGCTGCAGCTATGCGTGGAATGCTCCTATACCCAAGGGTAACAATTCCATAGGCTGCGTGTCACTGCTGTGTGTTCGGTGGCACGGCCGGAACTGTCACTGCTGTGTGTTCGGCGGGGTGTTACAAAAAAGGCGCCTTTTTTGTAACACCCCGCCAAACACACAGCAGCGGCGGTGCTGGCCGTGCCCCACACAGTAGCACGAAGCCTAAGGAATTGTTACCCTTGGGTAGAGGAGCATTCCACGCATAGCTGCAGCTACTGGGAATCGAACCTAAGACCCCAAGGCTTTTCAGGGATTTTACTCCCTCACCTATCACCAATTGAGCTTCAACCTTTACCAGAATTTCCCAACATACTTTGAGACAGAATCAACATAGCACACAATAGTGCAATCAGTTAATCAATAGCAACCTCCCCAACTTAGCTCGAAGCCATATATAAATGCACGTTTAACCGCTCATAGCATTCTTTACTCAAATGATGCCACAATGTTATAGTGAGATTAATCTCATGTCATTTACAAGCCTTGACAGAGACTCAAATCATCACAGACCTTAGCTCTTCTGCAATTCTTGCATTTATACACGCACCACCAATAAGCCCACTCTCTTTAGGTGACAAAAATCTTTCTAAGTCCCAAATTTTCCAAAAATTTCGACAGAGTTTCCTTTGTAAATTGGCCTATCCACCTGCTAGAGAATCACCAAACCATTCTAACAATACACCCACAACTCAACAAGACATCACAATGTATTTCAACAACATTAAATCTCAATACTATACGAATCATCTTATCACAATTTATACTTGAACATGTACTGCACCTGCTCGAATCATAACATATATCAAATACCCTTCAATTACACATCCAAATCCACCCACCTACTTTGCATCAATCTAGTATTTCAGTACAACACCTTCCACCAGGATATACATAGCATAATCACTTTAGTCTTCCCGAGTCTAAACTCGTTTTACTACACGTAAGGCACTTTACCTTCCAACTAAGAGATATGATAAATATTCACCACGCCCATAGCTCGGGGGCTACACAACATATTAGACAAAAGTCGAGCAATTAACAGCTCATCCATTAGTAAGCCTCCCTAATACTCTACAAATCGGCACAAGGCCCCAAACATGGCTACTAGCCCAATAACATAGATATAAGCCCAGTCTCAGTCACTTTACACAGAAATTTATCAATTGGGAAGGATCAAGTCCAAATCCCCAGTCACAATACCACCACGCTCGTCACCTGACGCGTGTATCGTCTCAGCATAGCACTGTATAGTACAAATGCGGGTTTCAGTCCCTCAATACCTTATCTATTGCCATCACTCACAAAATCATCACTTCGATGCTCAAGTCATATACAAGGTCCAGCCTCAAGTCATCCCGATTGGCCCAACATGAACTCACAGAGATTATATCTCGCCCCTCGTTTGGGGAAATCACAAGCCATAAGGCAATTTATATTACTGAGCGCTCGATGCGTACACAGACGTGCGGAAGGAATTTCAAAAGTATATCTCAAGCTGAATCAAGTACGTACGATAAGAATTCCAAGAAATGTGAAGTGTTTCCTAAAGGTTTGCAGCCTCCCGAGGATAAGTAAAGGCGTCCCCGAACCGATCCACGAGACTCTACCAACCGGCTCAAGACTCATGAGGCCTAGTAACCTAGGCTCTGATACCAACTTGTCATGACCACAAATCCAGTCATGATGGCGCCCAGCACACTGCTAGGCCAACCCCACCAATCACACTCCCATCCCGAGTATGAAACTCAAATCAATTACCTGAATGTTATTATCAACAATAAAGCTAAACTGAGTAATCACCCAAGGATCTTGGGTCACGAGTCTAGAGCCTCTAAACATGATAGGATAACAATAACTAAACCAAATACTCAAGTCTGAATAATGTATATACAAAGGAAAGCTGCAATAAGAAGAGAAGCCACGTCCTGCGACCGCTGGCAGCTACCTTGACTGTCCAAAAGCACTCCCGAGCCGCAATGGAATCAACTCTGCTGTGATGTACCTGGATCTGCACACAAGGTGCAGGGAGTCGGGTGTGAGTACTTCCAACTCAGGAGTAATAAAAGTAAATAATGCTGAAGGGAAGAAAACCACGCAAGGCACTATCTCATGCTACACAATACAGAACTAGCTTTTTATTTCTTTCCAGCATATGTGAGTAGATTATTAGAAATCTCAAATTTTTAGCTTCTTTCTTTCATGATAATATACCAATACCTGGATACAATCTAAAGTAGTGCATGTCCGCACTCAAATCAGCCCCTCGGGCTCAGCACACCTTATCAATTTCCACCAGGAGATCTGGTCAATAAGGCAACTAATGCATGTGTGCCAGTAATGTATGAGTGCTAAATGTTATGCCACGTAGTACACGTAAACCAATGTATGTATGCCATGCAATGCATATGACCGCTACGGCGCGTTGCCCGATCCAATTTGGGAACTTGTGCTCACTGTGGGGGTTCAGACTCCAGAGGGGCTCCTACAGCCCAAGCACAATAATAATATCACACCTGCTGCGGCGCGCAGCCCGATCCATATACCACTGCGGCGTGCAGTCCGATCCATGCATGTGTATGCATATGCTCACATAAATTATCAAACCTAACATATGGCCCTCGGCCCCAATCAGTCTAACAAATAATCAAGAAAACCCTACGGGCAACAATATCATATTAGCTCACAACTAAAAATGTTATTAAGACCTTGTTCAAGTTTTTCATAACCTTATAAAAATGCTGAATAGCAAAATACCATTTTAAACCTTAAATTTAGAATAAAATATGCACAGAGTGTTATCAAGACAATGATACCAATCCCTGAAGGATTCAAATAATCGGCACGAAGCCCAAACATGATAATTAGTCCAATTCATTTCAACAATTAGGTGTTATTATTTATTACGCGGGACGGACCAAGTCACAATCCCCAATGGTGCTCTACCCCACGCCCGTTATCCGGCGTGCAAGTCACCTCGACACAACACTAAGATGTGCAAGTCCGGGGTTTACTAACCCTCACATCATTTACAAGTATTACCCACCTCGAATCGATGAAAACTCATGCCCGCGATGCCTTAGATCCTCTAACCGGCATCCATGCACGTCAAAACTAGCACAAATCAGCACCAATATATCAAAATAGGCTAATGGAACATAACCCAATCGAAAGAACTCGAAAAATATCAAAAATCACGAAATTGGCACAACCCGAGCCCCGGGCCCACATCTCAAAAAATTTCAAAATTCATATTTCCAGAATCCCTGTCTCGCCACGAGTCCATACATATAAAATTTACCAAAATCGGAGTTCGAATGGCCTTTCAAAACCCAAATTTTCGTTTTCAGTATCTAGGCCACAATCCTTCACAATTTTTACCCAAATTCATGAAGATTGATGTTAATTCTACCATAAAATGATGTTTTTGAGTCAAGAAACTTACCTCCGATGAATACCCGATGATTTCCCAGGCGTTTTCCCGTGATTTCTTCTCTCTAGGGCTCAAAAATGGTCTTTTGGGGTATGAAACCCGCGACTGGTTCTGTTCTGTAATTAAACTCACTGCCAGACCATTCCTTCTATGCGATCGTGATGGCCCTATGCGATCGCATAGAGTTAAAGTTTCCTTCCAATAACCCCTTCTATGCGATCGCAATGCATCTCCGCGATCGCATAGCACAATCTTCCGGACCTCCCCTTTTCTTCTCTGTAATCGCAGCACTGGTTATGCGATCGCAATGTGCAGTCTGACAAACCTATGCGATCGCACCCCTTGCTATGCAATCGCATAGCACTTTTTCCACACCCCTCCAGGCTCTTCTATGCGATCGCAATGACTCTATGCGGTCGTATAGAGCAATCACTGTCTGTAATTTTTCTGCAGCAACTTCAAAATCAAAACTTGCCCGTTAGGCATCCGAAATGATCCCGAGACCCCGTGACCTCAACCAAAGCCACCAATACATCACATTACCTCATTCAAACTTGCTCGAAACATAAAAACACCATCCTAAACATCAAAATCAACATTTTTACACGGATTCAAGCCTAACTTCCTTAAAACTTTCCGAATTACACATTCAATCCAAAAACCGATCAAACGACGTCCGAATGACCTGAAAATTTGCAGGCATATCCAAAATCACCTAACGGAGCTACTGCAACTGTCGGAATTCCATTCCGACTCCCGGATCAAAATCTCACCTACCGTTCGGATTTCGCCAAAATTCAACCATAGCCAATTCAAGCCTAAAACTACACCGGACCTCCAAATTCAATTCTGATTGCTCTCCTAAGTCATAAACGATCCCCCAAAACTAGTCGAATCATCATAATCTGATTCCGAGCACTCTAAATCGATAGTCAACTCTAGGTTGACTTTCCATATTCAAACTTCCTTCAAACATGTTATTTGCTTCATTTTCAATTCAGTTCACTCCTAACTCACCCGATAGGTTCTAACACTGATATAAAAGCATAAGATATGTAAATGCAAGGTAACGGGGTGGAAATTCCCATAACGACGGGCCGAGTCGTTACATTTTAAATCTTATTATCATAATTATTCCTCCTATAATTATTTCTTTTGCCGCTATTTCTTCACTAGTTTTCATTCCTTTAGGTAATTCAGGGTATAATTTTTCACTAGTTAGTATCTCATCTTCTGTGATTAATTCTCTTGTTATATAGTTTTTTTCTTGTCCTGTATTTATTAGTATTAAGTATTTTCTTCCATTCATTACTCCTGTTATGTAATAATGATGATGTTTTATTTCTCCTGGTAATTGCTCTATAAGTTTAGGTATTTTATATCCTACCTTAGCCGATGTGCTTGTTTTATTTGATGATGTTTGTCCTACTTCAAAACTCAGTCTTTTTGATGTGCTTAGTCTTTCTTTTACTATGTCTAAATCTTCTTCTATGTCTAATTCATTATAACTATATTCATTGTTATCTATAATCGTAACTATTCTTTCAAAAGGATTTTCTATCTTTATTTTGTTTATTTTATTTCTTGCCATTATCTTATGTTTAGTTGTTAATATATATAGATTTTTACATCTTGCTGTAAATATCTTACTACCTGGGGTTAATTCTATTCCTGACATTTTCCAATATAATACGAGTGATTTATCTATATTTTTATCATTTATCGCTACTGAATAGTTAGCACTAATTATGAACTTAAATTTTTGGTATATCAAATTTCCTCGTACTGCACTTATTATGCTTTTTTCTGTAGGTTGTATAATTCTATCATCTTGTATCTATCCCTTCTCTAAAACATGCCTTTATTAATATTTCTGTTCCTTCTAGATGTACGTATTTAATTGGGTTTTTTGCCTTTATATCTTGTATTTCTTTATTTCTTATACATTTATTTATTATTGGTATTTTAGCTTTTCCTTTGGTGTATTTATAATCTATTATGTGTTCTCTTTGGCTAATTACATAGTATTCTTCTTTACTTCTTTTGAACCAATTTTTCATTTTTGGTATATCTAATATTTTTTCTACACTTAAGTCTAATTCCTTTCCTTTTATTTGTTCAAATATATTTTCATCAAATATTACTTTTTGTTCCGTAGATTCTTCATTTTGGTATTCTTCTTGGGTTATTATATTTATTTCTTTTTCAGTCATCTATTAGTTTATTGTCTTCATTATTTTCTAATTCATTTTCTGATAATTCATATATACTATCATTACTTTCTAATTCATAGTCTATCTATTCCATTTGTACGTATTCTTCGTCGTTTATTATTATTTCTGATATTAGCTCTTTGATTTTTAGGTATTTTGCAATCTTTTGCTAAATGTCCTAGTTTTCCGCAATTATAACATTTGCATTCTGATAATTTTTTCTTAGGTCGGTACTGCCTTTTGTTATTAAATTTCTTTACATAATATCTTCGTCTAGGTTTTTTATACTTAAATTTTGACTTATACTTTTTATATTTTTTAATTTTATTATGATTTTTATTATAGTATCTTTTATTGCATCCAAACTGGGGTGTTGTTTTATCTTTACAACATGCTAAGTTTTTTATTAACGTTTTTTCCATTTTAATTTCTTCTTTATGTTTTTCACATAATTCTGCGAACCAGTTTTGTAAGTATTTAATTCTTGCTCCTAAAGTATCTTGTAATGCTGCATTATTCCAATTGTTTAATATTTTTGAACTAAATGGTTCTGGTAATTTTGAAAAATATAATTTTCTTATTTCTTTACTTTCCTCTATACTATATATTCCTTTATAGTAAAATTCTTTAAATGCACATGTATATTCGTCTATGTAACACATATTACATATTGCTAATTTTGACATTAGATTTCTATTTAATATTTTTTCTCTATGATGTTCTACTTCTTCTGTTTCTGCACTACTAAATTCATTTCTTATAGTTGTTTCATATTTATGCAAAATTTCTATAGCTGTTGTACCTTTCTCACCATCAAATTTTTTATCATTTCTTAATACTCCTAAGGCATCTTTAGTCATATTTTGTAACCATAACTTAGTCGTTCCTATTAACGTTCTTTCTATATATTCTGGTACATCTGATATTCCTATTTTATTGTCTATAATCTGTTTCGTCATGTATCCTACCCATAACTGGATTGTCTTATTTATATCTTTTACACAGTCTAGATCTAAGAAATTATGTTGTATTGTTGTTGGTATTTGTGTTGAAATCCATTTTGTATATCTTGGTTCTCTATCATTTCTATGTGTTTTCTTAGAATTATTTTCGTAATTTATATAACTTTTTTGCTCTAATTGTGTATCTTTTGTTCCTGATGTACTAGGTTTTCATCTATATATCGCATTTATTTCTATACGATCATTTCTACCTTCTTTGTTTTGTTCGACTTGTGCTATATTTTCTAAGAGTTCCGTATATGTTTCACTTGTTTTTGATTAATTTTTATAAAGTTAGTAACAGACAAGACAGATTAAAAGAAGCAGATAGAATTAAAAATGAGTTATATGGTTTATATCGTGAATTTAATTACTTAAAAATCTCTAAAAATAATAATGATAGACTAGAACAACTTATAGATATAATTTCGGAATTAGAATGGAAACTAATTACACAACTTAAAAAATGAATAAAGAGGAATTTGCAGTAGACGAAAAAACATACGAAAACCCAGAAGGACTAAAAATAAAAATTGTATTTTCTAATATAGGAAGAAAATATAAAAAAAATAGGAGACAACTTATATCTAATGTTAGAAAAAGAATCACTAAAACTAGAAGATAGCTTAACTGCTCTAGTAAGAATAACAAGAGAAAATGAGGAAATAGATCGAAAATATGAGATAGAAAAAATTAAACAACAATCAAAAAGAGAAATAAAACAGATAGAAGAAACAAAAAATGATAGAATAATAGAATTAGAAAAAGAATTAAACATGTTAGAAGAACTATATGCAACCAGACAAAAAAGAAAAAGAACAAGAAAGTAAATTACAACTTGAGATAAATAGATTCAAAGAACAATTACAAGAAGGAAAAGAAGAAAAATTAGAAATAATTAGAACAGAAAAAATAAATGAACCAAATAATAATAGTGATTTAAAAAATTATTCAGAAACAAGTGAAACATATACGGAACTCTTAGAAAATATAGCACAAGTCGAACAAAACGAAGAAGGTAGAAATGATCGTATAGAAATAAATGCGATAATAGATGAAAAACCTAGTACATCAGGAACAAAAGATACACAATTAGAGCAAAAAAGTTATATATGTCACGACCGGGATTTCCCACCATTGGGAGTCATGATGGCGCCTACTAGTGGAAGCTAGGCAAGCCAAATATTACTTACATTTCCGTTAGTTACCAAACTCTTATTAAGACTTTAAAATTAAAACATATAAATTACAATGGAATAATTAAACTTAGCGGAAGACTTAGTCAATCTTATCAAATATGATAAAGAAAACCAAACATGATACACTACCCAAGACTGGTGTCACAATACTCACGAACTTCTAAGAATAATACACACAATTGTCTGAAAGAAATATAAGTTGTTTATCTCGAATACATGAGATAACAGAATGAAATACATAGATAGAAGAGACAACGTGTCACCACCCCAAATCCGGTCGTGATGGCGCCCAGCACATTGCTAGGCCAGCCTGACCAATCAATAACAACGACGAAGCTAGAAGCTCGCTTTATCCCGTTTAAGCATATCAAAATACGAAACAACAGCAATGGAATAACCAAGTACAGGGATCACATCCCAAAAATAATAACAACTCCCCAAGGACCAGCGGTCACGAGTCATGAGCCTCTACAGAGTATACAAAGTGTAGATAGTGAATATAACTGTGCACAAGTGTGGGATGGTCAGAACAAAAATATAGACAAACTGGAGAATCAGGTCCTGCGAACGCTGGCATCTACCTCGACTGTCCAAAAGCACTCCCGAACCGCAATAGAATCAGCTCTGCTGTGATGTACCTGGATCTGCACACAAGGTGCAGGGAGTCGGGTGTGAGTACTTCCAACTCAGCGGTAATAAAAGTAAATAATGCTGAAGGGAAGAAAACCACGCAAGGCACTATCTCATGCTACACAATACAGAACTATCTTTTTATTCCTTTCCAGCATATGTGAGTAGATTATTTACAAATCTCAATTTTTAGCTTCATTCTTTCATGATAACATACCAATACCTGGATACAATCTCAAGCAGTGCAAGTCCGCACTCAAATCAGTCCCTCGGGCTCAACACTCCTTATCAATTTCCACTAGGAGATCTGGTCAATAAGGCAACTAATGCATGTGTGCCAGTAATGTATGAGTGCTAAATGTTATGCCACGTAGTACACGTAAACCAATGTATGTATGCCATGCAATACATATGACCGCTACGGCGTGTAGCCCGATCCAATTTAGGTACCCGTGCTCACTGTGGGGGTTCAGACTCCGGAGGGGCTCCTACAGCCCAAGCACAATATTAATATCACACCTGCTGCGGCAAGCAGCCCGATCCATATACCACTGCGGCGTGCAGTCCGATCCATGCATGTGTATGCATATGCTCACATAGATTGTCATGCCCATTTAAAACCTTAAATTTAGATAAAAGTATGCACAGTGTTATCAAAACAATGATACCAATCCTTGAAGGATTCAAATAATCGGCACGAAGCCCTAGTATGATAATTAGTCCAATTCATTTCAACAATTAGGCGTTATTATTTTTTACGCGAGACGGACCAAGTCACAATCCCCAATAGTGCTCTACCCCACGCCCATTATCCGTCGTGCAAGTCACCTCAACACAACACTAAGATGTGCAAGTCCGGGGTTTACTAACCCTCAGGACATCATTTACAAGTATTACCCACTCGAACCGACGAAAACTCATGCCCGCGATGCCTTAGCTCCTCGAACCGGCATCCATGCACGTCAAAACTAGCACAAATCAGCACCAATATATCAAAATAGGCTAATGGAACATAACCCAATCAAAAGAACTCGAATAATATCAAAAATCATGAAATTGGCAAAACCCGAGCCCCGGGCCCACATCTCGAAAAATTTTGAAATTCATATTTCCAGAATCCTCGTCTCGCCACGAGTCCATACATATAAAATTTACCAAAATCGGAGTTCGATTGAAAACCCAAATTCATGAAGATTGATGTTAATTCTATCATAAAATGATGTTTTTGAGTCAAGAAACTTACCTCCGATGAATACCCGATGATTTCCCAACATTTTCCCGTGATTTCTTCTCTCTAGGGCTCAAAAATGGTGTTTTGGGGTATGAAACCCGCGACTGGTTCTGTTCTGTAATTAAACTCACTGCCCGACCATTCCTTCTATGCGATCGCAATGGCCCTATGCGATCGCATAGAGTTAAATTTTTCCTGCCAATAACCCCTTCTATGCGATCGCAATGCATCTCCGCGATCGCATAGCACAATCTTCCGGATCTCCCCTTTTCTTCTCTACGATCGCAACACTGGTTATGCGATTGCAATGTGCAGTCTAACAAACCTATGCGATCGCACTCCTTGCTATGCGATCACATAGCACATTTACCACACCCCTCCAGGCTCTTCTATGTGATCGCAATGACTCTATTCGATCGCATAGAGCAATCACTGTCTGCAATTTTTTCTGCAGCAACTTCAAAATCAAAACTTGCCGCAACGTTAGGCATCCGAAATGATCCCGAGACCCTCGGGACCTCAACCAAAGCCACCAATACATCACATTACCTCATTCAAACTTTCTCGAAACAGAAAAACACCATCCTAAACATCAAAATCAACATTTTTACACGGATTCAAGCCTAACTTCTGTAAAACTTTCCGAATTACACATTCAATCCAAAAACTGATCAAACGACGTCCGAATGACCTGAAAATTTGTAGGCATATCCAAAATCACCTAACGGAGCTACTGCAACTGTCGGAATTCCATTCCGACAACCGGATCAAAATCTCACCAACCGTTCGGATTTCGCCAAAATTCAAGCTTAGCTAATTCAAGCCTAAAACTACACCGTACCTCCAAATTCAATTCCGATTGCTCTCCTAAGTCATAGATGATCCCCCGAAACTAGTCGAATCATCAGAATCTGATTCTGAGCACTCTAACTCGATAGTCAACTCTAGGTTGACTTTCCATATTCAAACTTCCTTCAAACATGTTATTTGCTTCAATTTCAATTCAATTCACTCCTAACTCATCCGATAGGTTCTAACACTGATATAAAAGCATAAGATATGTAAATGCAAGGTAACGGGGTGGAAATTCCCGTAACGACGGGCCGAGTCGCTACATTCTCCCCAACTTAAACAAATGCTCGTCCTCGAGCGGACTCAGAGTTGTACTAGAAGCAACCCAATAGCTGAATGACCTTACCAAGCATATAATCGGGCGATCATACGTCACCTTATCTCACATAAGTCCGAAAACACCATATAGTCAAAATTTCACAGGTCATCTGAACCATAAATCACATTGTACTTTCTGAAATCATATGCCAAATGCAAATCCCATGCCTATACTCAGGATACACTCGAATCCACTGCAATAACCCATATTCACTACTCCGGGTGAGATCATATGATGTATCGACAACCCAATCACTCGAGACGATAGTCTCTAATCACAACAACTGGCCACAATAACCAAATACTAGCTGAAAACCTCTTTCATTAGATAGAGTCTTATTCCAACACCTCCATATCCCGCCCACGGCAGCTGAAGCACGCGATATACTGAACCCATCTCTCAGGTTAACCATTCGTGAATCTATTTCCCTTTTAAAACTGGTACCACAATAGGTTTTGGAGCCAAACCTCGATTTTTACCTTTCTAACAAGCTAAGATCCAATATGCTCGTATTCATTAATGACTCCAACGGTCATTTCGATTATAACACACCGCACTGGTGATATGACACCTCAACACCGGCCTAAGCCACGATGAGCACAACATAGGCAGCAATAGAAACGTCTGCACACACTCAAATCATGACATCTCAAATCATGACAACTGTCTCCAGCAAATAGAGCTGCAATTCAGTTCCTCTGTGCCATCATAACATTGAACTGAGATCGCGTCTCGCATTGTAGAAATAGAGTACCTGAATCCTCCTCGAGAGGTCATAACATCACGTGGCCTTTCCACGATTCGTGATTCTATCCCAACATTATTACTCATGAAGCACCTCAAGCCACTAAGCTCAAAACGGTTAGCCACGCACAAATCTAGGTCTTGAACCCAAGCAATCAACCTCACCCACGGTGAAACAATTAACGTATGCTATCAATTCCTGAAAGGACACAACCGATGTGCCATTCGCCAAGCGATACTCAAAACGGACTTTTCCTCAGAAGCGAGGAAGTATTGTATACCGGGTAGCATATAACTAACTATATTTTCACAATATTCTGTTGCGGCGTGCAACCCGTTTCAATGACATACCCGTGGTGGCGTGCCACCCGATCCAGATACCATACCTGTGGCGACGTGCCACCCGATCCACGAAAACATCTAGCAAAAGGGAATGCACATCGAGTCAAGTCGCTCATCGCAACAACATATACATAGCCTCAAGCTCAGCCACCGGAAATGCATCCGACAAAGTTCCTCAATACTGGAAATGAATCAATGGTAGATACCTTTACACTGACATTCGCCACGAAGGCCCAAGTGTCAAAGCAATACCTGCCAGCCGTCCGCTGGTCCTAGGGTACATCTACCCTGCGGGAGCATGATCTGATGCACTCTGCCACGCAGTTTGTGACATTTTCTAACATAGTCCATATCGCATAAGTCTAGACAACCTAGCTTATGACAACCAGTCTGCAATCAAGTATCATTATTCAAATTCATCGTATCAAGCAACAAGAGAGCCATTAGGGCTTCCAATTTCCAATAACCGCTAAACGGTGTCGATACACACGTCATACCACCGCTACATAGGCGGATTTACGAGAACTTCTAGTCTCCAACACATATATAACACATGAATTGCTATACCTGGTTCCACACTCCACCGTACGAATACATAGCGCACATCAAGCATCCATTCATACCACGGGAGTCATTCAGAAATTTCCCTATGCCATTATCAACTCAATAATCACAGTCAATCCAACAAGAGGATACCACCATACCACTAGATATTATCAGTTTACAATACCTTGTCCCTTTTTGACCATATACCCTGCCAAATCACTAGAATGGCAGTATCATTTTTTTTAATCACCAGAAAGATCGATTCTTAGATCACCTGCAGCTGTCTGCGCTGCTCAATAATTTTTTTTTGACTTCCCATATATTATGAACTGATCTCAAAACCTTGAACATGCCATTATCAACTTTCCATAACACGTCGCTTATACTATACCACACTAAGATAACATGGAACTTCTATCCCTTTCCTACGCCGCAAACATCGACGCACTTAACTAGTCAAGGACCTTCATGATCCCATATAGAAGAAAACTCATTACACATTCCTAGCTTCGCATACCAACAGGAATATACTCAATTTCAAACCACGGTAGAACACATCACAAACTCTTTCTCCCAATTCATTGCGTAAGTTTAACTGCCAGGACTGAGTCCTTTTACCTATGTCGAGCTATGCAACTTCCAGCACTCAAGAGCTTTGTTGCACCATATCTGCAAGACTCATTACTTCAAACATATACCAGGAGTTATGTAACGACCCGGCCCGTCGTTACGGGAATTACCACCCCGTTACCTTGCATTTACATATATTATGCTTTTAAATCAGTATTAGAATATATCGGGTGAGTTAGGAGTGATTTGGATTGAAAATGAAACAAATAGCATGTTTGAAGAAAGCTTGAATATGAGAAGCCAACCAAGAGTTGACTATTGAGTTAGAGTGCTCGGAACCGGATTCTGATGATTCGACTAGTTTCGGGGGATCATTTATGACTTAGGAGAGCAATCGGAATTGAATTCGGAGGTCCGGTGTAGTTTTAGGCTTGAATTGGCGAAGGTTGATTTTTGGCGAAAATCGGATGGTAGGTGATATTTTGATCCGGGGTCGGAATGGAATTCCGACAATTTCTGTAGCTTCGTTAAGTGATTTTAGATATGTTTGCAAATTTTCAGGTCATTCGGACATCGTTTGGTCGGGTTTTGGATTGAATGTTAGTTTTGAAAGTTTTGAAGAAACTTAGGCTTGAATTCGTGTAGAAATGGTGATTTTGATGTTTAGTATGGTATTTTTATGATTGGAACAAGTTCGTATCATGTTTTGGAGTATGTTGGTGGTTTTCGTTGGGGTCCCGGGGGTCTCGGGATGAATCCGGGGGTCCAAACGGACCATTCTTGGCCAAAGAAGAGAGCTGGTTTGCTGTCATAAGTGCAGCAGAAATTTACTCTCTGCGATCGCACTAGTGAGCATGCGATCACGTAGAGTAATGGTGAAGGGGGAGAATTTTACCCTTCGCGATCGCAGAGATAGGGACGCGATCGCATAAGGTCAAGAGCAGAAGCAACGCGATCGCAGGGGCACGGACGCGATCGCGTAGAGTTAACCGGGTGGCCATCGCGATCGCATGAGCATCTACGCGATCGCGTAGAGGAGAAATGGGGTCAAAGGGAAAAATGTGCTACGCGATCGCAGGAAGAGGGACGCGATCGCGTGAAGCTGGATGTTTGTACATCGCGATCGCGTGAGGAGAGTCGCGATCGCGTGAGGTCGAAATTTTTGAACATCGCGATCGCGTGAGTAGAGTCGCGATCGCGTAGAGCAAATGGGTCTGGTAGAGAATTTAATCACAGAACAGAGGGGTTACGGGTTCATTAACCCAAAACTCAATTTTGAGCCCTAGAGAGAAGAAAACTCGAGGAAATCACTGAGGAATCATCGGGTATTCGTCGCAGGTAAGATTCTTGACTCAAAAACATCATTTTATGGTAGAATTAACATCAACCTTCATGAAATTGGGTTGAAATCTTGAAGAAATGTGGCCTAAATATTGAAAACGGAATTTTTGGATTTGGAAGGCCATTTGAACTCCGATTTCGATAAATTTTATATGCACGGACTCGTGGCGAGATGAGGGTCGCATTGGTACTAATTTCGAAATTTTCCGAGCAGTGGGCCCGGGGTTGGGTTTTACCAACTTGGTGTATTTATGAGAATTTCATGTAAATTGAAATGGGTTATGATTATTTGACCCGTATTTGATATAATTATTGTGGTTTGACTAGATTCTACGCACGAGGGAGCTAAATTCAAAGGAAAAGGCATCGCGGACGAGTCTACGACCGGCTAGAGGTGAGTAGTTTGTGTATATGGTAGCTTGAGGGTTCGAAACCCCGGCTTAGCACATTGTGACGCTAGTAGGGCATGGCTCGCACCCCGTGCAGGTGCGGGATTAATTGTGACTAGGGATTGAGACTTGGTCCATCCCGGATGTGAATAATATGTTGTTAGTGTTGGAAATACATTGTATTTGATATATTTGTGGGCTGTAAGCCTTGTTTGGGGCCTTGTGCCGATCTGTAGCGTCCTTAGAGGACAACATTTATGTGATAGCTATAATTGCTTAAATCACTGATCTCAGTCCTGGAAATTGAAATCACCTTTTGAAATGCTAAGTCATCGGCTTTTACAAATTTAATAAAGTTAAAGTATTTTTCATAAATTATGAATTAAGAACTGGAATTAAGAAAAATGAATTGTTTTGTGACTTATTTGCTTATTGTGGACTGAGCATGGGATCGGGCTGCACGCCGCAGGTGGTTGATATGAGGATCGGGCTGCACGCCGCAGCAGTATTGCGCTTGGGCTGTAGGAGCCCCTCCGGAGTCTGTACACACCCCGAGTGAGCGCCGTCGACGTTAAATTGGATCGGGCTACACGCCGTAGCGGTTATGTGCATTGCATTGCATTTGTATTTGTTGAATTACTCTGTGGTAGCTGTATTGTATTGTTGTTGCTAGTTCGTAGGAGATTCGGACTGTAGTGTAGCTTCATATTGTGGTATTTTGTGGATTTCTTACTGTCAGCTACTTATATATATTTGTTACTCACTGAGTACTTAGTACTCACCCCTACTCCCTGCACTTTTTGTGTGCAGACTCAGGTACTCAGGAGCAGTAGACAGGCATTTCCCGCGGTTGCAGTGTCATATCGAGTTGCTGAGGTAGCTGCCTACGTTCGCAGAACCTAGCTTCTCCTCTCATTTCCAGTTGTTATTTTGTATTTTGTATTCGGACTTGAGTACTTCTATATAGTACTCTCTATTCCTGTTGGGTTTTGTTAGAGGCTCTAGACTTGTGACTCCGGATCTTTGGGAGTGTCAGTATTTTGTTCATTTCTATTATTATTGGAGTTCTTAAACTCATATATTCTTCTTAAAATGCCCATTTGGGACTGATAGTCGTTGTGATAAGTAATAGTTGGTCTGGCTGGCCTAGCTTAATTGTTGGGCGCCATCACGACCGGATTTTGGGTCGTGACAAGTTGGTATCAGAGCCTAGGTTATTAGGACTCGCGAGTCATGAGCCGGTTTAGTAGGCTTTCGCGGATCGGTACGTAGACGTCCGTATCTATCCTCGAAGGGCTACGGAAACTTTAGGAAAAACCTCATTTTCTTGGATTCATATCGTGCGATTTGTGTTATCATGAAATTAAATCTTTCCCTATTCTATTCTCTCGCGGATGGCGAGAACACGAGCTAACGGACGTGGCGGACGACCACCATTGGCACCCGAGAGGCCGTGGTCGTTGTAGAGGTAGAGGCGACGGTACCGGCACTCGCTAACCCACCGGTCGACCGGACTCGGGGTCGGATTCCCGCACCGGTGGCCCGGACTCGGGACCGGATTCCGGCGGCAAACGCTCCGGCAACTCGGGTTCAGACGCACCGGCGGTGCCCGTTGTGATTCCAGGTCTTCGGGAGACCTTGGCTCGGATCTTATCGGTGTGCACGAGCTTGGCACGGTAGTTGCGGCCACTCGCTGCGGTATCTTCTTCACGAGCGAGGGGAGGAAATCGGACCCCGTGGCTCACACACCCGAGCTAGTCCAGCCGGTTGTGCCCGTTGCACCGGCTCCTGGCTTATATGGTTCCGGCTATGCCCGACGATGAGCGGCGTCATTTGGAGAGATTTGAGAGGCTATAGCCTCCGACATTCGGTGGTGCGGAGGGCGAGGACGCCCGGGGTTTTCTTGACAGATGTCGGTGCATGCTTCGCACCGCGGGTATTCTAGAGTCCGGCGGTGTTTCATTCACCACTTTTCGGTTTACAGGTGCAGCATTTCAGTGGTGGGAGGATTTCGAGAGGCGTAGGCCCGCTGGGGCAGTGCCCCTCACTTGGCAGGAGTTCTCCACGGTATTTTTGGAGAAGTACGTGCCTCGGTCTCAGAGAGAGGAGCTGCGACGTCAGTTCGAGTGGTTGAAGCAGAGGGAGAGATGACGGTTAATCAGTACGAGATGAGATTCACACAATTGGCCCGTCATGCCATGTGGATGGTTCCTACGGACAGAGAGAGGATTCGGAGATTTATCGATGGCCTAATTTATCCCATCCGCATATTGATGACCGGGGAGAGAGTTTCGGCAGTCACCTTTGAGGAGGTGGTTGATGCTGCCCGTCATATTGAGACAGATAGCCGCAGAGAGAGGCTAAGAAGCCTCGTGGTACTGGCAGTTACAGTGGTGCTCCGTCTAGGGGCCAATTTCAGCATAGTAGAGGTCGCTCTTTCAGGTCTCATCAGTCTGGACGTGCAGAGTCCAGTGGGGTTTCATCAGATCATGGTCGGCAGGGCCATCAGGGTTATCAGGGTCAGCAGGGCCGTCAGCATAGTCAGCCTGCATTGAGTGCTTTTCCAGCTCAGAGCTCTGCTTCAGTTTCCTCAGCACAGGATTCCTCTGCAGCGAGGGGTCCTCAGCAGCCCCTTCTTCCATCTTCGAGCCGTTGTTTTGAGTGTGCCGACTTGGGCCATATCAAGAGAGAGTGTCCTCAGTGGCTTCGTAAGCGGTCTCAGCAGAGGGATCAACCCTCGTCTTCTACTCCTGTTTCTTCGGCGCCAGCACAGTCGGCTAGGACTGGTGGCCAGGTATCCGGAGGTCGCCCTAGGGGTGAGGATCGTACTGGTGGAGGCCAGGCTCGTTTCTATGCTCTTCCGGATAGGAAGGATGCTAGTGCTTCAGATGCGGTCATTTCAGGTATTATCTCAGTCTGCCACGGGGATGCTTCTGTCTTATTTGATCCCGGATCCACCTATTCTTATGTCTCTACTTATTTTGCACATCATTTGGGTATGACCCGTGGTATTCTTGATTTGCCCGTACATGTGTCTACCCAGTGGGGGATACTGTTGTTGTGGATCAGGTATATCGATCCTGTATTATTACTATTGGGGGTCTGGAGACCCGAGTTGACCTATTACTACTGGGCATGGTAGATTTCGATGTAATTCTAGGCATGGATTGGCTATCTCCTTACCATGCGATTCTGGACTGTCATGCCAAGACAGTCACACTAGCTATTCCGGGTAATCCGAGGATCGAGTGGCGTGGCTTGACTGATTATGTGTCTGACAGGGTGATTTCTTATATAAAGGCCCAACGAATGATTGGCAAGGGTTGTTTATCTTATTTGGCCTTCATTAGAAATGTTGAGGCCGAGACACCCAGTCTTGATTCGGTCCCCATTGTGAGGGAGTTTCCGGATGTATTTCCAGCGGACCTGCCGGGCATGCCGCCTGACAGAGATATCGATTTTGGTATTGACTTGGTGCCGGGCACTCAGCCCATTTCTATTCCTCCCTATCGCATGGCACCAGCAGAGTTAAAAGAATTGAAGGAACAGCTTCAAGAACTCTTAGATAAGGGTTTCATTCGTCCGAGTGTGTCACCTTGGGGTGCACCGGTGTTGTTCGTGAAGAAGAAAGATGGCACAATGAGAATGTGCATTGATTACAGGCAGCTGAACAAGGTAACAGTGAAGAATAAGTACCCATTGCCTCGTATTGAGGACCTATTTGATCAGCTCCAAGGAGCTAGTGTATTTTCTAAGATTGATCTTCGATCGGGCTATCATCAGTTGAAGATCAGGGACTCGGATATTATGAAGACAGCGTTCGGGACGCGATATGGACACTACGAGTTCCTGGTGATGTCTTTCGGGCTGACTAATGCCCAGTTGCATTCATGCACTTGATGAATAGTGTATTTCGGCCGTACCTTGATTCTTTTGTGATTGTGTTTATTGATGATATTCGGGTGTATTCACGCAGCCAGGAGGAGCATGCATAGCACTTGAGGGTGGTGTTGCAGAGGTTGAGAGAAGAGAAGCTCTATGTGAAATTCACTAAGTGTGAGTTCTGGCTTGATACTGTCGGTTTTCTGGGACATATAGTGTCCAGTGATGGTATTCGGGTTGATCCACAGAAGGTCGAAGCAGTGCAGAATTGGCCCAGACCTTCCTCAGCTACAGAGATTCGGAGTTTTCTTGGCTTGGCAGGCTATTATCGCCGATTTGTTCAGGATTTCTCATCTATTGCTTCACCGTTGACTAAGTTGACACAAAAGAATGCTCCATTTGTGTGGTCTGATGAATGTGAGGAGAGCTTCCAGAAGCTCAAGGAGGCTTTGACCACCGCTCCAGTACTTGTGTTACCATCGGCCTCGGGGTCATATACGGTGTATTGTGATGCTTCTAGAGTTGGACTTGGTTGTGTGTTGATGCAGGAGGGTAGAGTTATTGCATATGCTTCTCGTCAGCTAAAGCCCCACGAGAAGAACTACCCTGTTCATGATTTGGAGTTAGTTGCTATTGTTCATGCCTTGAAGATTTGGAGGCATTACTTATATGGTGTATCTTGTGATGTATATACGGACCACCGCAGCCTTCAGCATTTGTTTAAGCAGAAAGATCTAAATTTGAGGCAGCGGAGATGGCTTGAATTGCTTAAAGACTATGATATTACTATCTTGTATCATCCGGGAAAGCCAATGTAGTGGCTGATGCATTGAGCCGGAAGGCTATTAGTATGGGCAGTTTGGCGTATATTCCAGTTGGGGAGAGACCCCTAGCAGTTGATGTTCAGGCGTTAGCTAATCAGATGGTGAGGCTGGATATTTCAGAGCCCAGTCGGGTGATGGCTTGTGTAGTAGCTCATTCTTCTTTATATGATCGTATTCGAGAATGCTAGTATGATGATCCACACTTACTTGTCCTTAAAGATAGAGTTCAGCATGATGATGCCAGGGATGTCACTATTGATAGTGATGGTGTATTGCGGATGCAGGGCCGAATATGCGTGCCCAATGTTGACGGCCTTCATGAATTGATATTGGAGGAGGCCCACAGCTCGCGGTATTCTATTCATCCTGGAGCCGCGAAGATGTATCAGGATTTGAAGCAGCATTACTGATGGAGAAAGATGAAGAAAGATATTGTGAGCCATGTGGCTCGGTGTCTAAACTGTCAGCAGGTCAAGTATGAGCATCAGAGACCTGGTGGTGTATTCCAGCGTATTGATATTTCGGAGTGGAAGTGGGAAAGAATAACTATGGACTTTGTTAGTGGACTCCCTCGGACAGCGAGGAAGTTTGATTCAGTTTGGGTGGTGGTGGATAGGTTGACCAAGTCAGCTCACTTCATTCCAGTGTGTACTACTTATTCCTCAGAGCGGTTGGCAGAGATATTCATCCGTGAGATAGTGAGATTGCATGGAGTTCCTATTTCTATTATATCGGACAGAGGTACCCAGTTCACTTCTCAGTTCTGGAGGACATTTCAGCGAGAGTTGGGTTCACAGGTAGAGCTGAGCACAGCATTTCATCCACAGACGGATGGGCAGTCTGAGCGTATTATTCAGATATTGGAGGACATGTTGCGTGCTTGTGTCATTGATTTCGGTGGTTCGTGGGCTGATTATTTTCCTTTGGCGGAGTTTGCTTATAATAATAGCTATCAATCCAGCATTCAGATGGCACCGTATGAAGCTTTATATGGGAGGCGGTGTAGGTCTCCAGTCGGTTGGTTAGAGCCCGGCGAGGCTAGGTTGTTGGGGACAGAGTTAGTCCAAGATGCCTTAGACAAGGTGAAGGTGATTCAGGAGAGACTTCGCACAGCTCAGTCGCGTCGGAAGAGTTATGCGGACCGGAAGGTCCGAGATGTGTCTTATTCGGTAGGTGAGAAGGTGTTGCTGAAGGTTTCGCCTATGAAGGGTGTTATGAGGTTTGGAAAGAAAGGGAAGTTGAGCCCAAGGTTTATTGGACCTTTTGAGGTGCTTAGGAAAGTTGGGGAGGTGGCTTATATGCTTGCTTTGCCACCCGGTTTGTCGGGAGTTCACCCGGTGTTCCATGTATCTATGCTCCGGAAGTATGTCGGAGACCCGTCTCATGTGTTAGGCTTCAGCACGATACAGCTAGATGAGGATTTGACTTATGATGTGGAACCAGTAGCCATTTTGGGTCGATAGGTTCGTAAGCTGAGATCCATGGATATAGCTTCAGTGAAAGTGCAGTGGAGAGATCATCCCGTGGAGGAAGAAACTTGGGAGACCGAGCAGGAAATGCAGAACAGATATCCGCACTTGTTTGATGCTCCAGGTATGTTTCTTAACCCGCTCGCGGACGAGCGTTTGTTTAAGTTGGGGAGAATGTAACGACCCGGCCTGTCGTTACGGGAATTACCACCCCGTTACCTTGCATTTACATATATTGTCCTTTTAAATCAGTATTAGAATATATCGGGTGAGTTAGGAGTGATTTGGATTGAAAATGAAACAAATAGCATGTTTGAAGAAAGCTTGAATATGAGAAGTCAACCAAGAGTTGACTATTGAGTTAGAGTGCTCGGAACCGGATTCGATGATTCGACTAGTTCCGAGGGATCATTTATGACTTAGGAGAGCAATCGGAATTGAATTCGGAGGTCCGGTGTAGTTTTAGGCTTGAATTGGCGAAGGTTGATTTTTGGCGAAAACCGGATGGTAGGTGATATTTTGATGCGGGGGTCGGAATGGAATTCCGGCAATTTCTATAGCTTCGTTAAGTGATTTTGGATATGTTTGCAAATTTTCAGGTCATTCGGACATCGTTTGATCGGGTTTTGGATTGAATGTTAGTTTTGAAAGTTTTGAAGAAACTTAGGCTTGAATTCGTGTAGAAATGGTGATTTTGATGTTTAGTATGGTGTTTTTATGATTGGAACAAGTTCGTATCATGTTTTGGAGTATGTTGGTGGTTTTCGTTGGGGTCCCGGGGGTCTCGGGATGAATCCGGGGGTCCAAACGGACCATTTTTGGGAAAAATGAGAAGGCTGGTTGCTGTCATAAATGCAGCAGGATTTTGCTCTCCGCGATCGCGGGGAGGGGGACGCGATCGCGTAGGGTAATGGTGAAGGGGGAGAATTTTACCCTTCGCGATCGAAGAGATAGGGACGCGATCGCATAAGTTCAAGAGCAGAAGCAACGCAATCGCAGGGGCACAGACGCGATCGCGGAGAGTTAACCGGGTGGCCATCGCGATCGCATGAGCATCTACGCGATCGCGTAGAAGAGAAATGGGGTCCAGGAAAAAATGTGCTACGCGATCGAAGGAAGAGGGACGCGATCGCGTGAAGCCGGATGTTTGTACATCGCGATCGCGTGAGGAGTGTCGCGATCGCGTGAGGCCGAAATTTTTGAACATCGCGATCGCGTGAGTAGAGTCGCGATCGCGTAGAGCAAATGGGTCTGGCAGAGAATTTAATCACAGAACAGAGGGTTACGGGTTCATTAACCCAAAACTCAATTTTGAGCCCTAGAGAGAAGAAAACTCGAGGAAATCACTGAGGAATCATCGGGTATTCGTCGGAGGTAAGATTCTTGACTCAAAAACATCATTTTATGGTAGAATTAACATCAATCTTCATGAAATTAGGTTGAAATCTTGAAGAAATGTGGCCTAAATATTGAAAACGGGATTTTTGGATTTGGAAGGCCATTTGAACTCCGATTTCGATAAATTTTATATGCACGGACTCGTGGCGAGATGGGGGTCGCGTTGGTACTAATTTCAAAATTTTCCGAGCAGTGGGCCCGGGGTCGGGTTTTACCAACTTGGTGTATTTATGCGAATTTCATGTAAATTGAAATGGGTTATGATTATTTGACCCGTATTTGATATAATTATTGTGGTTTGACTAGATTCTATGCACGAGGGAGCTAAATTCAAAGGAAAAGGCATCGCGGACGAGTCTACGACCGGCTAGAGGTGAGTAGTTTGTGTATATGGTAGCTTGAGGGTTCGAAACCCCGGCTTAGCACATTGTGACGCTAGTAGGGCGTGGCTCGCACACCGTGGCAGGTGCGGGATTGATTGTGACTAGGGATTGAGACTTGGTCCATCCCGGATGTGAATAATATGTTGTTAGTGTTGGAAATACACTGTATTTGATATATTTGTGGGTTGTAAGCCTTGTTTGGGTGTCGATCTGTAGCGTCCTTAGAGGATAATATTTATGTGATAGCTATAATTGCTTAAATCACTGATCTCAGTCCTGGAAATTGAAATCACACTTTGAAATGCTAAGTCACCGGCTTTTACAAATTTATTAAAGTTAAAGTATTTTTCATAAATTATGAATTGAGAACTGGAATTAAGAAAAATGAATTGTTTTGTGACTTATTTGCTTATTGTGGACTGAGCATGGGATCGGGCTGCACGCCACAGTGGTTGATATGAGGATCGGGCTGCACGCCGCGGCAGTATTGCGCTTGGGCTGTAGGAGCCCCTCTGGAGTCTGTACACACCCCCAGTGAGCGCCGTCGACGTTAAATTGGATCGGGCTACATGTCGTAGCGGTTATGTGCATTGCATTGCATTTGTATTTGTTGAATTACTCTGTGGTAGATGTATTGTATTGTTGCTGGTAGTTCGTAGGAGATTCGGACTGTAGTGTAGCTTCATATTATGGTATTTTGTGGATTTCTTACTTTCAGCTACTTATATATATTTATTATTCACTGAGTACTTAGTACTCACCCCTACTCCCTGCACCTTTTGTGTGCAGACTAAGGTACTCAAGAGTAGTAGACAGGCATTTCCAGCGGTTGTAGTGTCATATCGAGTTGCTGAGGTAGCTGCCTACGTTCGCAGAACCTAGCTTCTCCTCTCATTTCCAGTTGTTATTTTGTATTTTGTATTCGGACTTGAGTACTTCTATATAGTACTCTCTATTCCTGTTGGGTTTTGTTAGAGGCTCTAGACTTGTGACTCGGATCTTTGGGAGTGTCAATATTTTGTTCATTTATATTATTATTGGAGTTCTTAAACTCATATATTCTTCTTGAAATGCCCATTTGGGACTGATAGTCGTTGTGACAAGTAATAGTTGGTCTTGCTGGCCTAGCTTAATTGTTGGGCGCCATCACGACCGGATTTTGGGTCGTGACAAGTTAATCATATCCTTATCATATCGATCCTGTTTATTAACATGTTGCTCCATTTACCCAATTTCCTTTCTGATTCATCTTTAACTTAGTAGTAGCATTTACTGTAGCACTACATTATCTCAACTCATGTTACCACACAAGACTCATACACAAGACTACACGGTCTAAGGCCCACAGGCCGCTGAATACTCTCTCAATGTTTCCCAGAAGTACCACATTCTACTATACTTTATTTTGAAGAACTTCTTGCGATTTTTGAATTCGTTATCATTACTCTCCAATATAAATACCTAGAATCTCATCATTCACATATCATTACACAAGTCTTGATCCCTTATAACGAATACACCGTCTTTAGCCAAATACACAATCTTAATACACCTGACTGTTACAAGCAAAATCTTGAACACCGCAAAACCATTCTCGGGCGTCATTCACCTTTATTCAATTATAATTCAACTGTCTTATTAAACAGAACCACTCGTGACTTGTTAAAACTCTTGCACCGCAGAACATGATTACATACAAATGCATTTAGCTATCTTTCCTTCCTATACACCGAACATTCTTACCAGCAGCAGTTCAAACCATCCTATTATTTCTTCATATCTACGAAGCCCCATAACCTTTATCAGAATTTTCCCAACATACTTAGAGACAGAACCAACATAGCACACAATAGTGCAATCAGTTATTCAATAACAACCTCCCCAACTTGGCTCGGAGCCATACATCAAAACATTTTTAGCCATCTATGTCATTCTTACTCAAATGATGCCACAATATTATGGTAAGATTAAACTCAAGTCATTTACAAGCTTGACAAAGAATCGAATCATCAGAGACCTTATGTCACGCCCCAAATCGGGGAACATGACCGGCGCCTGACTGGGTTGCCTCAGTCAAGCGGACCTGGGTGCCTTTCATTCCCACGCGTTACCCCTGTGTTGATTGTTTCTCATTAACCAAATATCTTACTAACCATGAATGATTTCACATTAAACAAATAAAACCATACGAGTGATTCATTAACAAGTTTGCGGTTTTTACAACGCCCGACATAACATAATGTATACATAATACTGGAGTCCCACAGTTTACATGTCTACAGAGCCTCTAGGATACAAAAAAAGGGAATACAATACTTGCCGGTAACAAGGCTCCGGCTATACCTTACAAAACCAAAATGAAATCTAATCAAAAGTGGCATGAACCACACAGGGCCCCAAGGAAGAAAAGGGGCTCACCAAAATGTGTAGTGGAAGGAGAAGTAAACTACTGCCGATGAGCTGAAGTGCCTGCTACTCTGATCCACCTACAATCATAACACGAATGTAGCGTCCCCGGCAAAAGGGACGTCAGTACACTTGAATTGTACCTGGCATGTATGGACAAACTTTGTCCCAAGTAAACTCAAGCCATTGAATTACATCAACAATTAATTAAGCCAGCCAACCATGTTTCCACATTTTCCTCATTTCAAATAATTCTCAACACAAAGCACTTTCTACGATCAACCAATTTAACAATAACCAATCAATCACGTAAAGAACAAGTAGTCAAACAAAGGGGCAATCAGTGCCCCACAGGTTGCAAACTCTCCTGTTGTCTCCTTTCACAATTTCACATTTATTGATTTTTGTATCAATTTTCAATAGCGATTTCGATCGCTTTCCATCCTTATTGCCCCCGACCACCCTTATTACCTCGGCCACCCTTATCACCCCAACCCACACCTTATTTCCTCACGTTGCGGCGCGCAACACGACCCCGCCTTACAGTTTAAAACACAACAATTTCAAACAGCAGATAAGGTACTACACACAGTTTCAACAAGTTCAAATAAGCAACTTGCACATTGTTTCATGTTCTCAATTATTTTTCAAATCAATATCACAACCATGTTACAATATTTCCACAATTCAAGTGTTTCATCTCTTTCTACAATAAACCAATTCTCAAGTGTTTCGTTTGTTTTCCACAAGGTGCCATATAGGTCATCATAACCATTATTCACAATTCTTTATCCAATTCAACTCTCATTTACCTTTCGGTTCATATTCCATATTACATCACTCATAGTTCAACAACAACTTTGAAATATCCAACAACAATATCAAGAATTTCACACAATTTGTCAAATTAACACGAACCAAACAAGTTTCACACATGTAGGCGATTTCACAAGAATTAAAATTAGCCATACATACCTGGTGATGAGTTTTCTTCCTACTTTATGCTTACCCAAGATATCCTACTCTTGCCAACCTTGTTCTTGAAGACTCTTAATTCTACTCACTTCTTTTTACTAGAAATCAAGTTCAATAATCATGCATGAGTGTAAAAATTCTATTTTCAAAAGCTATTATATGCAAACCTCTCTTTACCCAATTTAAAGCTGAAAATCAAAGAAAATAGTTAGGGTTTTTACATTGAAAAGATTGGGGAAGTTGAATCCTTGCCCTAGGATCCTTTGAACTAAGATGGTTGGAACAATCTTTGAAGATGAAAGATTTCTCTCTCTAAAAACCCTCTCTTCTCTCTCTAATTTTGGTAAGATGATATGATAAAATGAAGAAGAAAGGTGTTATATTAAAGAAGAGATCGGGTCAAAATGTCACAAAAATCTGGGCCGGGGCGAATCTGCGGTGCACTTTGCGACCGCAGAATCAACATGCGGTCCGCATAGTGACCGCAGAATGGCCTCAAAATGACTCGAGTTCTATTACAGAATGCGACCGATATGCGGTCCGCATTCTTGATCTGCGGTCGTAAAGTGCACCATAGATTTTCTGGAATGTTTTGCGGCAAGAATGCGGTCCGCATATCAGGTTTGCGGTCGCATTCTTGACCGCATATTTGACACTTTTCGGAAAAATTAATTCTCTACATTTTTGAAACTTAAATCACTACCAAGGGTCCGAACCGTGGCGAGCTGCGAAGAATTCTACGCATTCCTAACACATTATTCGGACCATGACACTATAGCTACTATGTTTTATGCACAAAATTTTTTACGGGGCCTTACACCTTAACCCTTCTGCAATTCTTGCATTTATACACACACCACAGTTAAGCCTACTCTCTTTAGGTGATAGAAATCTTTTCTAAGTCCCAAAGTTTCCAAAAATTTCGACGGAGTTTCCTCTGTAAATTGGCCTATCCACCTGCCAGAGAATCACCCAACCATTCTAACAATACATCCACAACTCAACAAGACATCACAATGTATTTCAACAACATTAAATTTCAATACTATATGAATCATCTTATCACAATTTATACCTGAACAAGTACTGCACCTGCTCGAATCATAACATATCTCAAATACCCTTCAATTACACATCAGAATCAACCCACCTATTTTTCCTCAATCTAGTATTTTAGTACAACACCTTCCACCAGGATATACATAGCATAATCACTTTAGTCTTCCCGAGTCTAAACTCGTTTTACTACACGTAAGGCACTTTACCTTCCAACTAAGAGATATGATAAATATTCACCACGCCCATAGCTCGGGGCTACACAACATATTAGACAAAAGTCGAGCAATTAACAACTCATCCATTAGTAACCCTCCCTAATACTATACAGATCGTCACAAGGCCCCAAACATGGCTACTAGCCCAATAACATAGATATAAGACCAGTCTCAGTCACTTTACACAATAATTTATCAATTGGGAATGATCAAGTCCAAATCCCCAGTCACAATACCACCACGCTCGTCACCTGACGCGTGTATCGTCTCAGCATAGCACTGTATAGTACAAATACGGGTTTCCGTCCCTCAGTACCTTATCTATTGCCATCACTCACAAAATCATCACTTTGATGCTCAAGTTATATACAAGGTCCAGCCACAAGTCATCCCGACTGGCCTAACATGAACTCACAGAGATTATATCTCGCCCCTCGTTCGGGGAAATCACAAACCATAAGGAAAATTTATATTACTGAGCGCTCGATGCGTACACAGACGTGCGGAAGGAATTTCAAAAGTATATCTCAAGCTAAATCAAGTACGCACGATAAGAATTTCAAGAAATGTTAAGTGTTTCCTAAAGGTTTGCAGCTTCCCGAGGATAAGTACAGGCATCCCCATACCGATCCACAAGACTCTACCAACCGACTCAAGACTCATGAGGCCTAGTAACCTAGGCTCTGATACCAACTTATCACGACCCCAAATCCGGTCGTGATGGCGCCCAGCACATTGCTAGGCCAGCCTGACCAATCAATAACAACAACGAAGCTAGAAGCTCGCTTTATCCCGTTTAAGCATATCAAAATACGAAACAACAGTAATGGAATAACCAAGTACGGGGATCACATCCCAAAAATAATAACAACTCCCCAAGGACCAGGGGTCACGAGTCATGAGCCTCTACAGAGTATACAAAGTGTAGATAGTGAATATAACTGTGCACATGTCACGCCCCAAATCGAGGGACATGACCGGCGCCTGACCGGGTTGCCCCAGTCAAGCGGACCTGGGTGCCTTTCATTCCCACGCGTTAACCCCGTGTTGATTGTTTCTCATTAACCAAATATTTTACCAATAATGACTGATTTCATAATGCATAAACATAACCATGTGATTGATTCACTAACAAGTTCATAATTTATATTTACAACGCCCCATACATATACATAGGCCACAATCCCACGGTTTACATGTCTATGGAGCCTCTAGGATACAAAAAGGGAAATACAATACTTGCCGGTAACAAGGCTCCGGCTATACCTTACAAAACCAAAATGAAATCTAAACCGAGTGGCATGAACCACACAAGGCCCCGAGGAAGAAAGGGGCTCACCAAAACGGGCAGTGGAAGGAGAAGGATACTACTGCCGATGAGCTGAAGTGCTTGCTACTGATCCACCTACAATCATGACACGAATGTAGCGCCCCCGGCAAAAGGGACGTCAGTACACTTGAATTGTACTGGTAAGTATGGACAAACTTTGTCCCAAGTAAACTCAAGCCATTAAATTATATCAACAATTAATTAAGCCAGCCAACCATGTTTCCACATTTTCCTCATTTCAAATAATTCTCACACAAAGCACTTTCTACGATCAACCAATTTAACAATAACCAATCAATCACGTAAAGCACAAGTAGGCAAACAAAGGGGCAATCAGTGCCCCACAGGTTGCAAACTCTCCTGCTGTCTCCTTTCACAATTTCACATTATTGATTTTTGTATCAATTGTCAATAGCGATTTCGATCGCTTTCCATCCTTATTGCCCCCGACCACCCTTATTACCTCGGCCACCCTTATCACCCCAACCCACACCTTATTTCCCCACGTTGCGGCGCGCAACACGACCCCGCCTTACAGTTGAAAACACAACAATTTCAAACAGCAGATAAGGTACTACACACAATTTCAACAAGTTCAAATAAGCAACTTACACATTGGTTGATGTTCTCAATTTCTTCTCAAGCCAATATCAAAACCAAGTTACAAGTATTCCAAAATCGAAAATGCCCACATAATCATGTTCAATAATTTACCACAATTAAAGTGTTTCAAATTCCTTCCACAATAAGCCAAATATGCCATCACAATGGTTGTTCCCAATTCTTTACCAATCTCGATTACCTTTTTATCTTTCAATTCATATTTCATACCACACCACACGTAGTTCAACATCAATCAAATGCTCAACAAGGAAATCAAAGAATTACGTAAAATTTCTCAATTTGACACATGCCAAAACAATTCGCACACATTTGGGCGATTTTACAAGAATCAAAATTTAGCCATACATACCTGGTGATGAGTTTTCTTCCGTTAACTTCCTACTTTATGCTTACCCACGCTATCTTACTCTTGCCAACCTTGTTCTTGAAGACTCTTACTTCTACTAACTTCTTTTTACTAAAAATCAAGTTCAATAATCATGCATGAGTGTAAAAATTCTATTTTTAAAAGCTATTATATGCAAACCTCTCTTTACCCAATTAAAACTGAAAATCAAAGAAAATAGTTAGGGTTTTTACCTTGAAAAGATTGGGGAAGTTGAATCCTTGCCCTAAGATCCCTTGGAATTAAGATAGTTGGAACAATCTTTGAAGATGAAAGATTTCTCTCTCTAAAAACCCTCTCTTCTCTCTCTAATTTTGGTAAGATGATATGATAAAATGAAGAAGAAGTGTGTTATATTAAAAAAGAGATCGGGTCAAAATGTTACAAAAATCTGGGTCGGGGTCAATTATACGGCGCACTATGCGACCGCAGAATCAACATGCGGTCCGCATAGTGACCGCAGAATTGCCCCAAATTTTACACAGGTTCTGTTAAGGAATGCGGCCAGAATGCGGTCCGCATGCTTGATCTTCGGTCGCAAAGTGCACCGCAGATTTGACATGCGATCGCATATCGACCGCACTTTTGACACGATTTTTGGGAAACTCTGTGGAACGTTTTGCGGCAAGAATGCGGTCCACATGTCAGGTTTGCGATCGCATTCTTGACCGCATATTGGACACTTTTCGGAAAAATTAATTCTCTATATTTTTGAAACTTAAATCACAGCTACTAGGTTTTATGCACAAAATTTTTACGGGGCCTTACAGCACAAGTGTAGGATGGTCAGAACAAAAATATAGACAAACTGGAGAATTAGGTCCTAGGAACGCTAACAGCTACCTCGACTGTCCAAAAGCACTCCCGAACCGCAATAGAATCAGCTCGGCTGTGATGTACCTGGATCTGCACACAAGGTGAAGGGAGTCAGGTGTGAGTACTTCCAACTCAGCAGTAATAAAAGTAAATAATGCTGAAGGGAAGAAAATCACGCAAGGCTCTATCTCATGCTACACAATACAGAACTATCTTTTTATTCCTTTCCAGCATATGTGAGTAGATTATTTAGAAATCTCAATTTTTAGCTTCATTCTTTCATGATAACATACCAATACCTGGATACAATCTCAAGCAGTGCAAGTCCGCACTCAAATCAGCCCCTCGGGCTCAGCACTCCTTATCAATTTCCACCAGGAGATCTGGTCCATAAGGCAACTAATGCATGTGTGCCAGTAATGTATGAGTGCTAAATGTTATGCCACGTAGTACACGTAAACCAATGTATGTATGCTATGCATGCATATGACCGCTACGGCGTGTAGCCCGATCCAATTTGGGTACACATGCTCACTGTGGGGGTTCAGACTCCGGAGGGGCTCCTACAGCCCAAGCACAATATTAATATCACACCTGCTGCAGCGCGCAGCCCGATCCATATACCACTGCGGCGTGCAGTCCGATCCATGCATATGTATGCATATGCTCACATAAATTGTCATGCCCATTTAAAACCTTAAATTTAGAAAAAAGAATGCACAATGTTATCAAAACAATGATACCAATCCCTGAAGGATTCAAATAATCGGCACGAAGCCCTAGTATGAGAATTAGTCCAAATTATTTCAACAATTAGGCGTTATTATTTATTACGCGGGACCAACCAAGTCACAATCCCCAATGGTGCTCTACCTCACGCCCGTTATCCGGCGTGCAAGTGACCTCAACACAGCACTAAGATGTGCAAGTCCGGGGTTTACTAACCCTCAGGGACATCATTTACAAGTATTACCCACCTCGAACCGACGAAAACTCATGCCCGCGACGCCTTAGCTCCTTGAACCGGCATCCATGCATGTCAAAACTAGCACAAATCAGCACCAATATATCAAAATAGGCTAATGGAACATAACCCAATCGAAAGAACTCGAAAAATATCAAAAATCACAAAATTGGCAAAACCCGAGCCCCGGGCCCACATCTCGAAAAATTTCGAAATTCATATTTCCAGAATCCTCGTCTCCCCACGAGTCCATACATATAAAATTTACCAAAATCGGAGTTCGATTGGCCTTTCAAAACCCAAATTTTCGTTTTCAATATCTAGGCCACAATCCTTCACAATTTCTACCCAAATTCATGAAGATTGATGTTAATTCTACCATAGAATGATGTTTTTGAGTCAAGAAACTTACCTCCGATGAATACCCGATGATTTCCCAGCGTTTTCCCGTGATTTCTTCTCTCTAGGGCTCAAAAATAGTGTTTTGGGGTATGAAACCCGCGACTGGTTCTGTTCTGTAATTAAACTCACTGCCCGACCATTCCTTCTATGCGATCGCAATGGCCCTATCCGATCGCATAGAGTTAAATTTTTCCTGCCAATAACCCCTTCTATGCGATCGCAATGCATCTCCGCGATCGCATAGCACAATCTTCCGGACCTCCCCTTTTCTTCTCTGCGATCGCAACACTGGTTATGCGATCGCAATGTGCAGTCTGACAAACCTATGCGATCGCACCCCTTGCTATGCGATCGCATAGAACATTTTCCACACCCCTCCAGGCTCTTCTATGCGATCGCAATGACTCTATGTGATCGCATAGAGCAATCACTATCTGCAATTTTTTCTGCAGCAACTTCAAAATCAAAACTTGCCCGTTAGGCATCCGAAATGATCCCGAGACCCCCAGGACCTCAACCAAAGCCACCAATACATCACATTACCTCATTCAAACTTGCTCGAAACATAAAAACACCATCCTAAACATCAAAATCAACATTTTTACACGGATTCAAGCCTAACTTCCTTAAACCTTTCCGAATTACACATTCAATCCAAAAACCGAACAAACGACGTTCGAATGACCTGAAAATTTGCAGGCATATCCAAAATCACCTAACGGAGCTACTGCAACTGTCGGAATTCCATTATGACTCCCGGATCAAAATCTCACCTACCGTTCGGATTTCGCCAAAATTCAACCTTAGCTAATTCAAGCCTAAAACTACACCAGACCTCCAAATTCAATTCTGATTGCTCTCCTAAGTCATAGATGATCCCCCGAAACTAGTCGAATCATCAGAATCTGATTCCGAGCACTCTAACTCGATAGTCAAATCTAGGTTGACTTTCCATATTCAAACTTCCTACAAACATGTTATTTGCTTCATTTTCAATTCAGTTCACTCCTAACTCACCCGATAGGTTCTAACATTGATATAAAAGCATAAGATATGTAAATGTAATGTAACAGGGTGGAAATTCCCGTAACGACGGGCCGGGTCATTACACAACAGGTCCTGCGGACGCCTGCAAGGCTACCTCGTAGTCTCAGTAGACGGAATATCCACAATCGCTACTGCCGCTGCTGCTGTCCGTAACCTGTATCTGCGCAAAAAGAGCGCAGAATGTAGTATCAGCACAACCGACCCCATGTGCTAGTAAGTGCCTGGCCTATCCCGGCGAAGTAGTGACGAGACTAAGGCCAGTCACCCACATAAACCTGTACAGTTGAAATATATATATACATATACAAATGTTTATAAGGAAAGACTCTGCTCTGAAATAACAATCAATAACTCATAATATCCAAAGTAATCTAGTCAATAGAATAAATCTTACTTTCATGTCTCAATTAATTTTTCATTTAATATCTTATGGTAGGCGTACCACCCGCTCCCAAAAGTAACAATAAGTTATACCTTGTGGTAAGCGTACCACCCGCTCCCAATTATATCAATAAATTATACCTTGTGGTAGGCGTACCACCCGCTCCCAAATATATCAATAGGCTACCGACAACTATGGCCAATGCCAAGATTTAAATCACTTTGTGGACGGCGTGCCACACGATCCCATTTCTTATCATATAAGTGTTCGGCGCGCCACACGATCCCAATTTATAATTATATATATATTACCGGCATTTAACCAATAATCTCTGCATCAACAATATTTATAATTACCGGTTTTGAACCAATAATTGATAATAATTCAACAATTTATCTCCATTATCGGTATGACACCAATAACTCTTAATCAACAACTCATACATAACTAAATTCCTATTTCTTCAAGCTAGGATAGAACAAACACTTACCTCGAAAGTTTACGAACGATTCAATCCGTAGCAATGCCTTTTCCTTTCGAATTTGGCTCCAATCCAATCGTATATATACACAATTGATTTAATATCATCAATTCTACTTAACAAACTAGTTCATATTGCTAAATATGATTTTTACAACATTCTGCCCGGAATAGTAAAAATTGGCCCCGGGCCCACATAATCGAAACTCAAGTTTCGAACCAAAATAAGTTCACCAAATCACCCATGAGTGCAAATATACAATTTGTTCTAAAGTTCAACTCCAAAACGAGGTCTAGATCGCAAATTCTTTGAAAACCCTTACTATACTAAATTCTCAATTTTTCTACACATTTACACCTATTTAGGCTTAGGAATTCAAATAATATTGATGGAAAATGAAGATAAAGAGTTAAGAATCACTTACCCAAGAATTATGAAGAAGGATTGCTCAAGAATCTCCCAAGAAGCTGTGGAGAAGAGAGGGTTTTGTGAAAATGGGATAAAATCCCGTAAGTGTTCTGTTTTGGGTATTAATTCACTGAGCGAAAATTTGCCCTTCGCGTTCGCGTGCACAGTGTCGCGTTTGCGAAGGGTTGGACAGAAATGGGCATCGCGTTCGCGTGGACACAGTCGCGAACGCGTAGAAGAAAATCTGGGGGCTTACAATTTGGCTTACGCGAACGCGTGGTGCCTTACGCGAACGCGTAGAAGAGGCAGGCCAGGCTCCGCGAACGCGGGAGCCTTTACGCGAACGCGTAGAGGAAAAAGGCTAGGGTCCAGGTTGTTGTACGCGAACGCGATCATATAGACGCGAACGCGAAGAAGGGGAAGGATAAGCCTTCGCGAACACGACCAGGTGGACGCGAACGCGAAGAAGGAATATCTGCTGCAGATTTTTCCAAGTCCAAAACCACCCCGATACCTATCCGAAACTCACCCGAGCCCTCGGGGCTCCAAAACAAATATGCACACTAACTCAATAACATCATACGAACTTGCTCGAGCGATCAAATCGCCAAAATAACATCAAAATCAATGAATTGAGCCTTAAAACTCAATAATTCTTTCAAATTTCATAATTTCCAAAATTTCCAATTTAAGGCCGAAACACGTCAAACGACGTCCGTTTTCAACCAAACTTTACAGGAAGCGCTTAACCAATATATATTACTTGTACAGGTCATCGGAACCAAAATACGAGCCCGATGCCATTGCTTTTTAATCAAATTTCAGTTTCATTTCCCTTAAACATTTTCAGAAAACAATTTAACAGATAAATTCTTTTACCGGGGTTCTAAACCTTGGATTTCAATTCCGAGCATACGCCCAAGTTTCATATTTTTCTACGGATTTTCTGAGACCGTCAAATCACGGGTCCGGGTCCGTTTACAAAAAATGTTAACCAAAGTCAACCATATCAATATTAATATCAAAATTCTTCAAATTTTTCACATATTTCATATATTTCAACATAAAAATTTTCCAACTTCGCGCCCGAACTGTGCACGTAAATCGAGGCAACTATAAATGAGGTTTTCAAGACCTCAGAAGCTCGAAATGATTAATAAAACAAGTGATGACCCTTTGGTTCATCACATTCTCCACCTCTGAAACAACCATTCGTCCTCGAACGGACAAAAGAAAGAAGTACTTGAGTCAAGGAATAGATGAGGATATCGGCTCCGCATGTCAGACTCGGACTCCCAGGTCGATGCCTCAGGAGGCTGACCCCTCCACTGAACTCGCACAGAAGGAAAACTCTTCGACCTCAACTGTCGAACCTGCCGATCTAGGATAGCTACCGGCTCCTCCTCATAGGACAGATCTTTGTCCAATTGGAGAGTGCTGAAATCTAACACGTGCGACGGATCGCCGAGATATTTTCGAAGCATGGACACATAAAACACTGGATGTACAGCTGATAAGCTATGTGGCAAGGCAAGTTTATATGCCACCTCTCCCACACGATCAAGAATCTCGAATGGTCCAATAAACCTAGGGCTAAATTTGCCCTTCTTTCCAAATCTCATCACGCCCTTCATAGGCGATACTCGGAGCAATACCCTCTCTCCTACCATGAAAGCTATGTCTCTAACCTTGCAATCTGCATAGCTCTTTTGCCTGGACTGAGCTGTGCGAAGCCTTTCTTGAATAATCTTGACTTTATCTACGGCCTCCTGAAATAAATCAGTGCCCAATAACCGAGCTTCTCCCGGTTCAAACCACCCAACCGGAGAACGACACCGCCTACCATACAATGCTTCATAAGGAGCCATCTGGATGCTCGATTGATAACTATTATTATAAGCAAACTCTGCCAAAGGCAGGAATTGATCCCACGAACCTCCAAAATCAATAACACAGGCCCGTAGCATATCTTCCAGTATCTGAATAGTCCTCTCGGACTGACCATCCGTCTGGGGATGAAAGGTTGTACTTAGCTGAACTTGTGTGCCCAACTCTCGTTGAACCGCATTCCAAAAATGTGAGGTAAACTGTGCACCTCGATCTGAAATAATAGAGATTGGCACGCCATGAAGGCGAACGATCTCCCTGATATAAATCCCAGCTAACCTCTCGGATGAATAGGTAATAGCAATAGGAATAAAATGAGCTGACTTGGTCAGCCTATCAACAATCACCCAAACAACATCAAACTTCTTCCGAGTCTTCGAAAGTCCCGAAATGAAATCCATCGTGATTCGCTCCCACTTCCATTCAGGAAGTTCAATTCTCTAAAATAAACCGCCATGTCTCTAATGTTCATACTTAACATGCTGACAATTAAGGCACCATGCCACATATGCCACAATATCCTTTTTCATTATGCGCCACCAATAATGTTGACGCAAATCTCGATACATTTTTGCTGCGCCTGGATGAATAGAATACCGCGAACTGTGAGCTTCTTCTAGAATCAATTCTCTAAGCCCATCAACATTTGGTACACAAATGCGCCCTTGCATCCTTAGGATCCCATCAGCATCTAAGGTGACCTATTTAGCACCTCCTCGCTGAACCGTATCTCTAAGGTCACATAAATAAGAATCATAATATTGTTGATCACGGATACGCTCCAATAATGAAGAGCGAGCGATCGTGCATGCTAGTACTCGACTAGGCTCAGAAATATCCAACCTCACAAATCGATTGGCCAAGGACTGAACATCCAAAGCAAGTGGTCTCTGATTGACTGGAATATAAGCAAGACTACCCATACTGGCTGACTTCTTACTCAAAGCGTCGGCCACCACGTTTGGTTTTCCCGGATGATATAAAATGGTGACATCATAATCTTTTAGCAATTCTAGCCACCTTCTCTGCCTCAAATTAAACTCTTTCTGCTTAAACAAATACTGAACACTCTTATGATCGGTGTATACTTCACATGCTACACCATACAAATAATGCCGCCAGATCTTCAATGCGTGAATAATCGCCGCCAATTCTAGATCATGCACTGGATAGTTCTTTTCATGAATCTTCAACTGCCTCGAAGCATAGGCAATAACCTTGCCATCCTGCATTAACACTGCACCAAGCCCAATACGGGAAGCATCACAATAAACAGTATAAGGTCCCGTACCTGTGGGTAAAACCAATACCGGTGTTGTGGTCAAGGCTGTCTTGAGCTTTTGAAAGCTCACCTCACATTCATCGGACCATTTAAATTGAACACCTTTCTGGGTCAATCTGGTCAGTGTGGTTGCAATAGATGAAAATCCCTCTACGAATCAGCGATAATAACCCGCTAATCCCAAGAAACTCCGAATATATGTGGCTGATGTCGGTCTAGGCCAGTTCTTGACTGCCTCAATCTTCTTCGGATCAACTTGAATACCTGCTGCCGTCACAATATGACCCAGGAATGCAACTGAACTTAGCCAAAATTCACACTTTTAAAATTTTGCATATAGTTGGCTATCTCTCAGAGTCTGCAAGGCCACTCTGACATATTGCGCATGCTCCTCCTGACTGCGGGAATATATTAATATGTCATCAGTGAAGACTATTACAGACAAGTCTAAATAAGGCCGGAACACCCGATTCATTAATTCCATAAAAGCCGCTGGAGCATTTGTCAACCTAAAAGACATGATCGGAAATTCATAATGTCCATACCGAGTGCGGAACGCTATCTTAGGGACATCAGATGCCCTAAAATTCAGCTAATGATAGCCAGATCTCAAATTTATCTTTGAAAATACCTTGGCACCCCGAAGCTGGTCAAATAAATCATCAATTCGTGGAAGTGGATATTTCTTATTGATAGTCACCTTGTTTAACTATCGATAGTCAATGCAAATTCTCATCGAACCATCTTTCTTCTTTACAAATAATACTGGTGCACCCCACGACGAAACACTGGGTCTAATGAAACCCTTTTCAAGTAAATCCTGCAACTGTTCCTTTAATTCTTTTAACTCTAGCGGAGCCATATGATAAGGGGGAATGGAAATGGGCTGAGTGCATGGAGCCAAATCAATGCAAAAATCAATGTCCCTATCGGGCGGCATACCTGGCAAGTCTGAAGGAAATACTTCAGGAAATTCGCGAACCACAGGCACAGAGTCAATAGAAGGAACCTCAGCACTGGAATCACGGACAGAGGCCAAATAAGCCAAGCATCCTTTCCCAACCATACGCTGAGCCTTAACATAAGAAATAACATTACGACTAGTACAATCTGAAATTCCTTTCCACTCTATACGAGGCAAATTCGGTAGAGCTAAAGTCATAGTCTTGGCATGGCAATCTAAAATAGCATGATATGGAGATAGCCAGTCTATGCCTAATATAATATCAAAGTCCACCATATTTAGGAGCAATAAATCAGCACGGGTCTCGAGACCCTCAATTACTATAATACATGACCAATGAACTCGATCAACCACAATAGAATCGCCTACTGGTGTAGACACATGAACAGGAACACTCAGTGGATCACTAGGCTGAATCAAGTACCGATGCAAAATAGGAAGACACGTACGAATATGTAGACCCAGGGTCAAATAATGCTGATGCCTTTCTATCACAAACCAAAATAATACTTGTAATGACGACTTCAGAAGACTCAGCCTCTGGTCTGGCGGGAAGTGCATAACATCGGGGCTGTGCCCCACCACCCTGAGCAGTATCTCTAGGACGATCAGCTGCTGGCTGGTCTCTACCTCTATCGGTCTGAGCTCCACCTCTTTGACCTCTACCTCCACCTCTATGTCCTCTACCTCCGCCTCTAGCCGGACGGGCAGGCTGTGAGGGAACTAGGGCCTGAATAATGGCACGAGAACCATGCGGCTGAGATCTGTCAGAAGCTCGAGGGAAATACTTTGCAATGTGCCCAAGATCACCGCACGTAAAACAAGCCCTCGGCTGCTGAAAATAGCGAAGTGGTGGTGCACTGATAGGCTGCTGATCAGAGTAGCGTGGCTGAGAATTACGATCACCAGAAGCATCATGAGAAACCTGAAGAGCTGACTGGTAAGGCCTAGGAGGATGGCCTCTATCATGAGAATCTCTACCTCCAGACGAGGTACCACTGAATCTACCCGAATTACAAGATCTCTTATCTGATCCATATCTTGCTCCATGTGACAGAGCCATCTCGATCCGGTGGGCTGCATTAGCCGCCTCTTGAAAAGTGATTTCAGTTCCTGCCCACAAAGCCATCTGTAGTCGAATTGGCTTATTCAAGCCATCACTAAACCTTCTCACCCTTTCTCGATCTGTGGGAAGTATGGTAATAGTAGGACGAGCCAGGTCCACGAACTTAGTCTCGTACTGTGTGACAGACATAGAACCCTAATGAAGACGCTCAAATTGCCTGCGCAGAGCCTCCCGCTGAGTTGCTGGAAGGAACTTTTCCAAGAACAGCTCCGCAAATTGCCCCCAAGTCAAAGATGCTGATCCCGCTGGCCTGGATAGACAATAATCCCTCCACCAAGTCTTGGCAGAACCAGATAATCGAAAAGTAGCAAAGTCCACACCATTAGTCTCGACAATGCCCATAGTACAGAGAACCTCGTGGCAGCTATATAGGAAATCCTGTGGATCCTCTGAAGGAGTGCCACTGAATGTGGTAGTGAACAGCTTGGTAAACCTGTCCAATCTCCATAACGCGTCAGCGGACATAGCTGCACCATCATTGGATGGAATCACAATAACAGGTTGAGCTGCATCAACTGGCTGAATCACAGGAATCTGAGCCTAGGAAATTACTGGCTCCGGAGTGCGTGTAGCAGGAGTCTGATTACCTCCTCCAGCCTGAGAAGTGGCTGGTGCTATTGGTAATAAACCTGCTCTAGTGATATTGTCCATAAAACCTGCTATCCGGACCAAAGCATCCTGAAGATCCGGTGAAAACATAACTCCTCCTAGGACCTGAGCTGGGCCTACTGGAGCTGCTGGGACTGGAACCTCCTCCTCGATATGAGCCTGAGGTTCTGCCACTTGTGCTGTTGTTCGGGGCTGAGCTCTGCCCCTACCTTAGCCTCTAGAATGACCTCAACCTCGGCCTCTGCCCCTAGCGCGAGCTGCCGCTGCTGGGACCTCGGGCTGCTGGTCAGTAGATAAGGATGTATGTGTTCTTACCATCTGCGGAAGAACAGAGTAGAAGTTCAATTAACATTTGAAATATCAAGTCGCACGACTGGAAAGAATAAAGGGAAATTTTTTTTCCTAACTCTGTAGCCTCTGGAGGATAAATACAGACGTCTCCGTACCGATCCCTCATACTCTACTAAGGTTGTTCGTGAGTTGTGAGACCTATGCAACCTAGTGCTCTGATACCAACTTGTCACGACCCGGATTTCCCACCATCGGGAGTCATGATGGCGTCTACTAGTGGAAGCTAGGCAAGCCAAATATTACTTACATTTCCGTTAGTTACCAAACTCTTATTAAGACTTTAAAATTAAAACATATAAATTACAGCGGAACAATTAAACTTAGCGGAAGACTTAGTCAATCTTATCAAATATGATAAAGAAACCCAAACATGATACACTACCCAAGACAGGTATCACAATACTCACGAACTTCTAAGAATAATACACACAATTGTCTGAAAGAAATATAAGTTGTTTATCTCGGTTACATGAGATAACAGAATGAAATACATAGATAGAAGAGACAACGGGTCCTGCGGACGCCTGCAAGGCTACCTCGTAGTCTCGGTAGTCGGAATATCCACAATCGTGCTACTGTTGTTACTGCTGTCCGTAACCTGTATCTGCGCAAAAAGAGCGCAGATTGTAGTATCAGCACAACCGACCCCATGTGCTAGTAAGTGCCTGGTGTGTCCCGTGACTCCTATGAACCTAGAGCTCTGATACCAACTTGTCACGACCCTAGTTCACCAATCGTGAACATGTCGTGATGGCACCCAGTCCCCACGACTAGGTAAGCCTAACATGTTGCGGAATATACAAGCTATGAACACTTAAATAAGAAACAACGGAAAAATAACATAAAAAGATATGTAATTTGTGCCGCTTGGCACATACATCCGTCAACACACTGTATAAAACACTACCAAGATCCGGAATCCCATGGGTAACACAGACTAAAAGAGAATATACAACTGTGGCTCTATGTGTAAAGAGTATCTAACAACGAAATGAAGGAAAATGTCAACTAATACTATCAGAATAGAAGGAAAGCCTCCGGATCCGCGGACGTAGCGGATCATACCTCGAGGTCTCCCAAAAAGCTGCGAAATCACCTAGTACGAGCCTGCTCTGATGTACCTGGATCTGCACAACAAAAGTGTGCAGAAGAGTAGCATGAGTACACCACGGCGGTACTCGGTAAGTGCCAAGCCTAACCTCGATGGAGTAGTGACGAGGAAGGTCAGGGCCCTACTGAGAAACAATAATATGATGATGATAACAAAAATAAACAGTTTAAATGATAATAATTTCCGAAATAACAACAATAAGATGATTACTGCAACTGTCTACAATTAAGCTAACAACAAATAAACAACTCAATAAAACAATTCCAGGACCTGTGGGAATTGAACCCACAGTCCCATTCTCAGTACCTCTGGGTCTCCGGGAATCGAACCCGCAGCCCATGTCTCAATAATATCTCAATAACTCCGGGAATCGAACCCGCAGTCCACATCTCAATAAATCTCGGGATCTCCGGGAATCGAACCCGCAGTCCACATCTCAATAAATCTCAGGATCTCCGGGAATCGAACCCGCAGTCCACATCTCAATAAATCTTAGGATCTCCGGGAATCGAACCCGCAGTCCACATCTCAATAAATCTCAGGATCTCCGAGAATCGAACCCGCAGTCCACATCTCAATATCACTCCGGGTCTTTGGGAATCGAACCCACAGCCCTGGGATCTCCGGGAATTGAACCCGTAGTCCACAAACACAACAAATAAAGGAATACGCAGAAAGAATATAATATGCTTAACTACAACTTCACCGAAAATAGTGCCAACAACTATCAAGAAGCTCAAGTAAAGCAATTGGGCAACTAGTCAGTAAAATACTACCAAATCATGCTTTTCTAACTACTACCGGGTAAGAATATTGAATTAATCAGCTAAAAACAGGGATATCAGAAATTAGGCATTTTAGATAAAGTATGTTTTCAACAACCAGTGCATGTACACGCTCGTCACCTCGCGTACAAGGCATTTAAACTATCACATAAAAATCCTAGGGGTGGAAGTTCCCCCACACGAGGTTAGACAAGCCACTTACCTCAATTTCGGTACAAAACTGCTAAGAAATAACCCTATTGCCGCGAATGTCGGCCTCCACAGGTGTAGTATCTGATAAAAATCATTAGAATCACATCGAAATAGGCCAATTGGGCATTACCCAATCAAAACAACTCAAAATACACCAAAACCCACAAGTTGCCAAAACCCGACTTTCGGTACGCTTATCAAAAAATCACGAAAGTTATATATTCGGGTTCCTTATCTCAATACGAGTCCGTGTATATAAAATTTATCGAAATCGGACTTCGTTTGCCCATTCAAATCAAAGGTTTTCTAAAATTTAGGCCTAGGGCTCAAACTCACCTTTAATCTTTCATTTTCAGTGAAATAATCACAGATTTCATGATAAACCAACGAATTAAGGTCAAGAAACTTACCCCCGATGATTTCCTGATGATATCCCAGCGTTTCCCCTTCAATTCCCTCTCTTGGAGCTTAATAATGGCGGTTTTGGTGTGTTAGGCCGCGACTGAAATGTTCTGGACTTAAAGTCACTGCCAGGCCAATTTACTCTACGCGATCGCAGCACTGCGCTTGCGATCGCGATCCACAAAATATGGGCGGCCTATTTTTCCTCTACGCGATCGCATGGTCCTGGACGCGATCGCTGTGAACAACTCAGTGACCCTACGCGATCACAATGACACTAACGCGATCGCGAAGAACAAACTCGTCCGGCTCCCCAAACTATCCTACGCGATCGCATACTACCTCACGCGATCGCGATGCTTACTCTCCCAGACTTACGCGATCGCACGCCTTTCTTCGCGATCGCAGAGCTTAGGGTTTTTCCCTTACGCGATCGCATGGCCATCTCCGCGATCGCGGAGAACAAAATTACTTTGCAATTATTGCAGCAGAGGCAGCAGTGCCTTTTGGCACAAATTGGTCCGTTTGGATTCATCCTGAGGCTCCCGGGACCCCAACAAAAACCACCAACATACTCCAAAACACGATACGAACTTATTCCAATCATAGAAACACGTCTAACAACATCAAAACCCACAGTTCACATCGAATTCAAGCCTAAATTTCTTAAAACTTTCCGAATTGCACACTCGATCTAAAACCCGACAAAACGACGTCCGAATGACCTGAAAATTTGCGGACATATCCAAAATCACATAACGAAGCTACAGAAATTGTCGGAATTCCATACCGACCCCCGGATCAAAATCTCACCCATCGTTCGGATTCTCCAAAATTTCAAACTTCGGCATTTCAAGCCTTATTGAGCTACGGACCTCCAAAATACTTTCCGAATACGCACCCAACCCCGAAATCACCTAACGTAGCTAATGGAAGCATCGGATTTCCATTCCGAGGTCGTCTTAACACTGTTCCGGCTACGGACCATTTTCTAACTTTAAAGCTCTTGTTTAGGGACTAAGTGTCCCAAAATGCTCCAAATCTCAGTACCGACTCTCCCGGCAACCCACAATAGCAGAAATTTACTTAGGGGAACAGCTAAATTGGGGATTGGGGCGTAATTTTCTGAAACAACCGGCCGGGTCGTTACATCTTTCCACACTTAAAATATTCGTTCGTCCTCGAACGAGCATAGAAAATATACCTGGGGTGATGAAAAGATGAGGGTACTGGCTGCGCATATCCTGCTCGGTCTCCCAAGTCGCCTCCTAGGCCGGCTGACCCCGCCACTGGACCTTTAGCGAAGCGATGTTCTTTGACCTTAACTTCCCGATTTGCTTGTCCAGAATGGCCACTAGCTCCTTAACATAAGACATATCTTTGTCTAGCTGAACAGAAGTGAAATCCAACACATGCGACGTGTCACCGTGGTATCTCCGGAGCATAGAGATATGAAATACGGGGTGAACTCCAGCTAGACTAGGAGGTAAGGCTAACTCATAGGCAACCTCCCCAATACGCCTCAAAATCTCAAAAGGGCCAATAAATCTGGGACTCAGCTTCCCCTTGTTCCCAAACCTCATAACGCCCTTCATGGGCGAGACTCCAAGCAGAACTCGCTCACCAACCATAAAAGCCACATCGCGAACCTTCTTGTCACGACCCCAAATCCGGTCATGATGGCGCCCAGCACACTGCTAGGCCATCCTGACCAATTAACAACAATCACGGAGCCATAAGCTCACTTTATCCAATTTAATCATAACGGAATAATTCAACAGTGATAGATATATTAAAAACAGGGAACCAATTCCCAACACGTGTCAACTCCCATAGACCGAAGGGTCAAGAGTCATGAGCCTCTACGGAGTATACAAAGTGTAAATAGCGAATATAATTTTACACAAGTGTGGGATGGTCAGAACAAAAATATAGACAAACTGGAGAATCAGGTCATGCGAAAGCTGGCAGCTACCTCGACTGTCCAAAAGCACTCCCGAGCCGTAATAGAATCAGCCCTGCTGTGATGTACCTGGATCTGCACACAAGGTGCAGGGAGTCGGGGTGAGTACTTCCAACTCAGCAATAATAAAAGTAAATAATACTGAAGGGAAGAAAACCACGATAGGCACTATCTCATGCTACACAATACAGAACTATCTTTTTATCCCTTTCCAGCATATGTGAGTAGATTATTAAAAATCTCAATTTTTAGCTGCTTTCTTTCATAATAATATACCAATACCTGGATACAATCTCAAGCAGTGCAAGTCCGCACTCAAATCAGCCCCTCGGGCTCAGCACTCCTTATCAATTTATACCAGGAGATCCGGTCAATAAGGCAACTAATGCATGTGTGCCAGTAATGTATGAGTGCTGAATGTTATGCCATGTAGTACACGTAAACCAATGTATGTATGCCATGCAATGCATATGACCGCTACGGCGCGTTACCCGATCCAATTTGGGTACCCGTGCTCACTGTGGGGGTTCAGACTCCGGAGGGGCTCCTACAGCCCAAGCACAATATTAATATCACACCTACTGCGGTGCGCAGCCCGATCCGTATACCACTGCGGCGTGCAGTCCGATCCATGCATGTGTATGCATATGCTCACATAAATTGTCATGCCCTAACATATGGCCCTCGGCCCCAATCAGTCTAACAAATAATCAAGAAAACCCCTTTGGGCAACAACAATATCAAGCAAATGTCATTAAGACCTTGTTCAAGTTTTTCATAACCTTATAAGAATGCTGAATAGCAAAATACCATTTAAAACCTTAAATTTAGATAAAAATATGCATAGTGTTATCAAGACAATGATACCAATCCCTGAAGGATTCAAATAATCGGCACGAAGCCCAAACATTGATAATTAGTCCAATTCATTTCAACAATTAGGTGTTATTATTTATTACAAGGGACGGACCAAGTCACAATCCCCAATGGTGCTCTACCCCACGCCCGTTATCCGGCGTGCAAGTCACCTCGACACAGCCCTAAGATGTGCAAGTCCGGGGTTTACTAACCCTCGGGACATCATTTACAAGTATTACCCACCTCGAACCGACGAAAGCTCATGCCCGCGACGCCTTAGCTCCTCGAACCGGCATCCACGCACGTCAAAACTAGCACAAATCAGCACAAATATATCAAAATAGGTTAATGGAACATAGCCCAATCGAAAGAACTCAAAAAATATCAAAAATCACGAAATTTGCAAAAACCGAGCCCCGGGCCCACATCTCGAAAAATTATGAAACTCACATTTTCGGAATCCTCGTCTCTCCACGAGTCCGTACATACCAAGAACTCCCAATTCGGACCACAAATGGTCCTTCAAATCCCCATTTTAAGATTTTTGCTCAAAGCCCTAATTTTCTTGATTTCTTACCCAAATTCAGAGAAATAAATGGAAGATTCTTTGATAAAATCATGTATTTAACTCATAAAACTTACCTCCAATGATTCCCCGTTGAAATCCCTTCAATTCCCGTCCAAAATCTCTCAAGAATGACCAAAAATGGTGGAAAAATGAGTTGATTTCGCGACTGGAATGTTTTAAAAACATTCTGCCCAGGCATATTACTCATCGCGATTGCGGGAGTGGCTCTGCGATCGCGGAGAACAAAATTTGGCCCAAATTTTACCCTTCGCGAAAGCGGGAAAGGCTTCGCGATAGCGGTGAACACTGCTCCGGACAGGCTTCAGTATAATGGTCATAACTATTTGCACACAACTCCGAATGATGAATGGTTTGATATTCTGGAAACTAGAAACATAAGGCTATAACGTTTATTTGATACTCATTGTCTGAATCCGTATACATTTCGAGATATAAGCTTCCCAATTTATATATGTGTATTAGAGATCCTTCTCGGACACCCTATAGTGTAACGTCCATAACTATTTATAAAGATGTCCAAATCCAGATTACTTTAGCTTTCTGAAAACTAGACACGATGCGCTACAACTTACGTTTTTGAATCACCTTAAAAGTCCTTGTAGATAAAATGATATGAGCTTCCGAAGTAGGATTAATGCAACAGAAATTGTCCTTCTTCGCGATCGCGATTCATTAATTTTTTTCGCACATTTTACTCACCGCGATCGTGTCCCATTGTCCGCGATCGCGTAGAACACTGCTACTGACATAAACCAGCAGTTAAAAATGGCCTAGAAATGGTCCGAAACCACCCCGAAACTCACCCGAGGCCCCCGGGACCTCAACCAAAATAACCAACATGCCCTATAACCTTATTCGAACTTGTTCCAATCATCAAAACTCTATCGTTAACATCAAAATCGTCCGTTTTCAACAGATTTAAGCTTAAGTTTCTTCAAAATTTCCGAATTGCTCATTCAATCAAAAACCCGACCAAATGACGTCCCAATGACCTGAAAATTTGCAGGCACATCCAAAATCACCTAACGGAGCTACTGCAACTGTCGGAATTCCATTCCGACTCCCGGATCAAAATCTCACCTACGGTTCGGATTTCGCCAAAATTCAACCTTAGCCAATTCAAGCCTAAAACTACACCGGATCTCCAAATTCAATTCCGATTGCTCTCCTAAGTCATAGATGATCCCCCGAAACTAGTCGAATCATCAGAATCTGATTCCGAGCACTCTAACTCGATAGTCAACTCTAGGTTGACTTTCCATATTCAAATTTCCTTCAAACATGCTATTTGCTTTATTTTTAATTCAATTCATTCCTAACTCATCCGATAGGTTGTAACACTGATAAAAAAGCATAAGATATGTAAATGCAAGGTAACGGGGAGGAAATTCCCGTAACAACGGGCCGGGTCGTTACATTCTCCCCAACTTAAACAAACGCTCGTCCTCGAGCGGACTCAGAGTTGTACTTGAAGCAACCCAATAGCTGAATGACCTTACCAAGCATATACTCGGGCGATCATATGTCACCCTATCTCACATAAGTCCGAAAACACCATATAGTCAAAATTTCACAGACCATCTGAACCATAAATCACATTGCACTTTTTGAAATCATAGGCCAAATGCTAATCCCATGCCTATACTCGCGATACACTCGAATCCACTGCAATAACCCATATTCACTACTCCGGGTGAGATCATATGATGTGTCAACATCCTAATCACTTGAGACGATAGTCTCTAATCACAACAACTGGCCACAATCACCAAATACCAGCTGAAAATCTCTTTCATTAGATAGAGTCTTATTCCAACACCTCCATAACCTGCCCACGGCAGCTGAAGCACGCGATATACCGAACCCATCTCTCAGGTTAACCATTCGTGAATCTATTTCCCTTTTTAAAACTCATACCACGATAGGTTTCGGAGCCAAACCTCGATTTTTACCTTTCTAACAAGCTAAGATCCAATATGCTCGTATTCATTAATAACTCCAACGGTCATTTCGATTATAACACACCGCACTGGTTATATGACACCTAAACACCAGCCTAAGCCACGACGAGCACAATATAGGCTCCAATAGAAACATCTGAACACACTCGAATCATGACAGCTCAAATCATGATAACTGTCTCCAGCAAAAGAGCTGCAATTCAATTCCTCTGTGTCATCATAACATAGAACTGAGATCGCGTCTCGCATTATAGAAATAGAGTACCTGAATCCTCTTCGAGAGGTCATAACATCACGTGGCCTTGCCACGATTCTTGATTTTATCCAAACACTATTACTCATGAAGCACCTCAATTTACCAAGCTCAAAACGGTCAGCCACGTACATATTTAGGCCTGAACCCAAGCAATCAATCTCACCCACGGTGAAACAATTAATGTATGCTATTAAATCCTGAAAGGACACAACCGATGTGCCATTCGCCAAGCGATACTCAAAACGGTCTTTTCCTCAGAAGCGAGGAAGTATTGTATACCAGGTAGCATATAACTAACTATATTTTCACAATATTCTGTTGCGACGTGCAACCCGCTCCAATGACATACCCGTGGCGGCGTGACACCCGATTCGGATACCATACCTGTGGTGGTGTGCCACCCGATCCAAATAACCCGTGGCGGCGTGCCACCCGATCCTCGCATATATCTCGCAAAAAGGAAATGCATATCGAGTCGAATTTCTCATTACAGCAAACATATATATATATATATAAACATATATATATATATATATATATAGCCTCAAGCTCGGCCACATGAAACGCATCTGACAACGTTTCTCAATACTGGAACTGAATCAATGGTAGATACCTCTACACTGACATCCGCCACTAAGGTCCAACTAACAAAGCAATGCCTACCAGCCGTCCGCTGGTCCTGGATACAACTACTCTGTTGGAGCATACTCTGATGCTCTCTGCTACGCAATTTGTGCCATTTTCCGACATAGTCCATATCACATTAGTCTAGACAATCTGACCCATTACAACCAGTCAGCAATCAAGTATCATAATTCGAATTCGTCTTATCAAGTTAAGAGAGAACCTCTAGGGCTTCCGATCTCCAATAATCACAAAACGGTGCCGATGCACATGATATACAACCACTGCATAGGCGGATTAATGAGAACTTCAAGTCTCCTACATATATACAACACATGAATCACTATGCCTGGTTCCGTATTCCACCGTACGAATACATAACGCATATCAAGCGTCCATTCATACCACGAAAGCCATTCAGAAATTTCCTTATGCCATTTACAACTCAATCATCAATGTCAATCTAACAAGAGGATACCACCACACCACTAAATATTATCAGTTTATATTACCTAGCCCTTTTTGGACTATATTCCCTGCCAAATTACGAGAATAGTAGTACCATTTTCTTAAATCATCAGAAAGATCGATTCTTAATTCACCTGTAGTTGTCCGCGCTGCTCAATAATTTTATTGACTTCCCATATATTATGAACTGATCTCAAAACCTAGAATATACCCTTATCAACTTTCCATAACACATCGTGTATACCATATCACACTAAGACAACATGGAAATTCATATCCCTTTCCTCCGTCTCAACATCGGTGCACTCCACTAGTCAAGGTCTTTCGTGATCCCATATAGAAGAAAAACTCATTACACATTCCACGTTTCACATACCGACATGAATATACTCATTTTCAAACCATGATAAAACACATCACAAACTATTTCTTCCCATTCGTTGCATAAGTTTAACTGCCAGGACTTAGTCCTTATACCCATATCAAGTTACACAACTGCCAGCACTCAAGAGCTTTGCTGCAATGTCTGCAAGACTCATTACTTCAACCACATACCAGGAATCAATCGCATTCCTTTTTTATACCATTTCGGTTTATTAACAAGTTGTTCCATTTACCCAGTTTCCTTTCTGTTTCATCTTTAATTTAATATTAGTCTTTACTGTAGTACCATAATACATCAACTCATGTTACCACACGAGACTCGTACACAAGATCACATGGTCTAAGACCCATAGGCCACTGAATACTCTCTCAATGTCTCCCAAAAGTACCATATTCTACCACACTTTATTTTGAGGAACTTCCCGCAATTTTTTAAAATTGTTATCATTACTTCCCAATACGGATACGTAGAACCCCATCATTCACATGATATAACACAAGCCTTGATCTTTTCTAACGAAACCGCCATCTTTAGCCACATACACAAATCTTAAGGCACCTAACTGTTACAAGCAAAATCTTGAACATTGCAAACCATTCTTGGGCGTCATTCACCCTTATTCAGTTATAATTCAACTGTCTTATTGAACAGAACCACTCGTGCCTTGTTAGAATTCTGACATCGCAGGACATGATTACATACAGATACAATTAGATACATGTCCTTTCTATACACCGAACATTCTCTACCAACAGTAGTTCAAAACACCCTAGTACTTCATAAGATCTACCAAGCACCATAACCTTTACCAGAATTTCCTAATATACTTAGAGACAGAATCAACATAGCACACAATAGTGCAATCAGTTAATCAATAGCAGCCTCCCCAACTTAGCTCGAAGCCATTCATCAAAGAACTTTTAACCACTCATATCATTATTACTCAAGTGATGCCGAAATGTTACAATGAGATTAAACTCAAGTCATTTACAAGCCTTGACAGAGACTCGAATCATCAGAGACCTTAGCTCTTCTGCAATTTTTGCATTTGTACACGCACCACCAGTAAGCCCACTATCTTTAGGTGACAGAAATCTTTCTAAGTCACAAATTTTTCCAAATATTTCGGCAGAGTTTCCTTTGTAAATTGGCCTATCCACCTGCCAGAGAATCACCAAAACCATCCTAGCAATACATTCACAACTCGACAAGACATCACAATGCATATCGACAACATTAGTCTCAATACTACACAAATCATATTATCATAATTGGTACATGAACATGCGTTGTACCTGCTCAAATCATAACACATATCAACTACCTTTCAATTACACATGAGAATCAATCCACCTACCTCGCCTCAATTTAGCATTTCAGCACAATACCTTCCACCAGGATACACATAGCATAATCATTTTAGTCTTCCCGAGTTTGAACTCGTTCCACTACACATAAGGCACTTTACCTTCCAATTAAGAGGCGATGAAAATATTTCTCACGCCCATAGCTAGGGCTACATATCAAATCACAATAAAGATCAATACCGATCGTATGAACTTCATAATACCGGCTCGCTAAATTAGTACCTTGATGCTCAAGCCATAGACAAAGATCTGGCCTCAAGTCCTCCCGACTGGCCCAACATGAATTCATAGAGATTACATCTCGCCCCTCGACCAGGGAATCGCAAGCCATAAGTCAATTATATTACTGAGCGCTCGAAACGTACACAGACGTGCGGAAGGAGTTTCAAAAAGGTATATCTCAATCTGAATCAAGTATGCACGATAAGAATTCCAAGAAGTGTGGAGTGTTTACTAAAGGTTCGCAGCCTCCCGAGGATAAGTACAGGCGTCCCCGTACCGATCCACAAGACTCTACTAACCGGCTCAAGACTCATGAGGCCTAGTAAACCTAGGCTTCGATACCAACTTGTCACGACCCCAAATCCGGTCGTGATGGTGCCCAACACGCTGCTAGGCCAGCCTGACCATTTAACAACAATCACGGAGCCATAAGCTCACTTTATCCAATTTAATCATAACGGAATAATTCAACAGTGATAGATATATTAAAAACAGGGAACCAAGTCCCAACACGTGTCAACTCCCATAGACCGAAGGGTCAAGAGTCATGAGCCTCTACAGAGAATACAATGTGTAAATAGCGAATATAATTGTACACAAGTGTGGGATGGTCAGAACAAAAATATAGACAAACTGGAGAATTAGGTCCTGCGAACACTGGCAGCTACCTCGACTGTCCAAAAGCACTCCCGAGCCGCAATAGAATCAACCCTGCTGTGATGTACCTGGATCTGCACACAAGGTGAAGGGAGTCGAGTGTGAGTACTTCCAACTCAGCAGTAATAAATGTAAATAATACTGAAGGGAAGAAAACCACGATAGGCACTATCTCATGCTACACAATACAGAACTATCTTTTTATCCCTTTCTAGCATATGTGAGTAGATTATTAAAAATCTCAATTTTTAGCTACTTTCTTTCATAATAATATACCAATAACTGGATACAATCTCAAGCAGTGCAAGTCCGCACTCAAATCAGCCCCTCGGGCTCAACACTCCTTATCAATTGACACTAGGAGATCTGGTCAATAAGGCAACTAATGCATGTGTGCCAGTAATGTATGAGTGCTGAATGTTATGCCACGTAGTACACGTAAACCAATGTATGTATGCCATGCAATGCATATGACCGCTACGGCGCATAGCCCTATCCAATTTGGGTACCCGTGCTCACTGTGGGGGTTCAGACTCCGGAGGGGCTCCTACAGCCCAAGCACAATATTAATATCACACCTGCTGCGGCGCGCAGCCCGATCCGTATACCACTTCGGCGTGCAGTCCGATCCATGCATGTGTATGCATATGCTCACATAAATTGTCATGCCCTAACATATGGCCCTCGGCCCCAATCAGTCTAACAAATAATCAAGAAAACCCCTTTGGGCAACAACAATATCAAGAAAATGTCATTAAGACCTTGTTCAAGTTTTTCATAACCTTATAAGAATGCTGAATAGAAAAATACCATTTAAAACCTTAAATTTAGATAAAAATATGCACAGTGTTATCAAGACAATGATACCAATCCCTGAAGGATTCAAATAATCGGCACGAAGCCCAAACATTGATAATTAGTCCAATTCATTTCAACAATTAGGTGTTATAATTTATTACGCGGGACAGACCAAGTCACAATCCCCAATGGTGCTCTACCCCACGCCCGTTATCCGACCTGCAAGTCACCTCGACACAGCACTAAGATGTGCAAGTCCGGGGTTTACTAACCCTCAGGACATTATTTACAAGTATTACCCACCTCGAACCGACGAAAGCTCATGCCCGCGATGCCTTAGCTCCTCGAACCGGCATCCACGCACGTCAAAACTAGCACAAATCAACACAAATATATCAAAATAGGCTAATGGAACATAACCCAATCGAAAGAACTCGAAAAATATCAAAAATCACGAAATTTGCAAAACCCGAGCCCCGAGCCCACATCTCGAAAAATTATGAAACTCACATTTTCGGAATCCTCGTCTCTCCACTAGTCCGTACATACCAAGAACTCCCAATTCGGACCATAAATGGTCCTTCAAATCCCCATTTTAAGATTTTTGCTCAAAGCCCTAATTTTCTTGATTTCTTACCCAAATTCAGAGAAATAAATGGAAGATTCTTTGAGAAAATCATGTATTTAACTCATAAAACTTACCTCCAATGATTCCCCGTCGAAATCCCTTCAATTCCCGTCCAAAAGCTCTCAAGAATGAACAAAAATGGTGGAAAAATGAATTGATTTCGCGACTGGAATGTTTTAAAAACATTCTGCCCAGGCATATTACTCATCGTGATCGCGGGAATGGCTCTGCGATCGCGGAGAACAAAATTTGTCCCAAAATTTTTCCTTCGCGATCGCGGTGAACAAATTCCGGTTCCTCCGGACAGGCTTCAGTATAATGGTCATAACTATTCGCACACAACTCCGAATGATGAATGGTTTGATGTTCTGGAAACGAGAAACATAGGGCTATAACGTTTACTTGATACGTATTGTCTGAATCCATATACATTTCTAGATATAAGCTTCCCAATTTATACATATGTATAAGAGATCCTTCTCGGACACTCTGTAGTGTAACGTCCATAACTATTTACAAATATGTCCAAATCCAGATTACTTTAGCTTTCGGAAAACTAGACACGATTCGCTACAACTTTCATTTTTGAATCAGCTTAAAATTCCTTGTAGATAAAAAGATATGAGCTTCCGAAGTAGGATCAATGCAACAGAAATTGTCCTTCTTCGCGATCGCGGAGCATTTCACGCGATCGCGATTCATTAATATTTTTCGCACATTTTACTCACCGCAATCGCGTCCCATTGTCCGCGATCGCGTAGAACACTGCTACAGACATAAACCAGCAGTTAAAAATGGTCCGAAACCACCCCGAAACTCACCCGAGGCCCCCGGGACCTCAACCAAAAGAACCAACACACCCTATAACCTTATTCGAACTTGTTCCAATCATCAAAACTCTATCGTTAACATCAAAATCGTCCGTTTTCAACAAATTTAAGCTTAAGTTTCTTCAAAATTTCCGAATTGCTCATTCAATCAAAAACCCGACCAAAAGACGTCCGAATGACCTAAATTTGCAGGCATATCCAAAATCACCTAACGGAGCTACTGCAACTGTCGGAATTCCATTTCGACTCCCGGATCAAAATCTCACCTACCGTACGGATTTTGCCAAAATTCAACCTTAGCCAATTCAAGCCTAAAACTACAGCGGATCTCCAAATTCAATTCCGATTGCTCTCCTAAGTCATAAATGATCCCTCGAAACTAGTCGATTCATCAGAATCCGATTCCGAGAACTCTAACTCGATAGTCAACTCTAGGTTGACTTTCCATATTCAAACTTCCTTCAAACATGCTATTTGCTTCATTTTCAATTCAATTCATTCCTAACTCATCCGATAGGTTCTAACACTGATATAAAAGCATAAGATATGTAAATGAAGCAGAACCCGCTCACCCACCATAAAAGCCACATCGCGAACCTTCTTGTCCGCATAACTCTTCTGTCTAGACTGGGCCGCACGAAGTCTGTCCCGAATCACCTTGACCTTGTCCATAGCCTCCTGAACCATATCAGTACCTAGTAACCTGGCCTCGCCCGGCTCAAACCAACCCACGGGAGACCTGCACCTCCTACCATATAGGGCCTCATACGGTGCCATCTGAATACTAGACTGGTAGCTGTTGTTATAAGCAAACTCCGCCAGTGGTACGAAGTGATCCCATGAACCTCCAAACTCAATCACGCACGCACGGAGCATATCCTCCAAAATCTGAATAGTGCGCTCGGACTGCCCATCAGTCTGGGGGTGAAAGGCTGTGCTCAGCTCCACCCGAGTACCTAACTCCTGCTGTACGGCTCTCCAGAACCGTGAAGTGAACTGAGTGCCTCTATCTGAAATGATGGACACTGGAATACCATGCAGCCGAACTATCTCCTTGATATAGATCTCCGCCAGCCGCTCCGATGAATAAGTAGTGCTCACCGGTATAAAATGGGCGGACTTGGTCAGCCGATCCACAATAACCCAAATGGAATCAAACTTCCTAACCGTCCATGGAAGCCAAGATACAAAGTCCATGGTGATGCGCTCCCATTTCCACTCTGGAATCTCAATCTGCTGCATCAATCCACCCGGACGCTGATGTTCATACTTCACCTGTTGGCAGTTGAGGCATCTGAAAAAATAATCAACTATATCCCTCTTCATCCGCCTCCACCAGTAATGCTGTCTCAAGTCCTAATACATCTTCGCGATTCCCGGATGGATGGAATACCGCGAGCTGTGGGCCTCTGCTAGAATCAGCTCTCGAAGATCATCTACATTGGGCAGACAAATACGCCCATGCATCCTCATAACTCCATCATCCCCGATGGTAACATCTCGAGCATCACCACGCCGAACTCTATCTTGAAGGACAAGCAAATGAGGGTCGTCGAACTGACGCTCCCTGATGCGGTCAAATAGAGAAGACCGAGAAACCACACAAGCCAGAACCCGGCTGGGCTCCGAAAGATCCAGTCTAACAAACTGCCTGGCTAAAGCCTGAACATCCATCGCCATAGGCCTCTCCGAAGCTGGTAGATACGCCAAACTCCCCAAACTCTCTGCCCGACGACTCAAGGCATCGGCAACCACATTAGCCTTGCCCGGATGATAGAGAATAGTAATATCATAGTCCTTCAGTAGCTCCAACCATCTTCTCTATCGCATATTTAGGTCCTTCTGCTTAAGCAAGTGCTGCAAGCTCTGGTGATCAGTGTAGATCTCACAAGGAACCCCATCTAAGTAATGACACCAAATCTTCAAGGCGTGAACAATGGCAGCTAGCTCCAAATCATGAACATGGTAATTTTTCTCATGCACCTTCAGCTGTCTGGACGCGTAGGCAATCACCCTACCGTCCTGCATCAATACCGCACCGAGTCCAACTCGTGAGGCATCTCTATAAACTGTATAGGACCCTAAACTGGTATGTAACATCAAGATTGGGGATGAAGTCAAAGCTGTCTTGAGCTTTCGGAAGCTCGCCTCACACTCCTCTATCAACTGAAATAGGGCACCCTTCTGAGTCAATCTAGTCATAGGGGGCATGATCGATGAGAACCCCTCCACAAAGAGACAGTAATAACCCGCCATGCCAAGGAAACTATGGATCTCAGTAGCTGAAGAGGGCTTGGGCCGACCCTACACGGCCTTCCACCTTCCTCGGATCTACTCGAATACCATCACTCGACACCACGTGGCCCAAAAATGCCACAGAACTCAACCAGAATTCACATTTAGAGAACTTGGCATAAAGCTGCTTCTCCCTCAGAATCTGAAGCACTATCCTCAAATGCTGCTCGTGCTCCTCCCGTCTCCGGGAATATACTAGAATATCATCAATGAAGACAATCACGAACGAGTCCAGATAAGGCCTAAACACACCGTGCATTAAATGCATAAAGGCTACTGGGGCATTAGTCAGCCCAAAAGACATCACGAGGAACTCATAATTACCATACCGAGTCCTGAAGGCAGTCTTCGGGATATCTAGCTCCCGAATCTTCAGCTGGTGATACCCAGAGCGCAAATCAATCTTAGAAAACAGATGTGCGCCCTGTAGCTGGTCAAATAAATCATCAATACGGGGCAAAGGATACCGGTTCTTCACTGTAACCTTGTTCAGCTGATGATAGTCAATACACATACGCATAGAACCGTCCTTTTTCTTCACAAACAACACAGGAGCACCCCAAGGCGAAATGCTGGGTCGAATGAAACCCTTGCCCAATAACTTTTGTAACTGATCCTTCAACTCAGGAGGAGCCATACGGTATGGTGGAATAAAAATGGGCTTAGTGTCAGGCAACAAATCAATAGCAAAGTCAATATCTCTGTCGGGCGGCATGCCCGGGAGATCAGCTGGAAATACATCAGCAAAGTCACGTACAACAGGAACAGAATCAATAGAGGAAGTGTCAATACTGACGTCCCGCACATAGGCTAGATAAGTAGCACACCCCTTCTCAACCATACGCTGAGCTCTGAGAAAGGAAATAACACGGCTAGGGGTGTGATCTAGAGTACCACTTTACTCAATACATGGAATGCCTGGCATAGCCAGCGTCACGGTCTTGGCATGACAATCAAGAATAGCATAATGGGGTGACAACCAGTCCATGCCCGGAATAATATCAAAATCGACCATCCCGAGCAACAATAGATCCGCTCTGGTCTCAAAATCACAAATGGTAACCAAACACGACCGATATACATGGTCCACAACCAAAGAATCACCCACCAGAGTGGAAACATAAATGGGGGCACTCAAAGAATCATGAGGCACACCTAGATGAGAAGCAAAGTAAGAAGACACATATGAAAAAGTGGAACCAGGGTTAAATAGAACCGATGCCTCCCTGTGACTAACTAGAATAATACTTGTGATAACAGAATCAGATGCAACAGCTGCAGCACGATTAGGAATAGCATAGAATTTGGCCTGTCCTCCCTCTCGAGGGCGGCCTCTGGCACCCTGACCCCCGCCCCTGGTTGGCTGGGCAGGTGGAATGGCAGCTGGAGCTGGAATGATAGCCTGCTGGCCCTGAGAACCACGTTGATGCTGTGACGACTGAGGAGGGGCTCCTCTCCTATGCCTGGGGCACTCCCTAACCGGATGGCGAGTATCCCCGCACTCAAAACAAGCTCTGGGAGGACGCGGTGGTTGTGACTGACCGGCCTCACCCCCACTAGTCTGACCCCTGGAAGGACCCCGCGCAGGATGTGCACTGGAAACTGGGGGAGCATAATAAGGCTCCTGAGGTGCTGGAAGAGCTGGAGTGCTACCGGCTGCTGGTAAAGCCGAGTGAACGGGTCGACCGGAATAACTCCTGCCAAAATGACCGGCTGCTGAAGTGCGGGCACCAGAGAAATGGCCAGACTCATGAGACCTCTTGGCCTCTCTCTCTCCCCGCTCTCTAGGAAGCATACTCTCGATCCTCCTGGCAATGCTAACTGCATGCTGATAAGATATATCTGTCTCCAGCTCTCTGGCCATGCTGGATTGGATAGGCGGAACCAGGCCCTCAATAAATCTCCACACCCTCTCCCGGACTGTGGCTACCAAGGCCGGTGCATGCCTGACAAGACGGGTGAAACTGATAGCATACTCCGATACTGACATGGAACCCTGTCGCAACTGCTCAAACTCCGAGCGCCAAGAATCCCTAAGGCTCTGAGGAACAAACTCTCTCAAAAACGGATCTGAAAACTGCGTCCAGGTCAATGAAGCAGGACTCATCCGGACTATCCAACTCATACATGCGCCACCAATCATAAGCGGCCCCACGAAACCGAAAAGCGGTGAAGGAAACCCCGCCGGTCTCCACAATCCCCATAGTACGAAGAATACGATGACACTCCTCCGGAAAACCCAATGCATCATCTGAAGCCAAACCACTGAACACTGGAGGGTCATATTTCTCGAACCTCTCCAATCTACACTCCTCGTCCTCAGAGGCAGCTGGACTCACCTCCGGGCCGTGCGCGGGCAGCATGAGGCATAACCATAATCTCCGGAACCTGGTCCCACCGGCACATGCTGCTCGGGTGTAACGGCCGCGGGAGTCCGGGCCCCTCCTCCGGCTCGGGATGTAGCTGCAGCCGAGAGGAAGCAGTCCTGCCTTAGCTAAAATGGTATACATACTCGTGAACCGGGCCGGGGTCTTCCGGAGTGCCGGAGTAGTGGCGGTTGTAGACGGTGTACCAGGTGCTCGCGCTCCAACCTCGGTCTACCTGTGGCACCTCGGCGGCGGCGCGCGCGGGTGCTGTGGCTGCACCTCGAGCGCGTCCTCGTCCTCCACCTCGGCCCCGGCCTCTGACGGCGGCAACAGGGGGCGCGGGTACCTGATCGTCGCGAGTAGCTCGTGTCCTCACCATATGTGAGAGAATAGAAAGCAATAGTTTAGATTTGATGCCAAAATGTCGCACGACAAGGAATCCAAAAGAAATGAAGAGTTTCCTAAATAGTTACATAGCCCCTCGTAGATAAATACAGACGTCTCCGTATAGATCAGCGAGACTCTAAGTAACCGGTCTGTGTCCCGTGACTCCTATGAACCTAGAGCTCTGATACCAACTTGTCACGACCCTAGTTCACCAATCGTGAACATGTCGTGATGGCACCCAATCCCCACGACTAGGTAAGCCTAACACGTTGCGGAATATACAAGCTATGAACACTTAAATAAGAAACAGCGGAAAAATAGCATAAAAGGATATGTAATCCGTGCCGCTTGGCACATACATCCGTCAACACACTGTATAAAACACTACCAAGATCCGGAATCCCACGGGTAACACAGACTAAAAGAGAATATACAATTGTGGCTCTATGTGTAAAGAGTATCTAACAACGAAATGAAGGAAAATGTCAACTAATACAATCAGAATAGAAGGAAAGCCTCCGGATCCGCGGACGTAGCAGATCATACCTTGAGGTCTCCCAAAAAGCTGCGGAATCACCTAGTACGAGCCTGCTCTGATGTACCTGGATCTGCACAACAAAAGTGTGCAGAAGAGTAGCATGAGTACACCACGGCGGTACTCGGTAAGTGCCAAGCCTAACCTCGATGGAGTAGTGACGAGGAAGGTCAGGGCCCTACTGAGAAAACAATAATATAATGATGATAACAATAATAAGTAGTTTAAATGATAATAATTCCGAAATAACAAAAATAAAATGATTACTGCAACCGTTTACAATTAAGCTAACAACAAGTAACCAACTCAATAAAACAAGTACAGGACCTGTGGGAATTGAACCCACAGTCCCATTGACAGTACCCATGGGTCTGCGGGAATCGAACCCGCGGCCCTTGTCTCAGTAAATCCCAGGATCTCCGGGAATCGAACCCGCAGTCCACATCTCAATAAAGCTCAAGATCTCCAGGAATCGAACCCGCAGTCCACATCTCAATAAATCTCAGGATCTCCGGGAATCGAACCTGCAGTCCACATCTCAATAAATCTCAGGATCTTCGGGAATCGAACCCGCAGTCCATATTTCAATAAATCTCAGGATCTCTGGGGATCGAACCCGCAGTCTACATCTCAATATCATTCTGGGTCTCTAGGAATCGAACCCACAGCCCTGGGATCTCTGGGAATTGAACCCGCAGTCCACAAACACAACAAATAAAGGAGTACGCAGAAAGAATATAATATGCTTAACTACAACTTCACCAAAAATAGTGCCAACAACTATCAAGAAGCTCAAGTAAAGCAATTGGGCAACTAGTCAGTAAAATACTACCAAATCATGCTTTTCTAACTACTACCGGGTAAGAATATCGAATTAATCAGCTAAAAATAGGGATATCACAAATTAGGCATTTTAGATAAAGTGCGTGTTCAACAACCAGCACATGTACATGCTCGTCACCTCGCGTACAAGGCATTTAAACTATCACATAAAAATCCTAGGGGTAGAAGTTCCCCCACACGAGGTTAGACAAGCCACTTACCTCAATTCCGGTTCAAAACCGCTAAGAAATAACCCTCTTGCCGCGAATGTCGGCCTCCACAGGTGTAGTATTTGATAAAAATCAATAGAATCACATAAAAATTGGCCAATTGGGCATTACCCAATCAAAACAACTCAAAAAACACCAAAACCCACAAGTTGCCAAAACCCGACTTGCGGTACGCTTATCCAAAAATCACGAAAGTTATATATTCGGGTTCCTTATCTCAATACGAGTCCGTGCATATAAAATTTATCGAAATCGGACTTCTTTTGCCCATTCAAATCAAAGGTTTTCTAAAATTTAGTCCTAGGGCTCAAACCCACCTTTAATCTTTCATTTTCAGTGAAATAATCACGGATTTCTTGATAAACCAACGAATTATGGTCAAGAAACTTACCCCCGATGATTTCCCAATTATATCCCAGCGTTTCCCCTTCAATTCCCTCTCTTGGAGCTCAACAATGGCGGTTTTGGTGTGTTAGGCCGCGACTGAAATGTTCTGGACTTGAAGTCACTGCCAGGCCAATTTACTCTACGCGATCGCAGCACTGGGCTTGCGATTGCGATGGACAAAATATGGACGGCCTATTTTTCCTCTACGCGATCGCGTGGTCCTGGACGCGATCGCTGTGAACAACTCAGCGACCATACGCGATCGCAATGACACTAACGCGATCGCGAAGAACAAACTCGTCCGGCTCCCCAAACTACCCTACGCGATCGCATACTACCTCACGCGATCGCGATGCTTACTCTCCCAGACTTACGCGATCGCACGCCTTACTTCGCGATCGCAGAGCTCAGGGTTTTTCCCTTATGCAATCGCATGGCCATCTGCGTGATCGCGCAGAACAAAATTACTCTGCAGTTATTGCAGCAGAGGCAGCAATGCCTTTTGGCACAAATTGGTCCGTTTGGACCCCCGAATTCATCCCGAGGCTCCCGGGACCCCAACGAAAACCACCAACATACTCCAAAACATGATACGAACTTATTCCAATCATAGAAACACGTCTAACAATATCAAAACCCATAATTCACATCGAATTCAAGCCTAAATTTCTTAAAACTTTCCGAATTGCACACTCGATCTAAAACCCGACCAAACGACGTCCGAATGACCTGAAAATTTGCGGACATATCCAAAATCACATAACGAAGCTACAAAAATTGTCGAAATTCCATACTGACCCCCGGATCAAAATCTCACCCATCGTTCGGATTCGCCAAAATTTCAAACTTCGGCATTTCAAGCCTAATTGAGCTACGGACCTCCAAAATACTTTCCGAACGCGCACCCAACCCCGAAATCACCTAACGGAGCTAATGGAACCATCAGATATCCGTTCCGAGGTTGTCTTAACACTGTTCCGGCTACGGACCATTTTCTAACTTTAAAGCTCTCGTTTAGGGACTAAGTGTCCCAAAATGCTCCAAATCTCAGTACCGACTCTCCCGGCAACCCACAATAGCAGAAATGAACTTAGGGGAACTGTTAAATTGGGGATTGGGGCGTAATTTTCTAAAACGACCAGCCGGGTCGTTAAACCAGTCACCCACATAAACCTGTACAGTTGAAATATATATATACATATACAAATGTTTATAAGGAAAGACTCTGCTCTGAAATAATAGTCAATAACTCATAATATCCAGAGTAATCTAGTCAACGGAATAAATCTTACTTTCATGTCTCAATTCATTTTTCATTTCATATCTTGTGGTAGGCGTACCACCCGCTCCCAAAAGTAACAATAAGTTATACCTTGTGGTAGGCGTACCATCCGCTCCCAATTATATCATTAAATTATACCTTGTGGTAGGCGTACCACCCGCTCCCAAATATATCAATAGGCTACTGGCAACTATGGCCAATGCCAAGATTTAAATCACTTTGTGGACGGCGTGCCACACGATCCCATTTCTTATCATATAAGTGGTCGGCGCGCCACACGATCCCAATTCATAATTATATATATATTACCGACATTTAACCAATAATCTCTGCATCAACAATATTTATAATTACATGTTTTGAACCAATAATTGATAATAATTCAACAATTTATCTCCATTACTAGTATGACACCAATAACTCTTAATCAACATCTCATACATAACTAAATTCCTATTCCTTCAAGCTAGGATAGAACAAACACTTACCTCGAAATTTTACGAACGATTCAATCCGTAGCAATGCCTTTTCCTTTCGAATTTGGCTCCAATCCAATCGTATCTATACACAATTGATTTAATATCATCAATTCTACTTAACAAACTAGTTCATATTGCTAAATATGATTTTTACAACATTCTGCCCGGAATAGTAAAAATCGACCCCGGGCCCACATAATTGAAACTCAAGTTTCGAACCAAAATAAGTTCACCCAATCACCCATGAGTTCAAATATACAATTTGTTCTAAAGTTCAACTCCAAAACGAGGTCTAGATCGCAAATTCTTTGAAAACCCTTACTATACTAAATTCTCAATTTGTCTACCCATTTACACCTATTTAGGCTTAGGAATTCAAATAATATTGATGGAAAATGAAGATAAAGAGTTAAGAATCACTTACCCAAGAAGTATGAAGAAGGATTGCTCAAGAATCGCCCAAGAAGCTGTGGAGAAGATAGGGTTTTGTGAAAATGGGATAAAATCCCGTAAGTGTTCTGTTTTGGGTATTAATTCACTGAGCGAAAATTTGCCCTTCGCGTTTGCGTGCACAGTGTCGCGTTCGCGAAGGGTTGGACAGAAATGGGCATCGCGTTCGCGTGGACACAATCGCGAACGCGTAGAAGAAAATCTAGGGGCTTACAATTTGGCTTACGCGAACGCGTGGTGCCTTACGCGAACGCGTAGAAGAGGCAGGCCAGGCTCCGCGAATGTGGGAGCCTTCACGCGAACGCATAGACGAAAAAGGCTGGGGTCCAGGTTGTTGTACGCGAACGCGATCATATGGACGCGAACGCGAAGAAGGGGAAGGAGAAGCCTTCGCGAACGCGACCAGGTGGACGCGAACGCGAAGAAAGAATATCTGCTGCAGATTTTCTGCAATTTTTCCAAGTCCAAAACCACCACGATACCTATCCAAAACTCACCCGAGCCCTCGGGGCTCCAAACCAAATATGCACACTAACTCAATAACATCATACGAACTTTTTCGAGCGATCAAATTGCCAAAATAACATCAAAATCAATGAATTGAGCCTTAATACTCAATAATTCTTTCAAATTTCATAATTTCCAATTTAAGGCCGAAACACGTCAAACGACGTCCGTTTTCAACCAAACTTTACAGGAAGCGCTTAACCAATATATATGACTTTTACCGGGCGTTGGAACCAAAATACGAGCCCGATACCATTGCTTTTTTATCAAATTTCAGTTTCATTTCCCTTAAACATTTTCAGAAAACAATTTAACAGATAAATTCTTTTACCGGGGTTCTAAACCTCGGATTTCAATTCCGAGCATACGCCCAAGTTCCATATTTTTCTACGGATTTTCTGAGACCGTCAAATCACGGGTCCGGGTCCGTTTACCAAAAATGTTGACCAAAGTCAACCATATCAATATTAATATCAAAATTCTTCAAATTTTTCACATATGTCATATATTTCAACATAAAAATTTTCCAACTTCGTGCCCGAACTGCGCACTCAAATCGAGGCAACTATAAATAAGGTTTTCAAGACCTCAGAAGCTCGAAATGATTAATAAAACAAGTGATGACCCTTTGGGTCGTCACAATTTAAATTACGAAAATAATTCTAAGAAAACATATAGAAATGATAAAGAACGTTAATAGGAACGACTAAGTTATGGCTACAAAATATGACTAAAGATGCCTTAGGAGTATTAAGAAATGATAAAAAATTTGATGGTGAGAAAGCTACAACAACTATAGAAATTTTGCATAAATATGAAACAACTATAAGAAATGAATTTAGTAGTGCAGAAACAGAAGAAGTAGAACATCATAGAGAAAAAGTATTAAATAGAAATCTAATATCAAAATTAGCAATATGTAATATGTGTTACATAGACGAATATACATGTGCATTTAAAGAATTTTACTATAAAGGAATATATAGTATAGAGGAAAGTAAAGAAATAAGAAAATTATATTTTTCAAATACCAGAACCATTTAGTTCAAAAATATTAAAAGATTGGAATAATGCAGCATTACAAGATACTTTAGGAGCAAGAATTAAATACTTACAAAACTGGTTCGCAGAATTATGTGAAAAACATAAAGAAGAAATTTAAATGGAAAAAACGTTAATAAAAAACTTAGCATGTTGTAAAGATAAAACAGCACCCCAATTTGGATGCAATAAAAGACACTATAATAACAATCATAATAAAATTAAAAAATATAAAAAGTATAAGTCAAAATTAAGTATAAAAAACCTAGACGAAGATATTATGTAAAGAAATTTAATAACAAAAGGCAGTACCGACCTAAGAAAAAATTATCAGAATGCAAATGTTATAATTGCGGAAAACTAGGACATTTAGCAAAAGATTGCAAAATATCTAATGTGACGACCCGGCCCGTTGTCACGGGAATTACCACCCCGTTATGTTGTAAATACATGTTTCATGCTTTTATATCACTGTTAAAGTCTATCGGGTGAGTTAGGAGTGAATTGAATTGAAAATGAGGCATATAGCCTTTGGGAAAGAAACTTGAATAAGGAAATACAACCCGGGGTTGACTATTTGGTTAGAGAGCTCGGAATCGGATTCTGATGATTCGGTTAGTTCCGGGAGGTGAATTGTGACTTAAGGGAGCGATCGGAATTGAATTTGGAGGCCCGGTGTAGAAATAGGCTTGAATTGGTTAAGGTTGAATTTTGGCGAAATCCGAACGGTAGGTGAGATTTTGATCCGGGAGTCGGAATGGAATTCCGACAGTTGCAGTAGCTTCGTTAGGTGATTTTGGATGTGCCTGCAAAATTTCAGGTCATTCGGACGTCGTTTGGTCGGGTTTTTGATTTAATGTGTAATTCGGAATGTTTTAAGGAATATAGGCTTGAATTTGATGTGAATTATGGGTTTTGATGTTGTTAGACGTGTTTCGAGGATTTGAGCAAGTTCGAATAAGGTATTAAGATGTGTTGGTATGTTTGGATGAGGTCCCGGGGCCTCGGGGTGATTTCGGATGGTTAAACGGGAGAAATTGTGGAAGAATTGCAGGTTGGGATCCTGCTTCTGTTGTTTCCGCTCCTGCGGAATTTTGGACGCAGGAGCGTGTCCGCAGAAGCGGACGAGATGCGCAGGAGCGGCTGGTTACGCAGAAGCGGAAGCCATTCCGCTGAAGCGGGGTCGCCGGTGCGAGCCAGTGATCGCAGAAGCGGACGGGGAGAAATTGGGCATGGTCCGCAGAAGCGGACATTTTACCGTTTGGGCGAGACTGCAGAAGCGGTCAATGATGCGCAGAGGCGGATGTGTCCGCAGAAGCGGAAGCTTCTTCGCAGAAGGGGGTCCGCTTAAGCGGCCCTTTGTTCGCAGAAGCGGAAATGGCCGACTAGGCCTGGAACCGCTGAAGCGACCCTTTGGTCGCGGATACGGGCGCGTAGAAGCGGAAAATGTTCCGCAAAAGCGAAAATCGCTGTAAGTAAGTGTATCAGAAGTTAGAAAAATTTCAGAACATTTCACACATTTTGGGTCTCGGCTTTAGAGGCGATTTGGGCTATTTTGAAGAGAAATTCAAGGGAAATCATCAGGTAATCATCTATGGACTTAAACTATGATTAGTATTGGTAATATTATCCAATTATATCATGAAAATGGAGGAATTTGGGGTAATTTATGGAGGATTTAGCCCTAGGCTTGGACTTTAGAAAATCAAGGTTTTGAATGGGCAAATGGAGTCCGAATTTGGTAAAATTGATATGCTTAGACTCGTATTGAGATGAGGGTTCCGAATATGTGACTTTCGTGATTTTTCGACAAGCGTACCGAAAGTCGGGTTTTGACAACTTTGGGAATTTTGATGTAAATTGAGTTGTATTGATTGGGTGTAGTCCCATTGGCCTAATTTGTTGTGTTTCTACTGTATTTGATCAGATTCTACACGTGCGGAGCTTGATTCTCGTGGCAAGGGCATTGCGGAGTAGTCGTCGCGTCGTATTGAGGTGAGTAATAGATGTGGGTGATGACCAGCGGGTTCGAAACCCCGGTATACCACTTTGTGACGCTCTATAGCGGCGAGACACGCACACTCTTGAGAGTGCGGGGTCGATCATGAACTGGAGACTATATATTAGTCCGACCTGTTGATACTGTATTATTGGCTATTCTAGAGCCGTCGAACCTCCTTCCCGGATGGTTGCATATATATATATTGTGATAATGGCCACTCTTGAGCCGTTGAACCCCCTTCTTGGGCGGTTGAGTATACATGTGGGCCGTGAGCCAGTTATTGGATCCCGCGAGGATCGTTATCATTGTCTTATCATATAGACATGCTAGTTTACTACTAGTCCGCAGCTATTTTTGTTATTATGCTAATTCCAATCTCTCGAACTTGATATTACTGTTTTCCAACTGAAAAATGATAAAAGAGTTTTCAAAAACTACTTTTGAGCCTGCGAGGCTGTATCTGCATATTAGCCGACTAGTAGTGGATCGGGCTGCACGCCGCAGCGAGATATATGTTGGATCGGACTGCACGCCGCAGAATATCTCTATGAGATGTGCTTGGGCTGTAGGAGCCCCTCCGGAGTCTGAACCTCCACAGTGAGCACGGGTACCCAAAATTGGAGTCGGGCTACGCGCCGTAGCGGTCATATCATGCATTGCATTGCATTTATCTACATCTGCTAGTTGTTGTGCTATTTATTGGTATTTGTTGGAACAGGTACAGTGAAGATTGATTATATGACAGGGTAGCTGATTATAGCTTTACATAGTGCTTTATTGCGGATTTCTTATCTGCGCTGTCTTACCCTTGTTTATTACCACTGAGTCTGGCAGTACTCATTTTACTCCCTGCACCTTGTGTGCAGATCCAGGTACCTCTCAGCAGTGATCCAGTAGCTGTGCGAGGCGACGTTAGTGGATATTCGAGGTAGCTGCAGAGTCCGCAGGACCCGATATTCCTTCCTACTGCCTTTTGATTTTGTATTGACATTTCTTTCCGCACTTGGTATCTTGTAAACCTTTATACACTCATGTTCAGTAGAGGCTCATGACTCTTGACCCTTGGTCTATGGGAGTTGATGTATTATGGGACTTGGTTTCCCGTTTTCGTTACATGTATTACTGTTATTTCGTTAATTAATTTGCTTAAATGGGTTAAAGAGAGCTTCTAGCTCCGTGGTTGATATGGATTGGTCGGCTGGCTTAGCAATGTGCTGGGCGCCATCACGACCGGATTTGGGGTCGTGACAAGTTGGTATCAGAGCCTAGGTTTACTAGGCCTCATGAGTCTTGAGCCGGTTGGTAGAGTCTTGTGGATCGGTACGGGGACGCCCGTACTTATCCTCGGGAGGCTGCGAACCTTTAGGAAAACTTCACTTTTCTTGAACTCTGTCGTGCGATCTTGTTGTCCTGAGAACTGAACTTCTATATTCTATTCTCTCGCAGATGGCGAGAACGCGAGCATCAGGACGAGGTGGACGAGCTCCATTGCCACCTGTTAGAGGCCGTGGGCGCGGTCGTGCTAGAGTTAGAGGTAGGGCAGCTGAGGCAGTGCCAGCTGACCCGCCCGTTGTACCAGTTCAGGAGCAGCCCCCGATGGTTGATGCCCCAGCAGTCCCAGTTCAGGGCTAGACTATATCTATTGCTATTCCTGGTCTTCAGGAGACTCTTGCCCAAATATTATCAGTGTGTTCCGGTTTGGCTCAGGTAGTTTCAGCTACCGCTACTGTAGCGACATCTCAGTCAGGGGGTGGTCAGCAGACCCCTGCAGCTCGCACACCTGATCCGGTTGTTCAGGGACTTCAGACGCCAGAGGCAGTCCCCGCTCAGGTGGTTGCACCGGTTATTCCTCCAGCTGCACCAGCTCCAGCTCCAGAGCATATGGTTCAGGTTATGCCCGAAGACGAGCAGCGTCGTCTTGAGAGATTTGGTAGACTTCAGCCACCCCATTTCATTGGCGTTGAGGGCGAGGATGCCCAGGGTTTCTTGGATAAATGTCAGAAGATGCTGCGTACGGCTGGTATTCTTGAGTCCAACGGAGTTTCATTTACTACATTTCAGTTCACTGGTCCCGCATTTGATTGGTGGGAGGAGTTTGAGAGGCGTAGGCCTGCAAGAGCAGCACCTCTCACATGGCAGCAGTTCTCTACTCTCTTTCTAGAGAAATATGTACCTCGGTCTCGTCGCGAGGAGCTACGTCGCCGGTTCGAGTGGTTGATTCAGGGCGACATGTCTGTGACTCAGTATGAGCTTAGATTCACTCAGTTGGCTAGGCATGCCACATGGATGATCCCAACTGATAGGGAGAGGATCAGGAGGTTCATTGATGGCCTCAACTACTCTATCCGTATTCTTATGACCAGCGAGCGAGTTCCGTCATCATCGTTTGAGCAGGTTGCTGATATGGCACGCTCCATTGAGGCGGATCGTCGCCGAGAGAGAGAGGAGCGGGAGGCCAAGAGGCCTCGTGGTTCCGGTAGTTTCAGTGGTGCTCCATCTAGAGGGCATTCCCAGCAGAGCAGAGGTCGCTCATCTAGACCTTCTCATTCAGGCCGCCCAGAGCAGAGCGGAGGTTCTTATGGTCGTGGTCGACAGGGGTTTCAGCAGGGTCGGTCATCACTTAGTGCCCTTCCAGCCCAGGGTGCAGCACCTACTTCTCCAACACCAGGTGCATGTTATGAGTGTGGTGAGTTTGGCCACATGAGGAGACATTGCCCTCGACTACGTAGGGGCGGGACTCAGCAGAGGGATCAGCCCTCCTCTTCAGCACCATCTCAGTCTAGTAGAGGTGGAGGTCAGTCTTCTCGTGGACGCCCCAGGGGCGAGGAGAGATCCGGTGGAGGCCAGGCACGGTTCTATGCACTTCCTGACAGGCGTGATGCAGTTGCCTCCGATGCTGTGATTACAGGTATCATTTCTGTCTGTCACAGAGATGCCTCTGTTCTATTTGATCCAGGGTCCACATATTCTTACGTGTCCTCTTATTTTGCACATCATTTGGGTGCGACTCGTGGTAGTCTTGATTTACTTGTTCATGTATCCACCCCCGTGGGTGATACGATTGTTGTGGATCATGTTTATAGATCCTGTGTTATATCTATTGGGGGTCTGGAGACCCAGGCAGATTTGTTATTGTTGGGTATGGTGGACTTTGATGTTATATTGGGTATGGACTGGTTGTCTCCGTATCATACTATATTGGACTGTCATGCTAAGACAGTTACGTTGGCCATTCCTGGTATTTCTCAGATTGAGTGGCGGGGTTCGACCGATTTCGTCCCTAGCCGTGTTATTTCATTCCTAAAAGCTCAGAAGATGGTTGAAAAAGGGTGTTTATCGTACCTAGCTCTTGTGAGAGATGTGGGAGCTGAGTCTCCTAGCATTGATTCTGTACCTGTTGCGAGGGATTTTCCAGATGTATTTCCCTCGGACCTGCCGGGCATGCCGCCGGACAGGGATATTGATTTTGGCATTGACTTGGTGCCGGGCACTCAGCCCATATCCATTCCTCCTTATCGAATGGCACCAGCTGAGTTGAAAGAACTGAAAGAGCAGCTTCAAGAGCTTCTGGATAAGGGTTTCATCCGCCCTAGTATGTCTCCGTGGGGTGCGCCGGTATTATTTGTTAAAAAGAAAGATGGTTCCATGCGGATGTGTATTGATTATAGGCAATTGAACAAAGTGACGGTGAAGAACAAGTACCCTCTACCGCGCATAGATGATTTGTTTGATCAGTTACAGGGTGCGAGAGTGTTTTCTAAGATCGATCTTCGTTCAGGCTATCATCAGCTGAAGATCAGGGACTCGGATATTATGAAGACTGCATTCGGGACCCGATATGGTCATTATGAGTTTCTTGTGATGTCGTTTGGGCTGACCAACGCCCCAGCAGCATTTATGCATCTGATGAACAGTGTGTTCGGGCCTTATTTGGATTCATTTGTGATTGTGTTCATTGATGACATTCTAGTCTACTCCCGTAGTCAGGAGGAGCATGCTCAGCATTTGAGTATTGTGTTGCAGAGATTTGAGGGAGAAGCTATATGCTAAATTCTCCAAGTGCGAGTTTTGGCTTGAGTCCGTAGCATTTCCAGGACATGTGGTGTCTCGTGATGGTATTCAGGTTGATCCGAAGAAGATAGAGGCGGTGCAGAGTTGGCCTAGATCGTCCTCAGCTACAGAGATCAGGAGCTTCCTTGGTTTGGCGGGGTATTATCGCCGGTTTGTTCAGGGATTTTCATCCATTGCTTCTTCATTGACTAAATTGACCCGGAAGGGTGCACCATTCGTGTGGTCGGATGAGTGCGAGGAGAGCTTTCAGAAGCTCAAGACAGCTTTGACCACAGCTCCAGTGTTAGTATTGCCATCAGCTTCAGGTTCATATACCGTTTATTGTGATGCCTCGAGAGTGGGGATAGGTTGTGTGTTGATGCAGGAAGGTAAGGTGATTGCTTATGCTTCTCGGCAGTTGAAGCCACATGAGAAGAACTATCATGTTCATGACTTGGAGCTAGCCGCCATTGTTCATGCATTGAAGATTTGGAGGCACTATTTGTACGGTGTGTCTTGTGAGGTGTATACCGACCATCGTAGTCTCCGGCACTTGTTCAAACAGAAAGACCTTAATTTGAGACAGCGGAGATGGCTGGAGTTGCTGAAGGATTATGACATTACTATATTATATCATCCGGGGAAGGCCAATGTGGTGGCCGATGCTTTGAGCCGGAAGGCGGTCGGTATGGGGAGCTTGGCATATATTCCGGCTGAGGAGAGGCCATTTGCTCATGATGTTCAGGTGCTAGCCAATCGGCTAGTGAGGTTAGATATTTCGGAGCCCAGCAGGGTATTGGCTTGTGTTGTATCTCGGTCATCTCTATATGATCGTATTCGTGAGCGCCGGTATGATGATCCACATTTGGCTGTCCTGAGGGACAGAGTTCAGCATGATGATGCTAGAGATGTCACCATTGATAGTGACGGCGTATTGAGGATGCAGGGCCGGATATGCGTGCCCAATGTTGATGGCCTTCGTGAGTTGATTCTGGAAGAGGCCCATAGCTCGCGGTATTCTATCCATCCAGGAGCCGCGAAGATGTATCAAGATTTGAAACAACATTATTGGTGGAGAAAGATGAAGATGGACATTGTTAGACATGTAGCACGGTGCCTCAACTGTCAGCAGGTTAAGTACGAGCACCAGAGGCCCGGTGGTGTATTTCAGCGCATTGTTATTCCCGAGTGGAAATGGGAGAGGATCACTATGGACTTTGTTACTGGACTCCCTCGGACGGCGAGGAAGTTTGATTCCGTATGGGTGATTGTGGATAGACTGACCAAGTCAGCTCACTTCATTCCAGTTAGTACTACCTACTCATCGGAGCGGTTGGCATCGATCTTTATTCGAGAGATTGTTCGGTTGCATGGAGTCCCGGTGTCTATCATATCCGACAGGGGTACTCAGTTCACTTCTCAGTTTTGGAGAGCATTTCAGCGAGAGATGGGTACGCGGGTTGAGTTGAGTACAGCATTTCACCCCCAGACAGACGGGCAGTCTGAGCGCACTATTCAGATTTTGGAGGATATGTTGCGAGCTTGTGTGATTGATTTTGGTGGTTCGTGGGATGAGTTCCTACTACTTGCTGAGTTTGCCTACAAGAACAGTTATCAGTCGAGTATTCAGATGGCCTCGTATGAGGCATTGTATGGCAGGCGGTGTAGATCCCCCGTGGGATGGTTTGAGCCTGGTGAGGTTAGATTGATAGGGACCGAGTTAGTCCAGGATGCTCTGGATAGAGCAAAGTTGATCCAGGAGAGGCTTCGTACAGCACAGTCTCGTCAGGAAGAGTTATGCGGACCGTAGAGTTCGAGAGTTGTCTTTCATGGTTGGTGACAGAGTATTGTTGAAGATTTCACCTATGAAGGGTGTCATGAGGTTTGGGAAGAAAGGAAAGTTGCGTCCCAGGTACATTGGTCCTTTTGAGATACTTAGGAGAGTTGGAGAGGTGGCATATGAGTTGGCCTTGCCGCCCAGCTTATCCGGCGTTCATCCAGTATTCCATGTGTCTATGCTCCGGAAGTACATTGGAGATCCGTCTCATGTATTAGACTTCAGTACCATTCAGAGCTTGATGGTGATCTATCCTATGATGTGGAGCCTATTGCCATTTTGGGACGGCATGTGAGAAAATTGAGGTCTAAGGAGATTGCATCAGTTAAGGTTCAGTGGAGAGGTCAACCCGTGGAGGAGGCCACTTGGGAGGTCGAGCGGGAGATGCGGAGCAGATATCCTCACTTGTTTGAGACTTCAGGTATGTTTCTTGACCCGCTCGAGGACGAGCGTTTGCTTAAGAGGGGGAGAATGTGACGACCCGGCCCGTTGTCACGGGAATTACAACCCCGTTATGTTGTAAATACATGTTTCATGCTATTATATCACTGTTAAAGTCTATCGGGTGAGTTAGGAGTGAATTGGATTGAAAATGAGGCATATAGCCTTTGGGAAAGAAACTTGAATAAGGAAAGTCAACCCGGGGTTGACTATTTGGTTAGAGAGCTCGGAATCGGATTCTGATGATTCGGTTAGTTCCGGGAGGTGAATTGTGACTTAAGGGAGCGATCGGAATTGAATTTGGAGGCCCGGTGTAGAAATAGGCTTGAATTGGTTAAGGTTGAATTTTGGCGAAATCCGAACGGTAGGTGAGATTTTGATCCGGGAGTCGGAATGGAATTCCGACAGTTGCAGTAGCTTCGTTAGGTGATTTTGGATGTGCCTGCAAAATTTCAGGTCATTCAGACGTCGTTTGGTCGGGTTTTTGATTGAATGTGTAATTCGGAATGTTTTAAGGAATATAGGCTTGAATTTGATGTGAATTATGGGTTTTGATGTTGTTAGACGTGTTTCGAGGATTTGAGCAAGTTCGAATAAGGTATTAAGATGTGTTGGTATGTTTGGATGAGGTCCCGGGGGCCTCGGGGTGATTTCGGATGGTTAAACGGGAGAAAATTGTGGAAAAATTGCAGATTGGGATCCTGCTTCTGTTGTTTCCGCTCCTGCGGAATTTTGGACGCAGGAGCGTGTCCGCAGAAGCGGACGAGATGCGCAGGAGCGGCTGGTTACGCAGAAGCGGAGGCCATTCCGCTGAAGCGGGGTCGCTGGTGCGAGCCAGTGATCGCAGAAGCGGACGGGGAGAAATTGGGCATGGTCCGCAGAAGCGGACATTTTACCGTTTGGGCGAGACCGCAGAAGCGGTCAATGATGCGCAGAGGCGGATGTTTCCGCAGAAGCGGGTCCGCTTAAGCGGCCCTTTGTTCGCAGAAGCGGAAATGGCCGGCTAGGCCTGGAACCGCTGAAGCGACCCTTTGGTCGCGGATACGGGTGCATAGGAGCGGAAAATATTCCGCAGAAGCGAAAATCGCTGTAAGTAAGTGTATCCGAAGTTAGAAAAATTTCAGAACATTTCACACATTTTGGGTCTCGGCTTTAGAGGCGATTTGGGCGATTTTGAAGAGAAATTCAAGGGAAATCATCAGGGTAATCATCTATGGACTTAAACTATGATTAGTATTGGTAATATTATGCAATTATATCATGAAAATGGAGGAATTTGGGGTAATTTATGGAGGATTTAGCCCTAGGCTTGGACTTTAGAAAATCAAGGTTTTGAATGGGCAAATGGAGTCCGAATTTGGTAAAATTGATATGCTTAGACTCGTATTGAGATGAGGGTTCCGAATATGTGACTTTCGTGATTTTTCGACAAGCGTACCGAAAGTCGGGTTTTGACAACTTTGGGAATTTTGATGTAAATTGAGTTGTATTGATTGGGTGTAGTCCCATTGGCCTAATTTGTTGTGTTTCTACTGTATTTGATCAGGATTCTACACGTGCGGAGCTTGATTCTCGTGGCAAGGGCATTGCGGAGTAGTCGTCGCGTCGTATTGAGGTGAGTAATAGATGTGGGTGATGACCAGCGGGTTCGAAACCCCGGTATACCACTTTGTGACGCTGTATAGCGGCGAGACACACACACTCTTGAGAGTGCGGGGTCGATCATGAACTGGAGACTACATATTAGTCCAACCTGTTGATACTGTATTATTGGCTATTCTAGAGCCATCGAACCTCCTTCTCGGATGGTTGCATATATATATATATATTGTGATAATGGCCACTCTTGAGCCGTTGAACCCCCTTCTTGGGCGGTTGATTATACATGTGGGCCGTGAGCCAGTTATTGGATCCCGCGAGGATCGTTATCATTGTCTTATCATATAGACATGCTAGTTTACTACTAGTCCGCAGCTATTTTTGTTATTATGCCAATTCCAATCTCTGGAACTTGACATTACTGTTTTCCAACTGAAAAATGATAAAAGAGTTTTCAAAAACTACTTTTGAGCCTGCGAGGCTGTATCTGCATATTAGCCGACTAGTAGTGGATCGGGCTGCACGCCGCAGCGAGATATATGTTGGATCGGACTGCACGCCGCAGGAATATCTCTATGAGATGTGCTTGGGCTGTAGGAGCCCCTCCGGAGTCTGAACCCCCACAGTGAGCACGGGTACCCAAAATTGGAGTGGGGCTACGCGACGTAGCGGTCATATCATGCATTGCATTGCATTTAGCTACATCTGCTAACTGGTATGCTATTTATTGGTATTTGTTGGAACAGGTACAGTGAAGATTGATTCTATGACAGGGTAGCTGATTATAGCTTTACATAGTGCTTTATTGCGGATTTCTTATCTGCGCTGTCTTACCCTTGTTTATTACCACTGAGTCTGGCAATACTCATTTTACTCCCTGCACCTTGTGTGCAGATCCAGGTACCTCTCAGCAGTGATCCAGTAGCTGTGCGAGGCGACGTTTGTGGATATTCGAGGTAGCTGCAGAGTCCGCAGGACCCGATATTCCTTCCTACCGTCTTTTGATTTTGTATTGACATTTCTTTCCGCACTTGGTATCTTGTAAACCTTTATACACTCATGTTCGGTAGAGGCTCATGACTCTTGACCCTTGGTCTATGGGAGTTGATGTATTATGGGACTTGGTTTCCCGTTTTCGTTACATGTATTACTGTTATTTCGTTAATTAATTTGCTTAAATGGGTTAAAGAGAGCTTCTAGCTCCGTGGTTGATATGGATTGGTCAGGCTGGCTTAGCAATGTGCTGGGCGCCATCACGACCGGATTTGGGGTCGTGACACCTAAAAATCAAAGAGCTAAGCAAGTATCAGAAATGATAATAAACGACGAAGAATACATAAAAATGGAATACATAGACTATGAATTAGAAAGTAATGATAGTATATATGAATTATCAGAAAATGAATTATCATTTGAAAATGAATTAGAAAATGAATTAATAATAGAATCGGATAATGAAGACAATGAATTAACAGATGACTGAAAAAGAAATAAATATAATAACCCAAGAAGAATACCAAGATGAAGAATCTACGGAACAAAAAGTAATATTTGATGAAAATATATTTGAACAAATAAAAGGAAAGGAATTAGACTTAAGTGTAGAAAAAATATTAGATATACCAAAAATGAAAATTGGTTCAAAAGAAGTAAAGAAGAATACTATGTAATTAGCCAAAGAGAACACATAATAGACTGTAAATACACCAAAGGAAAAGCTAAAATACCAATAATAAATAAACGTATAATAAATAAAGAAATACAAGATATAAAGGCAAAAAACCCAATTAAATACGTACATCTAGGAGGAACAGAAATATTAATAAAGGCATGTTTTAGAGAAGGGATAGATACACCAATAGAAATTTATCTAGCATATGATAGAATTATACAACCTATAGAAAAAAGCATAATAAGTGCAGTACGAGGAAATTTGATATACCAACAATTTAAGTTCATAATTAGTGCTAACTATTCAGTAGCGATACATGATAAAAATATAGATAAATCACTCGTATTATACTGGAAAATGTTAGGAATAGAATTAACCCCAGGTAGTAAGATATTTACAGCAAGATGTAAAAATCTATATATATTAACAACTAAACATAAGATAATGGCAAGAAATAAAATAAACAAAATAAAGATAGAAAATCCTTTTGAAAGAATAATTACAATTATAGATAACAATGAATATAGTTATAATGAATTAGACATAGAAGAAGATTTAGACATAGTAAAAGAAAGACTAAGCACATCAAAAAGACTGAGTTTTGAAGTAGGACAAACATCATCAAATAAAACAAGCACATCAGGATAAGGTAGGACATAAAATACCTAAACTTATAGAGCAATTACCAGGAGAAATAAAACATCATCATTATTACATAACAGGATTAATGAATGGAAGAAAATATTTAATACTAATAAATACAGGACAAGAAGAAAACTATATAACAAGAGAATTAATCACAGAAGATGAGATACTAACTAGTGAAAAATTATACCCCGAATTACCTAAAGGAATGATAACTAGTGAAGAAATAACGGAAAAAGAAATAATTATAGGAGGAATAATTATGATAATAAGATTTAAAATATACCAAGGAGATAAAAATATTATATTAGGAATAAAATGGCTAGAAAAAGTTAAACCATACAACTTAGATAATGAACAACTAATCATACATTATGAAAATAAGAAAGTAACAATAAAAAGAACTATATTATAAATATGAAAATACATATACTAGTAAAAATAATAGTGGAAGGATACTACAATAGATACTACACACCTATGATAGACACGGGATCATAAGTAAATTTATGTAGATATAATTGCCTACCAGAAGAGAAATGGGAAAAACTTAGAACACCCTTACCAGTAACAGGATTTAACAACGAAGGAAGTATAATTACCCACAAATCAAAAAATATAAAAATACAAATATGGGATAAAATACTTACTATAGAAGAAATATACAATTTTGAATTACCCACAAGAGATATTTTACTAGGAATACCGTTCTTAGATAAACTATACCCACATGTAATAACTAAAACACATTGGTGGTTTACAACACCATGTAAACAAAAAATTAGAGCAAAAAAAGTTTTAAAAAAGAAAAGAAAAACAACTGATTGGATAAAAGGAAGTGAGAAAATAACACAAAAATTAGAAAATGAAAAAGAAGATGCTAATAAAATAGAATTAATTATTTTTTCAATAAATACAGTCAAAATAATTAAAGAAAAACTAGAACCATTGTATAGTGAAAACCCCTTACAAGGATGGGAAAAACATAAAACAACGGTAAAAATAGAGCTAATTGATGAAAATAGTATAATAACACAAAAACCCTTAAAATACAATTTCAAAGACCTAAATGAATTTAAAATATACATTGACAAATTACTAGAACAAGGTTATATATAAGAAAGTAATAGTAAACATACAAGTCCAGCATTTATAGTAAATAAACATAGTGAATAAAAAAGAGGAAAAAGTAGAATGGTTATTGATTATAGAAATTTAAATGCAAAAACTAAGACATATAATTACCCAATACCAAACAAAATACTAAAAATAAGACAAATCCAAGGATATAACTATTTTAGTAAATTTGATTGTAAATCGGGATTTTACCACTTAAAGTTAGAAGAAGAATCCAAAAAATTAACAGCATTTACTGTACCCCAAGGATTTTATGAATGAAACGTGTTACCTTTCGGATATAAAAATGCACCAGGCAGGTATCAACATTTTATGGATAACTATTTCAAACAACTAGAAAATTGCATAATATACATTGATGATATATTATTATATTCAAAAACACAAGATGAACATATAATATTATTAGAAAAATTTATACATATTATAGAAATATCGGGAATAAGCTTATGTAGAAAAAAGGCAGAAATAATGAAAAATCAAATAGAATTTATAGGAATAGAAATAGATAAAAGTGGAATTAAAATGCAAACTCATATAGTACAAAAAATAATAAATTCAAATGAACAATTAGATACAAAAAAAAACTACAATCATTTTTAGGATTAGTAAACCAAGTAAGAGAATATATACCAAAATTAGTAGAGACTTTAAAACCATTGCAGAAAAATCTAAAAAAGGATATAGAGTATCACTTTAGTGAAGAAGATAAAAAACAAGTAAGAAAAGTTAAACAAATATGTAAAAATCTACCAAAACTATACTTCCCAGATGAAAATAAAAAAATTTCATATATAGTAGAATCAGATGCAAGTGAAAAAAGCTATGGAGGAGTATTAAAATACAAGGTATGATAAAGAAAAAATAGAACATCATTGTAGGTATTATTCAAGAACATTCACAAACCCGGAGATAAAATGGGAAATCAATAGAAAGGAATTATATGCAGTATATAAATTTTTATTGGCATTTGAACCATATATTGTATATAATAAGTTTATTAGAAGAACAGATAATACACAAGTAAAATGGTGGCTAACTAGGAAGATACAAGATTCAGTTACAACGAAAGAAATACGGAGACTAGTGCTGAATATACTGAATTTTACATTTACAATTGAAGTAATTAGTACTAACAAAAATGTCATTGCAGATTACATATCAAGACAAAGCTACACAGACTGACGAAGAAACAACCGAAAAGCTATACAATATCATCACTGCCCTTTCTTTAAAAATGGACAGTATGGAAATGAAACTAAACAAGATAAAATCTAGTGAGGAGAAACTCAAAGCTACAAGTCAGCAGCATGACTATAAAAATGTGGAACTACGTCGATCGGAAGACGGTAAAATTCCAGAGCTAGAAGGAGACGTTGGAAAACTCCTAAAAACCCATAACGTTTATTTAAATACAGCTGCAGGAAGCAAGGGAAAAGAAGTTAGTAGTAAACCAAAATACACACAAAACCTAAATAAAATATTCGAAAAACCATTTATTCCAAAATACCAAAAAGATTCATTATTCGTACCCCCACAAACTATTTCATACGTAGACAGCCTAAGCCAAGACAAGAAAACCTACAACCATATAACAAGAACATACGTAGAAAATATCTATAAAATACAATCCTTTTTAAACCTCAAACCAAGAGCTACAACAACCGAACCAAATACCGATTATATAACACAAAGATTACACGGCTATAACAGACTTATCGCACTACCCAATACCAACCCCAAGCTAGTAGCAACCTGCTACAATTATGGATTATTGAACACCGTATATACTATGGATGGAACAGAATTGACAGCTATACCGGATCTATATAAAGCATTTATGAATTATAAGCGAGTTACTAAAGGCAAATTATTTTTTATCAAGTGTTATGCGGCACCAGCAGAGATATTATTTGATGAGATAAAGCCACCAATTCAAGTGGTAAAGATAGGATTGACCAGGGAAATGATCATCCCAGAAATTATTGAACAGCAAGCCGAGATACCAAAATTAGATATACCGAAATTTTATGCTAATAAACGAACTATAGGAATAGAAACTATTGTACAAGAATTAGCTACAAACTATACCAATGGAAACCCGATATGGAGCTATTATTCAAGGGACCAAGTCATGATATATTCACATTCCAGAGAAGTAAGACAACTAGACATGGAAGAAGTTAGACAGTGGGTCATAACACTATTAAATCCAGAGAAGATGCCCCAAACAAGAGCTATCAAAAAGGAATTTATTTCAGAAAATTTATTAGCTAGGTATTGTAAATTAGTAAGCCAAAAGTACTCAGACCATCTATGTACAAAGTGTAACGGAGAAGATAATTATATTCCAGAAGTAGAATTTGAATAAATTACGGAGACAAGGTAATAAATCTATCATGAAGCTAAGAAGAAAAAGAGAAGAAGAAGACAAAAGGTAAGAAGAAAAAGAGGAGAAGAAGACAAAAGCTAAAGAGGAAAAGAAGGCAAAAGTGACATGTAACAACCAAAAGAAAATCTACGGATGGAATTCAGCAAAAGCAAAGATTAGGCAAAGAAAAATGAAGAAGAAGACAAAGCAAGATAGTGACATAAAGATAGGAAAGCAACATCCACCAAACCGGACAAAATAAAGTGGGGCACTAAGCAGATAAAGCAACGGACGAGATAAAAAGAAAAAACTAGATAGGAATATAATGTAAATTATTAAAGCATTGTTAGTATTTCTTTTTATTATTTTATGTAAAGGAAACAGTAGAAAAAATGCGTCAAGAAATAGTTAACGCGTTATAGGACTAATATAAATAGATTCGCAGATAAGAGAAGAAGGATAAGACTTCTCTACGGGAAGCAAAAGCCTTCTTTACATCTTTGTAAAAATTCTCTCAAATACTTATAATAGAAAAGATATTAAGTTTTTCAAAGCTATGGAACAACAATCCGAATCTATGCTAGAAATAACAAATCTACAAGAACAGGTATATCAATTTATGATTATGCATAGCTAAACTCTTATATTCCTGATAATCATCTTATAATACTACAACTTTCATCATGTTATAATAATGTTATAAAGAATAATTTGAGCAAGTTTGCCATGGAAGTATGATAAAATTAAACCCATGCTAAGTCAATCCTAATGGGAAACCGGTGAGGCGAGGATATGCCGTTTACGGGAGTACCGCAGTTGAGGACATTGCTAGGGTAACTTGTAACGACCCGGCCGGTCGTTTTAGAAAATTACGCCCTAATCCCCAATTTAACTATTCCCCTAAGTTCATTTCTACTATTGTGGTTTGCGGGGAGAGTTGGTTCTGAAATTTGGAGCATTTTGGGACACGTAGTCCCTAAATGAGAACTTTAAAGTTAGAAAATGGTCCGTAGCCGGAACAGTGTTAAGACGACCTCGGAACGGAAATCCGATGTTTCCATTAGCTCCGTTAGGTGATTTCGGGGGTGGGAGCGCGTTCGGAAAGTATTTTGGAGGTAAGTTTCTTGACCTTAATTCGTTAGTTTATCATGAAATCCTTGATTATTTCACTGAAAATGGAAGATTAAAGGTGGGTTTGAGCCATAGGCCTAACTTTTAGAAAATCTTTGATTTGAATGGGCAAACAGAGTCCGATTTCGATAAATTTTATATGCACGGACTTGTGTTGAGATAAGGAACCCGAATATATAACTTTCGTAATTTTTCGAGAGGCGTACCGAAAGTCAGGTTTTGGCAACTTGTAGGTTTTGGTGTATTTTGAGTTGTTTTGATTGGGTAATGCCCAATTGGCCTATTTTGATGGGATTCTATTGATTTTTATCAGATACTACACCTGTGGAGGCCGACGTTCGCGGAAAGAGAGTTGTTTCTTAGCGGTTTTGTACCGGAATTGAGGTAAGTGGCTTGTCTAACCTCGTGTGGGGGAATCTTTACCCCTAAGATATTATGTGATAGTTTAAATGCCTTGTACGCGAGGTGACGGGTGTGTACATGCGCTGGTTTTTGTAACTCACTTTACTTGAATTGTCCAATTCGTGATATTCCTGTTCTTAGTTTAATTAGATTGTGATATTTACCTGGTATTCGTTAGGGAAGTGTCATGACCCGGATTTCCCACCATCGGGAGTCATGATGGCGCCTACTAGTGGAAGCTAGGCAAGCCAAATCTTACTTACATTTACATAAGTCACAACTTTCCTTTTTAAAACATTAAATAAAATCAAAGAATTATAACGGAATAATTAAACTTAGCGGAAGACTTAGTCAATTTTATCAAATATGATACAGAAAACCCAAACATGATACACTACCCAAGACTGGTTCACAATACTCACGAACTTCTAAGAATAATACACATAATTATTTGAAAGAAATATAAGCTGTTTATCTCGAATACATGAGTGTAACGACCCGGCCGGTCGTTTTAGAAAATTACGCCCCAATCCCCAATTTAACTGTTCTCCTAAGTTCATTTCTGCTATTGTGGTTTGTCGGGAGAGTTGGTTCTGAAATTTGGAGTATTTTGGGACACTTAGTCCCTAAATGAGAACTTTAAAGTTAGAAAATGGTCCGTAGCCGGAACAGTGTTAAGACGACCTCGAAACGGAAATCCTATAGTTCCATTATCTCCGTTAGGTGATTTCGGGGTTGGGAGCACGTTCGGAATGTATTTTGGAGGTCCGTAGCTCAATTAGGCTTGAAATGCCGAAGGTTGAAATTTTGGCGAATCCGAACGATAGGTGAGATTTTGATCCGGAGGTCGGAATGGAATTCCGACAATTTCTGTAGCTTCGTTATATGATTTTGGATATGTCCACAAATTTTCAGGTCATTCGGACGTCGTTTGGTCGGGTTTTTGATCGAATGTGCAATTCAGAAAGTTTTAAAAAATTTAGGCTTGAATTCGATGTGAATTATGGGTTATGATGTTGTTAGACGAGTTTTTATGATTGGAATAAGTTCGTATCATGTTTTGAAGTAGGTTGGTGGTTTTCGTTGGGGTCCCGGGGTCTCGGGACGAATCCGGGGGTCCAATCGGGGTAATTCATGCATTTTGGAAATGCTGTTAACTGCTGGTGTGTGCTGCAGACGAATGCTCTATGCGATCGCAATGGGCTAATGCAATCGCATAGAAGGTTTCGAAGAGGCCGAGTATTTGTTCTATGCGATCGCGGGCATGGATATGTGATCGCATAGTTTTGGAAGGTTGTGCTTTGCGATCGCGTACTGTCCCATGCGATCGCGTAGTGTATAGAGAAGAGGGGTCCCAGGTCCAGCTTTTGTCCTATGCGATCGCGGAGCAGGGTATGCGATCGCATAAGTATATTTTTGGTGAGCATTGCGATCGCATTGAGGACTATGCGATCGCATAGAGTAGTTTGGCGAGGGTCAAAATTTGTTCTATGCGATCACAACAGGGTTCATGCGATCGCATAGAGTAAAAATGTCTGGCAGTGACTTAAGTCCAGAAACATTTCAGCCACGACCCATAAATCAAAAACGCCATTTTTGAGCTCCAAGAGAGGGAATTGAAGGGGAAACGCTGGGTTATCATCGGGAAATCATCGGGGGTAAGTTTCTTGACCTTAATTTGTTGGTTTATCATGAAATCCGTGATTATTTCACTGAATATGGGAGATTAAAGGTGGGTTTGAGCCCTAGGCCTAAATTTTAGAAAACCTTTGATTTGAATGGGCAAACGGAGTCCGATTTCGATAAATTTTATATGCACGGACTCGTATTGAGATAAGGAACCCGAATATATAATTTTCGTGATTTTCCGATAAGCGTACCGGAAGTCGGGTTTTGGCAACTTGTGGGTTTTGGTGTATTTTGAGTTATTTTGATTGGGTAATGCCCAATTGGCCTATTTTGATGTGATTCTATTGATTTTTATCAGATACTACACCTGTGGAGGCCGACATTCGTGGCAAGAGAGTTATTTCTTAGCGGTTTTGTACCGGAGTCGAGGTAAGTGGCTTGTCTAACCTCGTGTGGGGGAATTTTCACCCCTAGGATATTATGTGATAGTTTAAATGCCTTGTACGCGAGGTGACGGGCGTGTAGATGCGCTGGTTGTTGAACACATACTTTATTTAAAATGCTCGATGAATGATATTCCTGTCTTTAGATGTTAATTTGATATTTTACCCGGTAGTAGTTAGAAAAGCATGATTAGGTAGTACTTAACTGTTTAGTTGCCTAATTGTCTTAATTGAACTTCTTGATAATTATTGGCACTATTTTTCGGTGAAGTTATAGTTAAGCATAATTTATTCTCTCTGTGTATTCCTTTATTTGTTGTGCTTGTGGACTGCGGGTTCAATTCCCGGAGACCCAGGGCTGTGGGTTCGATTTCCAGAGACCCGGAGTGATATTGTTAGGGACTGCGGGTTCGATTCCCGAGATCTTGAGTTATTGGTAGGGACTGCGGGTTCGATTCCCGAGATCTTAAGTTATTGGTAGGGACTGCAGGTTCGATTCCCGAGATCCTGAGTTATTGGTAGGGACTGCGGGTTCGATTCCCGGAGATCCTGAGTTATTGATTATCTATTGAGACATGGGCTGCGGGTTCGATTCCCGGAGACCCAGAGGTACTGTCAATGGGAATGTGGGTTCGATTCCCACAGGTCCTGGACTTGTTTTATTGAGTTAGTTAATTGTTGTTCGCTTAATTGTAGACGATTGCAGTAATCATCTTATTGTTGTTATTTCGGAAATTATTAATCATTTAAACTGCTTATTATTGTTATTATCATTTTATTGTTGCTTCTCAGTAGGGCCCTGACCTTCCTCGTCACTACTCCATCGAGGTTAGGCTTGGCACATACTGAGTACCGCCGTGGTGTACTCATGCTACTCTTTCCGCACACTTTTGTTGTGCAGATCCAGTTACATCAAAGCAGGCTCGTGCTAGGTGATTCCGCAGCTTTTTGGGAGACCTTGAGGTATGATCTGCTACGTCCGCGGATCCGGAGGCTTTCCTTCTATTCTAATAGTACTAGTTGACATTTTTCCTTCATTTCGTTGTTAGACACTCTTTACACATAGAGCCACAGTTGTATATTCTCTTTTAGTCTGTGTTACCGTGGGATTCCGGATCTTGGTAGTGTTTTATTCACTGTGTTGACGGATGTATGTGCCAAGCGGCACGGATTACATACCCTTTTATGCCATCTTTCCGCTGTTTCTTATTAAGTGTTCATAGCTTGTATATTCCGCAACGTGTTAGGCTTACCTAGTCGTGGGGACTGGGTGCCATCACGACATGTTCTTGATTGGTGGACTAGGGTCGTGACAATGAGATAATAGAATGAAATACATAGATAGAAGAGACAACGGGTCCTGCGGACGCCTGCAAGGCTACCTCGTAGTCTCGGTAGTCGGAATATCCACAATCGTGCTACTGCCGCTACTGCTGCCTGTAACTTGTATCTGCGCAAAAAGAGTGCAGAGTGTAGTATCAGCACAACTGAACCCATGTGCTGGTAAGTGCCTGGCCTATCCCGACGAAGTAGTGACGAGACTAAGGCCAGTCACCCACATAAACCTGTACAGTTGAAATATATATATACATATACAATAGTAGAAAACATTATCGAACGTTTATAAGGAAAGACTCTGCTCTAAAATAACAGTCAATAACTAATAATAATATCCAGAGTAATCTAGTCAACAGAATAAATCTTACTTTCATGTCTCAATTCATTTTTCATTTCATATCTTGTGGTAGGCGTACCACCCGCTCCCAAATGTAACAATAAGTTATACCTTGTGGTAGGCGTACCACCCGCTCCAAAATATATCAATAGGCTTTTCATATCTTGTGGTAGGTGTACCACCCGCTCCCAAATATATCAATAAATTATACCTTGTGGTAGGCGTACCACCCGCTCCCAAATATATCAATAGGCTACCGGCAACTATGGCCAATGCCAAGAATTAAATCACTCTGTGGTCGGCGTGCCACACGATCCCATTTCTTATCATATAAGTGGTCGGCGCGCCACACGACCCCAATTCATTAATATATAAGTGGTCGGCGTGCCACACGATCCCAATTCATTAATATATATATATTAACGGCATTTAACCAATAATCTCTGCATCAACAATATTTATAATTACCGGTTTTGAACCAATAATTGATAATAATTCAACAATTTATCTCCGTTACCGGTGTGACTCCAATAACTCTAAATCAACAAATCATACATAACTATATTCCTATTCCTTCAAGCTAGGATAGAACAAACACTTACCTCGAATGCTTACGAACAATTCAATCTGTTGCAATGCCTTTTCCTTTCAAATTTGGCTCCAATCCAATCGTATCTATACCCAATTGATTTAATATCATCAATACTACTCAAAAACTAATTCATAAGGCCAATTACAATTTTTACAACATTCTGCCCGGAATAGTGAATATCGACCCCGGGTCCACATGGTCGAAACTCGGGGTTCGGACCAAAATCCAGTTACCCATTCCCCCACGAGTTCAAGTATATGATTTGTTTCAAAATCGGACCTCAATTCGAGGTCCAATTACCCAATTTATGAAAACCCCTATATTCTACCAAGAACAAGAATTTCTACCATGAAAACCTTTGATTTCTATTGAAAAACATGTTTAATGTTGTTAGGAATTGAAAGAAATAAGTAGAAAGTGACTTACATGTTTAATGCCTTTTCCCCCTGCTTTGCAGAGAGGCAGATTCGAACCCGCAACCTGACACACCACGGCAAGCAAGCTTACCGCTGAGCCAAGCCAGCCCTTCAACTTTGAAGAAGAGGGAGTTCGTGAAAAATCGCCAATGGATGTTTTTGGGTTGTGAAATGTGAAAAATGAAGCTGGAAATCGTGATTTACAGGTCTCTGTGTTCGCATTTGCGAACAGGGGTTCGCAATTGCGAACCCCGACCAAATTTTGGAATTTGAAAAATAAGCTAAGGAAGGGAAGTTCGCATTTGTGAACTTTTGTTAGCATTTGCGAAGCCAAGGCAAATGCTGGAAGGTTCGCATTTGCGACATACTGTTCGCATTTGCGAACAAGGCTGGATTCAAGGGGCCTTCGCATTTGCGACAAATGCTTCGCATTTGCGAAGCCAAGCTTAACACTGAAGGCCTCGCATTTGCGAGGTATACTTCGCATTTGCGAAGCAGGGCTCAATCCTGCCAACTTCGCATTTGCGAAGTATGGTTCACATTTGCGAACCAAGGCTAGCCTGGGACCTCTCGCAATTGCGAGAAGATCTTCGCAATTGCGAAGACAACAGCTGGGTGAAAAACCAGCAGTGTTAAAATTCAGAAATTGATCCAACGGCCTATCAAATCTTTACCGGAGCCCCTCGGGCTCCAAACCAAATATGTACAAAACATCAAAAACACGTTACAAACTTGCTCGTGCGATCACATCGCCAATATAACATCGTTTTCTTCAAATCAAGCCTCAAGTTCATGATTTCCATACTTTTGGTTTTCAAAACTTTCAAACTTGGACTCAAGGTCCAAAACATATCAAACGACATCCAAATGTCACCAAAACTTTGCAGAAAGCACATATATAATATTTATGACTTGTACCGGGCGTCAGAACCAAAATATGAGCCCGATACCAAGGATAATTAATTCATTTTCCTTTAATAATTACATCAAAAACAATTTCACAGAAAAATTCATAGCTTGGGCTCTAAGCCTCAGAATTCGACTCCGGACGCATGTCCTAGTCCCATATTTTGCTACGGACCTTCCGGGACCATCCAATCTCGGGTCCGGGTCCGTTTACCAAAAATGTTGACCGAAGTCAACTACATCAACATTAATATCATTTTTCTCCAAATTTCTCATAGAATTCATATTTTCTATCACAAAAATCTTTTCGGCTACATGCTTGGATCGTGCACGTAAATCGAGGCAACATAGAATGAGGTTTTCAAGACCTCAGAAGCTCGAAATGATTAATAAGACAAGTGATGACCCTTTGGGTCGTCCCATTCTCCACCTCTAAAACAACCGTTCGTCCTCGAACGGACAAAAGAAAGAAGTACCTGGGTCGGGGAACAAATGTGGGTAGTGACTCCGCATATCAGACTCGGACTCCCAGGTCGATGCCTCAGGAGGCTGACCTCTCCACTGAACACGCACAGAAGGATAACTCTTCGACCTCAACCGTCGAACCTGCCGGTCTAGAATGGCCACCGGCTCCTCCTCGTAAGATAGATCATTGTCCAATTGGACAGTACTGAAGTCTAACACATGTGTGGGATCGCCGTGGTATCTCCGAAGCATAGATACATGAAAAACTGGATGCACGGTTGATAAGCTAGGCAGCAAATCTAGTCTGTAAGCCACCCCTCCCACTCGGTCTAGAATCTCAAATGGACCAATATACCTAGGGCTGAGCTTGCCCTTCTTTCCGAACCTCATCACGCCCTTCATAGGCGACACTCAAAGCAATACTCGCTCACCAACCATGAAATCTACATCTCGAACCTTACGATCCGCATAAGTATTCTATCTGGACTGAGCTGAACGCAATCTCTCTTGGACAGTTTTGACCTTATCCAAGGCCTCCTGAACTAAATCTGTACCCAACAACCGAGCCTCTCCCGGCTCAAACCATCCGACTGGAGATCGACATCACCTACATACAATGCCTCATACGGGGCCATCTGGATGCTGGACTGGTAGCTGTTATTGTAGGCGAACTTAGCCAATGGCAGAAACTGGTCCCACGAGCCCCTGAAATCAATAACACAGGCTTGAAGCATGTCCTCTAGAATCTGAATAGTCCTCTCGGACTGGCCATCCGTTTGAGGATGAAATGCTGTACTCAGCTGAACCTGGGTGCCTAACTCCTGCTGGACCGCTCTCTAGAACCGCAAGGTAAACTGCATACCCCGATCAGAGATAATAGAAACTGTCACCCCATGAAGACGAACAATCTCTCTGATGTAAATCTCTGCTAACCTCTCCGATGAGTAGGAGACAGATACTGGAATAAAGTGTGCTGACTTGGTCAGCCTATCAACAATGACCCAAATAGCATCAAATTTTCTTTCGAGTCAAAGGAAGTCCAGTAACGAAGTCCATAGTGATCCACTCTCATTTTCACTAGGGAATTTCAATCCTCTAGAATACACCACCAGGCCTCTGGTGCTCATATTTCACCTGCTGACAATTTACACATCGAGCGACATACGCAACGATATCTTTCTTCATTATGCGCCACCAATAGTGCTGCCGTAAGTCTTGGTACATCTTCACGACGCCCGGGTGAATAGAATACCGCGAACTGTGGGCCTCCGCTAAGATCTACTCTCGAATCCCTTCGACATTGGGCACACAAACTTGACCCTGCAATCTCAATACCCCATCATCATCTAGATTTACCTTTGTGGCACCTCCCCGCTGTACTGTATCTCTCAAATCACGCAAATGAGGATCATCAAATTGCCTCTCACGGATACGCTCTAATAGAGAAGAACGAGCGACCGTGCAGGCTAACACACTACTGGGCTCAGAAATGTATAATCTTACGAACCTGTTGGCTAAGGCCTGGACATCTAGAGCAAACGGTCTCTGACTGACCGGAATGAATGCAAGACTACCCATGCTAGCGGACTTTCTACTCAATGCATCGGCCACCACATTGGCCTTACATGGGCGATATAGGATAGTAACATCATAGTCTTTCGGCAACTCTAAACATCTCCGCTGTCATAGGTTCAACTCCTTTTACTTGAACAAGTACTGTAGGCTTTTGTGATCAGTGTACACCTCACACGTCACACCATATAGATAATGCCTCCAGATCTTTAAGGCATGAACCACTGCTGCTAACTTAAGATCATGAACTGGATAATTCTTCTCATGTATTTTTAGCTGTCTCAAAGCATAAGCGATAACCTTACCATCCTGCATCAATACCGCTCCAAGCCCTGTACGAGATGCGTCACAATAAACTGTATAAGGCCGTGCACCCATAGGTAGTATCAACACAGGCGCGGTGGTCAAGGCTGTCTTGAGCTTTTGAAAGCTCGCCTCGCACTCCTCTGACCACTGGAACTGGACACCCTTCTGGGTCAACCTAGTTATCGGGGCTGCAATAGAAGAAAACCCCTCTACAAATCGACAGTAGTAACCTGCTAATCCCAAGAAACTCTGGATCTCAGTCACTGAAGCTGGTCGAGGCCAATTCTGGACTACCTCAATCTTCTTTGGGTCCACCTGAATACCTTCCACTGATACAATGTGGCCCAGAAATGCCACCGAACTCAACCAAAACTCACATTTCAAAAATTTGGCATATAGCTGATTATCCTTCAGGGTCTGAATAACCACTCTGAGATGTTGCGCATGCACTTCCTAACTGTAGGAGCATATCAATACGTTATCCATGGGTACTATCACGAGCCAGTCTAACTAAGGCATGAACACTTCGTACTTATACACATAACCATGACTTCGGCGATAAGAGTCGTCCCTAAATTACAACATTGTCAATTAACTACGTGTTATCAAATACCTTATTCTACAAATCCCACTTTACTCAGAATGATGTATGGAGACCTTGTGATTATTGTTTTTCGAATTGATGAGTCATATTTATCTGCACCTGGGTTCTCGTCTCAAAGGCTAAACTCAACGGTTTCAAAATACAGATGGCTAGATATGAATAAGAACTATGCAAGGATTGTCAAATAATTCTAATAGGCATGGCTCAAATTTAGGATATTGTGCTAGATTTTTATTTCCAGAAAGGGAAAATTTAAACACAAACTTTTCACCACCAGGACCTTGTACTCATATAATATTCACCGTAGCTTGCAGCTCGGTTTTTAAAACAAATATTTTCACGTTATACAAAATTTTTGAGGATCTCATCCTCCACTCTAAATCACAAGTATTTGCACATTGTGCCACTGATGTTTTTGTTTTTCATTTCCTTTCTTTCTTTTTTTCAACTATTGTTTGTGAAAGAGTATCAAGGCATAAAAGAACCCTCATACCGACATGGTATAAAATTTAACCATTGAAAATAGTTATTACAGGAATTCATTCCCATTGTAATAATTAATATAAAGTCACTTTTGACCTCATCAAAATTCCTAGTGACCAATACATAATAATAGAGATAATTATCTCCATTTAATAGCACAACGTGAGTATTCACATAAGTAGATTTGATGATTACGAAGCTCACTCATGAGTGGAGAATATTAAGAGGACTTGCCTCAATTCTTCAAAGATCAAATCAAATTGAGGAAAAATGTTGCTTTTATAACAATCAGAATTGTACATGTGATAACATCATCTGGTGTAGTGACTTCAGTCACACCATAGAAATTATGTCAACAATTAGATCTCCACCTCTAGGAGTCTCACCTCCGCCTCAAACATCTTGACCTCTAACCCTGGCTGGTCATGTGAGTTAAGTGTTGACTGCAACGGGCATGTAGCTTGAGTGCCTTCGTAAATTATATTTCTCCAATCTGCCACATTCACAACAATTCCTTTGAGGCTCGGCTAACTTATTGGACATGACGACATATTCGGACACTGTCATAATAACCTGGCATGATCGTTCAGATCATACATACCACACCTCTCAAAGAGTTAGGGAGGTAACTGTAACGACCTGGCCCGTTGTTATGGGAATTTCCACCCCGTTACCTTGCATTAACATATCTTATGCTTCTATATCGGTGTTAGAACCTATCGGGTGAGTTAGGAGTGAATTGAATGGAAAATGAAGCAAATAGCATGTTTGAAGGAAGTTTGAATATGGAAAGTCAACCTAGAGTTGACTATCAAGTTAGAGTGCTCGGAATCGGATTCCGATGATTCGACTAGTTTCGGGGGATCATTTATGACTTAAAAGAGCAATCAGAATTGAATTTGGAGGCCCAGTGTAGAAATAGGCTTGAATTGGCTAAGGTTGAATTTTGGCGGAAACCGAACGGTAGGTGAGATTTTGATCCGGGGGTCGGAATGGAATTCCGACAATTTCTGTAGCTTCGTTATGTGATTTTGGATACGTCTGCAAATTTTCAGGTCATTCGGACGTCGTTTGATCGGGTTTTGGATTGAATGTTAGTTTTGAAAGCTTTGAAGAAACTTAGGCTTGAATCCGTGTGTAATTGGTGATTTTGATGTTTAGGATGGTGTTTTTATGATTGGAACAAGTTTGCATCGTGTTTTGGAGTATGTTGGTGGTTGTCGTTGGGGTCCCGGGGGCCTCGGGGTGAATCCGGACCAGCATCCGGGCATTTTGAACTTGGAAAAATCTGTTGTAAATTGCAGATCACTGCGCAAAAGGCTAAGCCTTCGCGTTCGTGAGGGCAAGGCCCGTGTTCGCGTAGGCTGGGGCACTTTGGTCATCGCATTCGCGAGGAGGACGGCCACGATCACGTAGAAGGAATCTGGGAAGCATCGCGTTCGCGTGGATGGAGGCCGCGTTCGCGTAGAAGGACCTCCGGATGGCTGAAGAAATGTGCATCGCGAACGCGTGGGGGCATGTCGTGTTCGCGAAGGGAAAATGGATCAGTGCATCGCGGACGCGTGATAGGTAACATGAACGCGAAGAGTAAAATGATGCTGGGCATCGCGAACGCATGGGAACTCACGCGAACGCGAAGAGCAAATTTGTCTGGCAGTGAAATTAAATTGTAGAACAGATGGCTCACGGGTTCATATACCCAAAACACCATTTTTGAGCCCTAGAGAGAAGAAATCACGGGAAAACGCTGGGAAATCATCGAGTATTCATCGGAGGTAAGTTTCTTGACACAAAAACATCATTTTATGGTAGAATTAACATCAATCTTCATGAATTTGGGTAGAAATTGTGAAGGATGGTGGCCTAGATATAGAAAACGAAAATTTGGGTTTTGAAAGGCCAATCGAACTCCGATTTTGGTAAATTTTATATGTACGAACTCATGGTGAGACGAGGATTCTAGAAATATGAGTTTCGAAATTTTTTGAGATGTGGGCCCGGGGCTCGGGTTTTGCAAATTTCGTGATTTTTGATATTTTTTGAGTTCTTTCAATTGGGTTATGTTCCATTAGCCTATTTTGATATATTTGTGCTGATTTTTGCTAGTTTTGACGTGCGTGGATGCCGGTTCGAGGAGCTAAGGCGTCGAGGGCATGAGTTTTCGTCGGTTCGAGGTGGGTAATACTTGTAAATGATGTCCTGAGGGTTGGTAATCCCCGGACTTGCACATCTTAATGCTCTGTTGAGGTGACTTGCACGCCGGATAACGGGCGTGGGATAGAGCACCATTGGGGATCGTGACTTGGTACGTCCCGCGTAATAAATAATAATGATATGATATTATTGCCCGTAGGGCTTTCTTAATTATTTGTTAGACTGATTGGGCCGAGGGCCATATGTTAGGGCATGACATTTCATGTGAGCATATGCATACACATGCATGGATCGGACCGCACGCCGCAGTGGTATACGGATCGGGCTGCGCGCCGCAGCAGGTGTGATATTAATATTGTGCTTGGGCTGTAGGAGCCCCTCCGGAGTCTGAACCCCCACAGTGAGCACGGGTACCCAAATTGGATCGGGCTACACGCCGTAGCGGTCATATGCGTTGCATGGCATACATACATTGGTTTACGTGTACTACGTGGCATAACATTCAGTACTCATACATTACTGGCACACATGCATTAGTTGCCTTATTGACCAGATCTCCTGGTGTAAATTGATCAGGAGTGCTGAGCCCGAAGGGCTGATTTGAGTGCGGACTTGCATCGCTTGAGATTGTATCCAGGTATTGGTATATTATTATGAAAGAAAGTAGCTAAAATTGAGATTTTCTAAATTATCTACTCACATATGCTTGAAAGGAATAAAAAGATAGTTCTGTATTGTGTAGCATGAGATAGTGCTTATCGTGGTTTTCTTCCCTTCAACATTATTTACTTTTATTACTGCTGAGTTGGAAGTACTCACACCCGACTCCCTGCACCTTGTGTGCGGATCCAGGTACATCACAGTGGAGCTGATTCTATTGCGGCTCGGGAGTGCTTTTGGACAGTCGAGGTAGCTGCCAGCGTTTGCAGGACCTGATTCTCCAGTTTGTCTATATTTTTGTTCTGATCATCCCACACTTGTGCATAGTTATATTCACTATTTACACTTTGTATACGCTGTAGAGGCTCATGACTCATGACCCTTCGGTCTATGGGAGTTGGCACGTGTTGGGACTTGGTTCCCTGTTTTTAATATATCTATCACTGTTGAATTATTTCTGTTATGCTTAAATTGGATAAAGTGAGCTTATGGCTCCGTGATTGTTGTTAATTGGTCGGGCTGGCCTAGCAGTGTGTTGGGCGCCATCACGACCGGATTTGGGGTCGTGACAAGTTGGTATCAGAGCCTAGGTTTACTAGGCCTCATGAGTCTTGAGCCGGTTGGTAGAGTCTTGTGGATCGGTACGGGGACGCCTGTACTTATCCTCGGGAGGTTGCGAACCTTTAGGAAACACTTCACTTTTCTTGAACTCTGTCGTGCGATCTTGTTGTTCTGAGAACTGAACTTCTATATTCTATTCTCTCGCAGATGGCGAGAACGCAAGCATCAGGACGAGGTGGACAACCTCCATTGCCACCTGTTAGAGGCCGTGGGCGCGGTCGTGCTAGAGGTAGAGGTAGGGTAGCTGAGGCAGTGCTAGAGGTAGAGGTAGGGGCAGCTGAGGCAGTGCTAGCTGACCGGCCCGTTGTACCAGTTCAGGAGCAGTCCCCAGTGGTTGATGCTCCAGCAGCCCCAGTTCAGGGCCAGACTGTATCTATTGCTATTCCTGGTCTTCAGGAGACTCTTGCTCAGATATTATCGGTGTGTTCCGGTTTGGCTGAGGTAGTCTCAGCTACTACTACTGTAGCGACATCTCAGACTGCAGCGACTCTTGTTCAGGGACTTCAGACGCCAGATGCGGTCCCCGCTCAGGTGGTTGCACCGGTTATTCCTCCAGATGCACCAGCTCTAGCTCCAGAGCATATGGTTCAGGTTATGCCCGACGACGAGCAGCGTCGTCTTGAGAGATTTGGTAGACTTCAGCCACCCCATTTCAGTGGCGTTGAGGGCGAGGATGCCCAAGGTTTCTTGGACAAGTGTCAGAGGATGTTGCGGACGGCTGGTATTCTTGAGTCCAGCGGGGTTTCATTTACTACCTTTCAGTTCACTGGTCCCTCATTTGATTGGTAGGAAAAGTTTGAGCGGCGTAGGCCTGCAGGAGCAGCACCTCTCACATGGCAGCAGTTCTCTACTCTCTTTCTAGAGAAATATGTGTACCTCAGTCTTGTCGTGAGGAGCTACGCCGCCAGTTCGAGTGGTTGGTTCAGGGCGACATGTCTGTGACTCAGTATGAGCTTAGATTCACACGGTTGGCTAGGCATGCCACATGGATGATCCCTAATGATAGGGAGAGGATCAGGAGGTTCATTGATGGCCTCAACTACTCTATCCGCATTCTTATGACCAGAGAGAGAGTTTTGTCATCATCATTTGAGCAGGTTGTTGATATGGCACGCTCCATTGAGGCGGATCGTCGCCGAGAGAGAGAGGAGCGGGAGGCCAAGAGGCATCGTGGTTCGGGCAGTTTCAGTGGTGCTCCATCTAGAGGGCATTCCCAGCAGAGCAGATGTCGCTCATCTAGACCTTCTCATTCAGGCCGCCCAGAGCAGAGCGGAGGTTCTTATGGTCGTGGTCGACAGGGGTTTCAGCAGGGTCAGTCATCACTTAGTGCCCTCCCAGCCCAGAGTGCAGCACCTACTTCTTCAGCCCAGGGTTCTTCTGCGGCGAGGGGTTCCCTTCAGTCCCCTTCTCCAGCACCAAGTGCATGTTATGAGTGTGGTGAGTTTGGCCACATGAGGAGACAGTGCCCTCGACTCCGTAGGGACAGGACTCAGCAGAGGGACCAACCCTCTTCTTCAGCACCATCTCAGGCTAGTAGAGGTGGAGGTCAGCCTTCTCGTGGTCGCCCCAGAGGCGAGAAGAGATCTGGTGGAGGCCAGGCACGATTCAATGCACTCCCTGATAGGCGTGATGCGGTTGCCTCCGATGCGGTGATTACAGGTATCATTTCTGTCTGTCACAGAGATGCCTCTATTCTATTTGATCCAGGGGTCCACATATTCATACGTGTCCTCTTATTTTGCACATCATTTGGGTGCGACTCGTAGTAGTCTTGATTTACCTGTTCATGTATCCACCCCCGTGGGTGATACGATTGTTGTGGATCATGTCTATAGATCCTGTGTTATATCTATTGGGGGTCTGGAGACCCAGGCAGATTTGCTATTGTTGGGGATGGTGGACTTTGATGTTATATTGGGTATGGACTTTTTGTCTCCGTACCACGCTATATTGGACTATCATGCTAAGACAGTTACGTTGGCCATTCCTGGTATTTCTCAGATTGAGTGGCGGGGTTTGACTGATTTCGTCCCTAGCCATGTCATTTCGTTCTTAAAGGCTGAGAAGATAGTTGAAAAAGGGTGTTTATCGTACCTAGCTTTTGTGAGAGATGTGGGAGCTCTGTCTCCTAGCATTGATTCTGTAACTGTTGTGAGGGACTTTCCAGAAATATTCCCCTTAGACCTGCCGGGTATGCCACTGGATAGGGACATTGATTTTGGCATTGACTTGGTGCCGGGCACTCAGTCCATTTCTATTCCTCCTTATCTGATGGCACCAACCGAGTTGAAAGAACTGAAAGAGCAGCTTCAAGAGCTTCTGGATAAGGGTTTCATCTGCCCTAGTGTGTCCCCGTGGGGTGCGCCGGTATTATTTGTTAAAAAGAAAGATGGTTCCATGCGAATGTGTATTGACTATAGGCAATTGAAAAAAGTGACAGTGAAGAACAAGTACCCTCTACCGCGCATAGATGATTTGTTTGATCAGCTACAGGGTGCGAGGGTGTTTTCTAAGATTGATCTTCGTTCGAGCTATCATCAGCTGAAGATCAGGGACTCGGATATTATGAAGACTGCATTCAGGACCCGATATGGTCATTATGAGTTTCTTGTGATGTCTTTTGGGCTGACCAACGCCCCAGCAGCATTTGTGCATCTGATGAACAGTGTGTTCAGGCACTATTTGGATTCATTAGTGATTGTGTTCATTGATGACATTCTAGTCTACTCCCGTAGTCAGGAGGAGCACGCTCAGCATTTGAGTATTGTGTTGCAGAGATTGAGGGAGGAGAAGCTATATGCTAAATTCTCCAAGTGCGAGTTTTGGCTCGAGTCCGTAGCATTTATGGGACATGTGGTGTCTCGTGATGGTATTCAGGTTGATCCTAAGAAGATAGAGGCGGTGCAGAGTTGGCCTAGACCGTCCTCAGCTACAGAGATCAGGAGTTTTCTTGGCTTGGCGGGATATTATCGCCGGTTTGTTCAGGGATTTTCATCCATTGCTTCTTCATTGACTAAATTGACTCGGAAGGGTGCACCATTCGTGTGGTCGGATGAGTGCGAGGAGAGCTTTCAGAAGCTCAAGACAGCTTTGACCACAACTCCAGACCCCAAATCTGGTCGTGATGGTGCCCAGCACATTGCTAAGCCAGCCTGACCAATCAATAACAATAACGGGGATAGAAGCTCTCTTTAGCCTATTTAAGCATATCAAATCACGAAGCAACAGCGATACATATATTGAAAACAGGGAACCAAGTCTCAAAATATACCAACTCCCATAGACCGAAGGGTCAAGAGTCATGAGCCTCTAATGAACAAAAGTGTATAATAGTTTACAAGATACTAAGTACGGAAAGAAAACATCAATACAGAGTCAAAAGACAGTAAGAAGGAATATCGGGTCCTGCGGACTCTGCAGCTACCTCGTATATCCCACAGATGTCGCCTCGCACAGCTACTGGATCACTGCTGAGAGGTACCTGGATCTGCACACAAGGTGCGGGGAGTAAAATGAGTACTGCCAGACTCAGTGGTAATAAACAGGGGTAAGACAGCGCAGATAAGAAATCCGCAATAAAGCACTATGTAAAGCTGTCATCAAATACCCTGTCACAGAATCAATATCAACTGTACCTGTACCAACAAGTACCAGTATAACAGCTATCAGAAATAGCTAAATGCAATGCAATGCATGATATGACCGCTACGGCGCGTAGCCCGATCCAATTTGGGTACCCGTGCTCACTGCGGGGGTTCAGACTCCGGAGGGGCTCCTACAGCCCAAGCACAATATCACTACGGCGTGCAGTCTGATCCAACATATGTACCGCTGCGGCGCGCAGCCCGATCCACTACCAGTCAGCTAATATACAAATACAGCCTCGCAGGCTCAAAAGTAGTTTTGAAAACATCTTTTATCATTTTCAGTTGAAAACAGTAATATCAAGTTCCAGAGATTGGAAGTAGCATGATAACAGAGATAGATACGGACTGGTAGTAACTAACATGTCAATATGATAAGACGATGATAACGATCCTCGCGGGATCCAATAACTGGCTCACAACCCAAAAGTGTACTCAACCGCCCAAGAAGGGGGTTCAACAGCTCAAGAGTGGCCAATATCACAATATATAGTATGCAAGCATCCGAGAAGGAGGTTCGACGGCTCAAGAATAGCCTAATATCATAACACAATATCAACAAGTCGGATTAAGCCATAGCCCCCAATCACAATCGACCCCGCACTCACATGAGAGTACGTGTCTCGCTGCTATACAGCGTCACAAAGTGGTATACCGGGGTTTCGAACCCGCTGGTCATCACCCACATCTATTACTCACCTCAATACAGCTCGACGACTAGTCCGCGATGCCCTTGCCACGAGAATCAAGCTCCGCATGCATAGAATCTGATCAAAAACAGTAGAAACACAATAAATTAGGCCAATGGGACGACACTCAATCAATACAACTCAATTTACATCAAAATTCCCAAAGTTGTCAAAACCCGACTTTCGGTACACTTCTCGAAAAATTACAAAAGTCACATATTCGGAATCATCATCTCGATACCAGTCTAGGCATATAAAATTTACCAAAATCGGACTCCATTTGCCCAGTCAAATCAGTGTTTTTCTTCAATTAGGCCTAGGGCTCAAACCCACCTTTAATCTTCCATTTACAGAAATTTTACCAAGGATTTCATGTAAAAATGATGTAATTAAGCCACAAAACTTACCTCCGACGAATCCCCGATGAATTCCCAGCAATTCTCGTGAGTTTCTCTCTCTAGAACTCAAAAATGGAGGTTTGGGGTATGAAACCCGCGACTGGTTCTGTTCTGTAATTAAACTCACTGCCTGGCCAATTCCTTCATCGCGTTCGCGACGCCTCTCACGCGAATGCGATGCCTTTTTCCTCTTCTTCATCGTGAACGCGACGCTTTGTCACGCGTTCGCGAAGGCCAACTTCCCAGCCTCCGGACTTTTCCTCTACGCGAACGTGTAGTTCGTCACGCGAACGCGTGGCTTCGCTTAATCCTTCTTCGCGATCGCGGCCTGACTCCACGCGAATGCGATGCGTTCCAATTCCCTTATACGCGAACGAGTTACCATCCCTCGCGAACGCGATGGTCACCCGGCCCCAGCCTACGCGAACGCGGCATAGCCCTCGCGAACGCGAAGGCAAAAATTCCTGCCTAGAGATCTGCAATTTACAGCTGACGTTTCCTTGCTTCAAAATGCCGGATGATGGTCCGGATTCACCCCGAGGCCCCGGGACCCCAACGAAAACCACCAACATACTCCAAAACACGATACGAACTTGTTCCAATCATAAAATCACCATCTTAAACATCAAAATCACCAATTACACACGGATTCAAGCCTAAGTTTCTTCAAAATTTCCGAATTACACAATCAATCAAAAACCCGACTAAACGACGTCCGAATGACCTGAAATTTTGCGGACATATCCAAAATCACATAAAGAAGCTACAAAAATTGTCGGAATTCCATTCCGACCCCCGGATCAAAATATCACCTACCGTTCGGTTTTCGTTAAAATTCAACTTTAGCCAATTCAAGCCTAAAACTACACCGAACCTCCAAATTCAATTCCGATCGCTCCCCTAAGTCATAAATGATCCCCCGAAACTAGTCGAATCATCAGAATCCGATTCCGAGCACTCTAACTCGATAGTCAACTTTAGGTTGACTTTCCAAATTCAAACTTCCTTCAAATATGCTATTTTCTTCATTTCCAATTCAAGTCACTCCTAACTCACCCGATAGGTTCTAACACTGATATAGAAGCATAAGATATGTTAATTCAAGGTAACGGGGTGGAAATTCCCGTAACGACGGGCCGGATCGTTACATTCTCCCCAACTTAAACAAACGCTCGTCCTCGAGCGGACTCAGAGTTGTACTAGAAGCAACCCAATAGCCGAATGACCTTACCAAGCATATATCCGGGCGATCATACGTCACCCTATCTCACATAAGTCCGAAAACACCATATAGTCCGAGTTTCACAGGTTATCTGAACCATAAATCACGTTGTACTTTCTGAAATCATATGCCAAATGCAAATCCCATGCCTATACTCAGGATACACTCGAATCCACTGCAATAACCTATATTCACTACTCCGGGTAAGATCATAAGATGTATCAACAACCCCATCACTCGAGACGATACTCTCTCTAATCACAACAACTGGCCACAATACTCAAATACTAGCTGAAAACCTCTTTCATTAGATAGAGTCTTATTCCAACACCTTCATATCCTGCTCACGGCAGTTGAAGCACGCGATATACCGAACCCATCTCTCAGGTTAACCATTCGCGAATCTATTTCCCTTTTTAAAACTCATACCATGATAGGTTTCAGAGCCAAACCTCGATTTTTACCTTTCTAACAAGCTAAGATCCAATATGCTCGTATTCATTAATAACTCCAATGGTCATTTCGATTATAACACACCGCACTGGTGATAAGACACCTCAACACCGGCCTAAGCCACGACGAGCACAACATAGGCTCCAATAGAAACGTATGCACACACTCGAATCATGACGACTCAATTCATGACAACTGTCTCCGGCAAAAGAGCTGCAGTTCAATTCCTCAGTGCCATCATAATATAAAACTAAGATTGCGTCTCGCATTATAGAAATAGAGTACCTGAATCCTCCTCGACAGGTCATAACATCACGTAGCCTTGCCGCGATTCGTGATTCTACCCCAACATTATTACTCATGAAGCACCCCAAGCCACTAAGCTCAAAACGGTTAGCCACGCACATATCTAGGTCTTGAATCCAAGCAATCAACCTCACCCACGGTGAAACAATTAATATATGTTATCAAATCCTGAAAGGACATAACCGATGTGCCATTCGCCGAGCGATACTCAATACGGACTTTTCCTCGGAAGCAAGAAAGTATTGTATACCAGGTAACATATAACTAAGTCCATTTTTTTACATTACACTGTTGCGACGTGCAACCCGCTCTAATGACATACCCGTGGCAGCGTGCCACCCGATCTAGATACCATACCCGTGGCGGCGTGCCACCTGATCCAAATACCATACCTGTGGCGGTGCGCCACCCGATCCATATAGAACCCTCGCCAAAGAAATACGCATCGAGTCAAGTTGCTCATTATAATAAACATATATAGCCTCAAGTTCGGCCACAAGAAACGCATCCAACAAAGTTCCTCAATACCATAACTAAATCAATGGTAGAAACCTCTATACTGACATCTGCCACGAAGGCCCAACTGACAGAGCAATACCTACCAGCTGTCCGCTGGTCCTGGGGTACAACAACCCCGCTGGAGCGTACTCTGATATCGGGCTACACACCGTAGCGGTCATATGCATTGCATGGCATACATACATTGGTTTACGTGTACTACGTGGCATAACATTTTGCACTCATACATTACTGGCACACATGCATTAGTTGCCTTATTGACCAGATCTCCTGGTGTAAATTGATAAGGAGTGCTGAGCCCGAGGGGCTGATTTGAGTGCGGACTTGCACTGCTTGAGATTGTATCCAGGTATTGGTATATTATAACGAAATAAAGCAGCTAAAATTGAGATTTCTAAATAATCTACTCATATATGCTTGAAAGTAATAAAAAGATAGTTCTGTATTGTGTAGCATGAGATAGTGCCTATCGTGGTTTTTTTCCCTTCAACGTTATTTACTTTTATTACTACTGAGTTGGAAGTACTCACACCCGACTCCCTGTACCTTGTGTGCAGATCCAGGTACATCACAGTGGAGCTGATTCTATTGCGGCTCGGGAGTGCTTTTGGACAGTCGAGGTAGCTGCCAGCGTTCGCAGGACCTGATTCTCCAGTTTGTCTGTATTTTTGTTCTAATCATCCCACACTTGTGCACGGTTATATTCACTATTTACACTTTGTATACTCTGTAGAGGCTCATGACTCTTGACCCTTCGGTCTATGGGAGTTGGCACGTGTTGGGACTTGGTTCCCTGTTTTTAATATATCTATCACTCTTAAATTATTCTGTTATGCTTAAATTGGATAAAGTGAGCTTGTGGTTCCGTGATTGTTGTTAATTGGTCAAGCTGGCCTAGCAGTGTGCTGGGCGCCATCACGACCGGATTTGGGGTCGTGACAAGTTGGTATTAGAGCCTAGGTTTACTAGGCCTCAAGAGTCTTGAGCCGGTTAGTAGAGTCTTATGGATCGGTACGGGGACGCCTGTACTTATTCTCGGGAGGCTGCGAACCTTTAGGAAACACTTCACATTTCTTGGAATTCATATCGTGCGTACTTGATTCAGCTTGAGATATAATTTTTGAAATTCCTTCCACACGCCTGTGTATGCATCGAGCGCCCAGTAATATGATTGCCTTATGGCTTGTGATTTCCCCGGTCGAGGGGCGAGATATAATCTCCGTGAATTCATGTTGGGCCAGTCGGGAGGACTTGAGGCCAGATCTTTGTCTATGGCTTGAGCACCAAGGTACTAATTTAGCGAGCTGGTATTATGAAGTTCATACGATCGGTATTGATCTTTATTGTGATTTGATATGTAGCCCTAGCTATGGGCGTGAGAAATATTTCCATCGCCTCTTAATTGGAACGTAAAGTGCCTTATGTGTAGTGGAATGAGTTCAAACTCAGGAAGACTAAAATGATTATGCTATGTGTATCCTGGTGGAAGGTATTGTGTTGAAATGCTAAATTGAGGCGAGGTAGGTGGATTGATTCTCATATGTAATTGAAAGGTAGTTGATATGTGTTATGATTCGAGCAGGTACAACGCATGTTCATGTACCAATTATGATAATATGATTTGTGTAGTATTGAGACTAATGTTGTCGATATGCATTGTGATGTCTTGTCGAGTTGTGAATGTATTGCTAGGATGGTTTTGGTGATTCTCTGGCAGGTGGATAGGCCAATTTACAAAGGAAACTCTGCCGAAATTTTTGGAAAATTTGGGACTTAGAAAAGATTGTCACCTAAAGAGTGGGCATAACTGTTGTGTGTGAATGAATGCAAGAATTGCAAAAGAGTTAATATTTATGATGATTCGAATCTCCACCGAAGCTTGTAAATGACTTGAGTTTAATCTAACTAGAACTTTGTGGCATCATTTGAGTAAGAATGCTATGAGTAGCTAGAAGTGCCTTGATGTATGACTCCGAGCCAAGTTGGGGATGTTGTTATTGATTAACTGATTGCACTATTGTGTGCTGTGTTAGCTCTGTCTCTAAGTGTGTTGGGAAAATTCTGATAAAGGTTATGGTGCTTCGTAGATGTGAAGAAATACTAGGATGTTTTGAACTGATGTTGGTAAGGAATGTTTGGTGTATAGAAAAGAGTGATAGCTAATAGTGTCTGTAAGTAATCATGTTCTGCGATGTCAGAAGTTCTAACAAAACATGAGTGGTTCCACTCAATAGGACAGTTGAATTTTAGCTGAATAAGGGTGAATGATGCCCGAGAATGGTTTTGCAGTGTTCAAGATTTTGCTTGTAACAGTCAGGTGCCTTAAGATTTGTGTATGTGGCTAAAGATGGCGGTTTCGTTAGAGAAGATCAAGGCTTGCGTTATATCATGTGAAGGATGGGATTCTACGTATCCGTATTGGGAAGTAATGATAACAATATAAAAATCACGGGAAGTTCATCAAAATAAAGTGTGGTAGAACGTGGTACTTCTGGGAACACTGGGAGAGTATTCAGTGGCCTATGGGTCTTAGACAGTGTGGTCTTGTGTACGAGTCTTGTATGGTAAAAAGGGTTGAGGCATTGTCGTACTACAGTAAAGACTGATATGAAATTAGAGATGAATCAGAAAGGAAACTGGGTAAATGGAACAACTTGTTAATAAACTGAAGCGGTATGATAAGGAATACGATTAATTCATGGTATGTGTTTGAAGTGATGAGTCTTGCAGATATTGTGCAGCAAAGCTCTTGAGTGCTGGCAGTTGTGTAACTTGATATGGGTATAAGGACTCAGTCCTGGCGGTTTAATTTATTCAATGTAATTGGGAGAAAGAGTTTGCGATGTGTTATACCGTGGTTTGAAAATGAGTGTATTTTTCCTGTTGGTATGCAAGGCTGGGAATGTGTAATGAGTTTTCTTCTATATGGGATCACGAAAGTCCTTGACTAGTGGAGTGCGCCGATGTTGAGGCGGAGGAAAGGGATATGAATTTCCATGTTGTCTTAGTGTAATATGATATATTCTAGGTTTTGAGATCAGTTCATAATATATGAGAAGTCAATAAAATTATTGATCAGCGCGCACAGCTGCAGGTGAATTAAGAATCGATCTTTGTGATAATTTAAGAAAATGGTACTGCTATTCTATTAACTTGGCAGGGAATATGATCCAAAAAAAAAGGGGACAAGGTAATGAAAACTGATGATATCCAGTGGTATGATGGTATTCTCTTGTTGGATCGACTATAATAACTGAGTCGTTGATGGCATAGTGAAATTTCTGAATGGCTGTCGTGGTATGAATGGACGTTTAATGTGCGTTACGTATATGTACGGTGGAATTCGGAATCAGGCATAGTGATTCATGTGTTATATATGTGTAGGAGACTTGAAGTTCTCGTTAATCCGCCTATGCAGTGGTTGTATATCGTGTGCATCGGCACCGTTTTGTGATTATCAAAAATTAGAAGCTCTAGTGGCTTTCTCTCTCAACTTGATATGATGAATTTGGATTATGATACTTGATTGCTGACCGGTCATCATTGGGCCAGGTTGTCTAGACTAATGTGATATAGACTATGATGGTATGGCACAAATTGTGTAGCAGAGTGCATCGGAGTATGCTCCAGCGGGGTAGTTGTACCTCAGGACTAGCAGACGGCTGGTGGGTATTGCTTTGTCGGTTGGGCCTTCGTGGCGGATATCAGTGCAGAGGTTTCTACCATTGATTTAGTTCCAGTATTGCGAAACGTTGTCAAATGCATTTCATGTGGCCGAGCTTGAGGCTATATATATATATATGTTTGCTATAATGAGAAAACTTGACTCGATATGCATTTCCTTTCGCGAGATTTATGCGTGGATCGGGTGGCACGCCGCCACAGGTATGGTATCTAGATCGGGTGGCACACCGCCACGGGTATGTCATTGGAGCGGGTTGCACGCCGCAACAGAATATTGTGAAATTATAGTTAGTTATAAGCTACCTGGTATACAATACTTCCTCGCTTCTGAGGAAAAGACCGTTTTGAGTATCGCTTGGCGAATGACACATCGGTTGTGTCCTATCAGGATTTAATAGCACACGTTAATTGTTTCACCGTGGGTGAGGTTGATTGCTTGGGTTCAAGACCTAGATCTGTGCGTGGCTAACCGTTTTGAGCTTAGTGGCTTGAGGTGCTTCATGAGTAATAATGTTGGGATAGAATCACGAATCACGGCAAGGCTACGTGATATTATAACCTCTCAAGGAGGATTCAGGTACTCTATTTCTATAACGCGAGACGTGATCTCAGTTCTATGTTATGATGGCACAGAGGAATTGAATTGCAGCTCTATTTGCTGGAGACAGTTGTCATAAATTGAGCTGTCATGATTCGAGTGTGTGCAGACGTTTCTATTGGAGCCTATGTTGAGCTCGTTGTGGCTTAGGCCGGTATTGAGGTGTCATATCACCAGTGCGGTGTGTTATAATCGAAATGACCATTGGAGTCATTAATGAATACGAGCATATTAGATCTTAGCTTGTTAGAAAGGTAAAAAAATTGAGGTTTGGCTCCGAAACCTATTGTGGTATCAGTTTTAAAAGGGAAATGGATTCACGAATGGTTGACCTGAGAGATGGGTTCGGTATATCGCATGCTTCAGCTGCCGGGGGGCAGGATATAGAGGTGTTGGAATAAGACTCTATCTAATGAAAGAGGTTTTCACCTAGTATTCGGTTATTGTGGCCAGTTTTTGTGATTAGAGACTATCGTCTCGAGTGATTGGGTTGTCGATACATCATATGATCTCACCCGGAGTAGTGAATATGGGTTATTGCAGTGGATTCGAGTGTATCTTGAGTATATGCATGAGATTTGCAATTGGCATATGATTTTAGAAAGTACAATGTGATTTATGGTTCAGATGGTCTGTGAAATTTTGACTATATGGTGTTTTCGGACTTATGTGAGATAGGGTGACGTATGATCGCCTGAAATTATGCTTGGTAAGGTCATTCAGTTATTGGGTGGCTTCTAGTACAACTCTGAGTCCGCTCGAGGACGAGCGTTTGTTTAAGTTGGGGAGAATGTAACGACCCGGCCCGTCGTTATGGGAATTTCCACCCCGTTACCTTGCATTAACATATCTTATGCTTCTATATCGGTGTTAGAACCTATCGGGTGAGTTAGGAGTGAATTGAATGGAAAATGAAGCAAATAGCATGTTTGAAGGAAGTTTGAATATGGAAAGTCAACCTAGAGTTGACTATCGAGTTAGAGTGCTCGGAATCGGATTCTGATGATTCGACTAGTTTCGGGGGATCATTTATGACTTAAAAGAGCAATCAGAATTGAATTTGGAGGCCCAGTGTAGAAATAGGCTTGAATTGGCTAAGGTTGAATTTTGGCGGAAACCGAACGGTAGGTGAGATTTTGATCCGGGGGTCGGAATGGAATTCCGACAATTTCTGTAGCTTCGTTATGTGATTTTGGATACGTCTGCAAATTTTCAGGTCATTCGGACGTCGTTTGATCGGGTTTTGGATTGAATGTTAGTTTTGAAAGCTTTGAAGAAACTTAGGCTTGAATCCGTGTGTAATTGGTGATTTTGATGTTTAGGATGGTGTTTTTATGATTGGAACAAGTTCGCATCGTGTTTTGGAGTATGTTGGTGGTTGTCGTTGGGGTCCCGGGGTCCTCGGGGTGAATCCGGACCATCATCCGGGCATTTTGAACTTGGCAAAATCTGCTGTAAATTGTAGATCACTGCGCAGAAGGCTAAGCCTTCACGTTCGCGAGGGCAAGGCCCGCGTTCGCATAGGCTGGGGCACTTTGGTCATCGCGTTCGCGAGGAGGACGGCCGCAATCGCGTAGAAGGAATCTGGGAAGCATCGTGTTCGCGTGGATGGAGGCCGCGTTCGAGTAGAAGGACCTCCGGATGGCTGAAGAAATGTGCATCGCGAACGCGTGGGGGCATGTCGCGTTCGCGAAGGGAAAATAGATCAGTGCATCGCGGACGCGTGATAGGTAACATGAACGCAAAGAGTAAAATGATGCTGGGCATCGCGAACGCGTGGGAGCTCACGCGAACGCGAAGAGCAAATTTGTCTGGCAGTGAAATTAAATTGCAAAACAGATGGCTCACGGGTTCATATACCCAAAACACCATTTTTGAGCCCTAGAGAGAAGAAATCACGGGAAAACGCTGGGAAATCATCGGGTATTCATCGGAGGTAAGTTTCTTGACACAAAAACATCATTTTATGGTAGAATTAACATCAATCTTCATGAATTTGGGTAGAAATTGTGAAGGATTGTGGCCTAGATATAGAAAACGAAAATTTGGGTTTTGAAAGGCCAATCGAACTCCGATTTTGGTAAATTTTATATGTACGGACTCGTGGCGAGACGAGGATTCTGGAAATATGAGTTTCAAAATTTTTTGAGATGTGGGCCCGTGGCTCGGGTTTTGCAAATTTCGTGATTTTTGATATTTTTCGAGTTCTTTCGATTGGGTTATGTTCCATTAGCCTATTTTGATATATTTATGCTGATTTGTGCTAGTTTTGACGTGCGTGGATGCCGGTTCGAGGGCATGAGTTTTCGTCGGTTCGAGGTGGGTAATACTTGTAAATGATGTCCTTAGGGTTGGTAAACCCCGGACTTGCACATCTTAGTGCTGTGTTGAGGTGACTTGCACGCCGGATAACGGGCGTGGGATAGAGCACCATTGGGGATCGTGACTTGGTCCGTCCCGCGTAATAAATAATAATGATATGATATTGTTGCCCGTAGGGCTTTCTTGATTATTTGTTAGACTGATTGGGCCGAGGGCCATATGTTAGGGCATGACATTTCATGTGAGCATATGCATACACATGCATGGATCGGACCGCACGCCGCAGTGGTATACGGATCGGGCTGCGCGCCGCAGCAGGTGTGATATTAATATTGTGCTTGGGCTGTAGGAGCCCCTCCGGAGTCTGAACCCCCACGGTGAGCACGGGTACCCAAATTGGATCGGGCTACACGCCGTAGCGGTCATATGCATTGCATGGCATACATACAATTGTTTACGTGTACTACGTGGCATAACATTTAGCACTCATACATTACTGGCACACATGTATTAGTTTCCTTATTGACTAGATCTCCTGGTGTAAATTGATAAGGAGTGCTGAGCCCGAGTGGCTGATTTGAGTGCGGACTTGCACTGCTTTAGATTGTATCCAGGTATTGGTATATTATTATGAAAGAAAGTAGCTAAAATTGAGATTTCTAAATAATCTACTCACATATTCTTGAAAGGAATAAAAAGATAGTTTTGTATTATGTAGCATGAGATAGTGCCTATCGTGGTTTTCTTCCCTTCAACATTATTTACTTTTATTACTGCTGAGTTGGAAGTACTCACACCCGACTCCCTGCACCTTGTGTCCAGATCCAGGTACATCATAGTGGAGCTGATTCTATTGCGGCCCGGGAGTGCTTTTGGACAGTCGAGGTAGCTGCCAGCGTTCGCAGGACCTGATTCTCTAGCTTGTCTGTATTTTTGTTCTTATCATCCCACACTTGTGCACAGTTATATTCACTATTTACAATTTGTATACTCTGTAGAGGAGCCTCTTGACCCTTCGGTCTATGGGAGTTGGCACGTGTTGGGACTTGGTTCCCTGTTTTTAATATATCTATCATTGTTGAATTATTTCCGTTATGCTTAAATTGGATAAAGTGAGCTTATGGCTCCGTGATTGTTGTTAATTGGTCAGGCTGGCCTAGCAGTGAGTTGGGCGCCATCACGACCGGATTTGGGGTCGTGACAGTAACTCCCCCAAACATTTCTACAAATAGGATTGAGTAGGCGGTCTGCCCTCTTCATAGGCTTGCCACAAACATTGACGACCAATTACCTCTTTTGCTCATATACTCTTTATTACTCTTTGGGATGATTCTTACCCCCTGCAGAGTACTAAGCCTCAAACATGCATAATTTATTTGGGGGACCTTTCCATACCATATGTATACATTCCAAGCCAAAACCGACATAAAACATGGCCATTCGGTCCATTCACTAATAGTCCACAATAATTATCCTTCACAACTTCAAATAAATCAACCAGACGTCAAGGTCCATTAAAATCACAGCCGGTTAGTAAATACATTATGTTTCTACTACTTCACTCACTACCCGAAACACAGTAAAATCAACCCTCTCGCTTTCAACTATTCCTGCATTTTGCAATATCTCATAGCAACGGTCAACAAATTACCTTGGGTTCTCAAAAGATGCACCACTGAAGGAGATAGCGAAGAGTTTGGTGAAACTTATCCGAAACTCCATAAAGCTTCTGAAGGAATCGTTGACCTATCACCAACCTGTGCCATTGTCGGCTGAAGAAGCGGTACATGCCTTTGCCATTCGTGGCAAGACAAGAGTAGAAATTCAACTTAACATTTGAAGAACAAACTCGCACGATAGGTAAGAATGAAGGTGAAAATTTCCTAACTGTGTAGCTTCTAAGGGATAAATACAGACGTCTCTGTACCGATCCCTCAGACTCTACTAAGGTTGTTCGTGAGTGGTGAGACCTATGCAACCTAGTGCTCTGATACCAACTTGTCACGACCCGGATTTCCCACCATCGGGAGTCATGATGGCGCCTAATAGTGGAAGTTAGGCAAGCCAAATCTTACTTACATTTACATAAGTCACAACTTTCCTTTTTAAAACTTTAAATAAAATCATAGAATTATAACGGAATAATTAAACTTAGCGGAAGACTTAGTCAATTTTATCAAATATGATACAGAAAACCCAAACATGATACACTACCCAAGACTGGTGTCACAATACTCACAAACTTCTAAGAATAATACACACAATTATTTGAAAGAAATATAAGCTGTTTATCTCGAATACATGAGATAACAGAATGAAATACATAGATTGAAGAGACAACGGGTCCTGCGGACGCCTGCAAGGCTACCTCATAGTCTCAGTAGTCGGAATATCCACAATCGTGCTACTACCGCTGCTGCTGTCCATAACCTGTATCTGTGCAAAAGAGCGCAGAGTCTAGTATCAGCACAACCGACCCCATTGGGGCGTAATTTTCTAAAACGACCGGCCGGGTCGTTACACCAGTCACCCACATAAACCTGTACAGTTGAAATATATATATACATATACAAATGTTTATAAGGAAAGACTCTGCTCTGAAATAATAGTCAATAACTCATAATATCCAGAGTAATCTAGTCAACGGAATAAATCTTACTTTCATGTCTCAATTCATTTTTCATTTCATATCTTGTGGTAGGCGTACCACCTGCTCCCAAATGTAACAATAAGTTATACCTTGTGGTAGGCGTACCACCCACTCCCAAATATATCAATAGGCTTTTCATATCTTGTGGTAGGCGTACCACCCGCTCCCAAATATATCAATAAATTATACCTTGTGGTAGGCGTACCACCCGCTCCCAAATATATCAATAGGCTACCGGCAACTATGGCCAATGCCAAGAATTAAATCACTTTGTGGTCGGCGTGCCACACGATCCCATTTCTTATCATATAAGTGGTCGGCGCGCCACACGATCCCAATTCATTAATATATAAGTGGTCGGCGCGCCACACGATCCCAATTTATTAATATATATATATATATATATTACCGGCATTTAACCAATAATCTCTTCATCAACAATATTTATAATTAACCGGTTTTGAACCAATAATTGATAATAATTCAACAATTTATCTTCGTTACCGGTGTGACTCCAATAACTCTAAATCAACAAATAATACATAACTAAATTCCTATTCCTTCAAGCTAGGATAGATCAAACACTTACCTCGAATACTTACGAACAATTCAATCCGTGTCAATGCCTTTTTCTTTCAAATTTGGCTCCAATCCAATCGTATCTATACCCAATTGATTTAGTATCATCAATACTACTCAACAAACTAATTCATAAGGCCAATTACAATTTTTACAACATTCTGCCCGAAATAGTGAATATCGACCTCGGGCCCACATGGTCGAAACTCGTGGTTCGGACCAAAATCCGCTTACCCATTCCCCCACGAGTTCAAGTATATGATTTGTTTCAAAATCGGACCTCAATTCGAGGTCCAATTACCCAATTTATGAAAAACCCTATATTCTACAAAAAAACAAGAATTTCTACCATGAAAACCTTTGATTTCTGTTTAAAAACATGTTTAATGTTGTTAGGAATTGAAAGAATTAAGTATAAAGTGACTTACAATTGCTTTGAAGAAGAGGGAGTTCGTGAAAAATCGCCAATGGATGTTTTTGGGTAGTGAAATGTGAAAAATGAAGCTGGAAATCGTGATTTACAGGTCTCTGTGTTCGCATTTGCGAACAGGGGTTCGCAATTGCGAACCCCGACCAAATTCTGGAATTTGAAAAATAAGCTAAGGATGGGAAGTTCGCATTTGCGAACTTTTGTTCGCATTTACGAAGCCAAGGCAAATGCTGGGAGGTTATCATTTGCGACATACTGTTCGCATTTGCGAACAAGGCTGGATTCAAGGGGCCTTCGCATTTGCGACAAATGCTTCGCATTTGCGAAGCCAAGCTTAACACTGAAGGCCTCGCATTTGCGAGGTATACTTCGCATTTGCGAAGCAGGGCTCAATCCTGCCAACTTCGTATTTGCAAAGTATGGTTCGCATTTGCGAACCAAGGCTAGCCTGGGACCTCTCGCAATTGCGAGAAAATCTTCGCAATTGCGAAGACAACAGCTGGGTGAAAAACCAGCAGTGTTAAATTTCAGAAATTGATCCAACGGCCTATCAAATCTTTACCCGAGCCCCACGGGCTCCAAACCAAATATGTACACAATATCAAAAACACGTTACAAACTTGCTCGTGCGATCACATCGCCAATACAACATCGTTTTCTTCAAATCAAGCCTCAAGTTCATGATTTCCATACTTTTGGTTTTCAAAACTTTCAAACTTGGAACTCAAGGTCCAAAACATATCAAACGACATCCAAATGTCACCAAACTTTGCAGAAAGCACATATATAATATTTATGACTTGTACCGGGCGTCGGAACCAAAATACGAGCCCGATACCAAGGTCAATTAATTCATTTTCCTTTAATAATTACATCAAAAACAATTTCACGGAAAAATTCATAACTTGGGCTCTAGGCCTCGGAATTCGACTCCGGACGCATGTCCAAGTCCCATATTTTCCTACGGACCTTCCGGGACCATCCAATCTCGGGTCCGGGTCCGTTTACCAAAAATATTGACCGAAGTCAACTACATCAACATTAATATCATTTTTCTCCAAATTTCTCATAGAATTCATATTTTCTATCACAAAAATCTTCCAGGCTACATGCTCGGATCGTGCACGTAAATTGAGGCAACATAGAATGAGGTTTTCAAGACCTCAAAAGCTCGAAATGATTAATAAGACAAGTGATGACCCTTTGGGTCATCACAGGAATCATGATTAGATAGGATTTATCTGTCTAATTGCCTACTTGTCTTACTTGAGCTTCTTGATAATTGTTGGCACTAGTCCTCGGTGAAGTTGTAGTTGAGCATATTATGTTTTCTTTGTGCGTTCTCTTTAATTATTGTGTTGGTGGACTGCAGGTTCAATTCCCGGAGACCTAGGGCTGTGGGTTCAATTCCCAGAGACCCGGAGTTATTGGTAAGGACTACGGGTTCGATTCCCGAGATCCTGAGTTATTTGTAGGGACTGCGGGTTCGATTCCCGAGATCCCGAGTTATTTGTAGGGACTGCGGGTTTGATTCCCGGAGATCCCGAGTTATTGATATATTATTGAGACATGGGCTGCGGGTTCGATTCCCGGAGACTGTGGGTTCGATTCCCGAGATCCTGAGTTATTTGTAGGGACTGCGGGTTCGATTCCCGGAGATCCTGAGTTATTGATATATTATTGAGACACGGGCTGCGGGTTCGATTCCCGGAGACCCAGGGGTACTGTTAATGGGACTGTGGGTTCAATTCCCATAGGTCCTGGACTTGCTGATTTAGTTTTATTGAGTTATTTACTTGTTGTTAGTTTAATTGTAGACGGTTGCAGTAATCACTTTATTGTTGTTATTTAAAGATTATTGTCATTTAAACTGCTCATTATTGTTATTGTCATTTTATTATTGATTTCTCTCAGTAGGGCCCTGACCTTCCTCGTCACTACTCCATCGAGGTTAGGCTTGGCACTTACTGAGTACCGACGTGGTGTACTCATGCTACTCTTCTGCACACTTTTGTTGTGCAGATCCAGGTACATCAGGACAGGCTCGTACTAGGTGATTCTGCAGCCTTTTGGGAGACCTCGAGATATGATCTTCTACGTCCGCGGATCCGGAGGCTTTCCTTCTATTCCGATAGTATTAGTTGACATTTTCCTTCATTTCGTTGTTAGATACTCTTTACACATAGAGCCACAGTTATGTATTCTCTTTTAGTCTGTGTTGCCCGTGGGATTCCGGGTCTTGGTGGTGGTATATACAGTGTGTTCTTGATGGGTGTATGTGCCAAGCGGCACGTATTACATCTCATTTATATTATTCCACTGTTATCTTGTCTTTAATGTTCATAACTTGTATATTCCGCAACGTGTTAGGCTTACCTAGTCGTGGGGACTGTGTGCCATCACGACATGTTCACGATTGGTGAACTAGGGTCGTGACAAGTTGGTATCAGAGCTCTAGGTTCATAGGAGTCACGGGACACATACCGGTTACTTAGAGTCTCGTTGATCGATACGGAGATGTCTGTATTTAACTACGAGGGGCTGTGTAACTATTTAGGAAACTCTTCATTTCTTTTGGATTCCTTGTTGTGCGATATTTTGGCATCAAATGTAAACTATTACTTTCTATTCTCTCGGAGATGGTGAGGACACGAGCTACTCACGACGATCAGGTACCCGCGCCCCCTGTTGCCGCCGTTAGAGGCCAAGGCCGAGGTAGAGGACGAGGACGCGCCCGAGGTGCAGCCACAACACCCGCGCGCGCTTCCGCTGAGGTGCCACAGGTAGACCAGGTTGGAGCGCAGGCACCTGGTACACCGACTACAGCTACCACTACTCCAGCACTCCAGGAGACCCTGGCCCAGTTCATGAGTATGTATACCACTTTAGCTCAGGCAGGACTGCTTCCTCTCGCTGCAGCTACATCCCAGGCCGGGGGAGGGGCCCAGACTCCCGCAGCCGTTACACCTGAGCAGCGAGTGCCAGTGGGACAGGTTCCAGAGATTATGGTTATGCCTCCTGCCGCCCCAGCACAGCCCGGAGGTGGGCCAGCTGCCTCTGAGGACGAGCAGCGTAGATTGGAGAGGTTCAAGAAATATGACCCTCCAGTGTTCAGTGGGTTGGCTTCAGATGATGTATTGGGTTTTCTGGAGGAGTGTCATCGTATTCTTCGTACTGTGGGGATTGTGGAGACCAGCGGGGTTTCCTTCACTGCTTTTCAATTTCGTGGGGCCACTTATGATTGGTGGCGCACGTATTAGTTGGATAGTCCAGAGGAGTCTGCTTCATTGACCTGGACGCAGTTTTCAGATATGTTTTTGAGAGAGTTTGTTCCTCAGAGCCTTAGGGATTATTGGCACTCGGAGTTTGAGCAATTGCGATAGGGCTCCATGTCAGTATCAGAGTATGCTATCAGTTTCACCCGTCTCGCCAGGCATGCACCAGCTTTGGTGGCCACGGTCCTAGAGAGGGTGCGGAGATTTATTGAGGGCCTGATTCCGCTGATCCAATCCAGCATGGCCAGAGAGTTGGAGACACATATATCTTACCAGCAGGCAGGTGAGCATTGCCAGGAGGATTGAGAGTATGCTCCCTAGAGAGCGGGGAGAGAGAGAGGCCAAGAGGTCTCGTGAGTCGGGCCATTTCTCGGGTGCCCGCACTTCAGCAGCCGGTCATTTTGGCAGGGGTTATTCCGGTCGGCCAGTTCACTCAGCATTGCCAGCAGCCGGTAGTACTCCAGCTCCTCCAGCACATCAGGAGCCTTATTATGCTCCCCCAGTTTCTAGTGCACCTCCTGCGCGGGGTCCTTCAAGGGGTTAGACTAGTGGGGGTGAGGCCGGTCAGTCACAGCCATCGTGTCCTCCCAGAGCTTGCTTTGGGTGCAGGGATACTCGCCATCTGGTCAGGGAGTGCCCCAGGTATATGAGGGGAGCACCTCATCAGTCTTCGCAGCCTCAGCGTAGTTCTCAGGGCCACCAGTCCATCATTCCACCTCCAGCTGCCACTCCACCTGCCCAGCCAGCCAGGGGCGGGGGTCGGGGTGCTAGAGGCCGCCCTCGAGAGGGGGGACAGGCCAGATTCTATGCTATTCCTGATCGCGCTGCGGCTGTTACATCTGATTCTGTTATCACAGGTATTATTCTGGTTAGTCACAGGGAGGCATCGGTTCTATTCGACCCTGGTTCCACTTTTTCATATGTGTCTTCTTACTTTGCTTCTCATCCGGGTGTGCCTCGGGATTCTTTGAGTGCCCCCATTTATGTTTCCACTCCGGTGGGTGATTCTTTGGTCGTGGACCGTGTATATCGGTCGTGTTTGGTTACCATTTGTGATTTTGAGACCAGAGCGGATCTATTGTTGCTCGGGATGGTCGATTTTGATATTATCCTGGGCATGGACTGGTTGTCGCCCCATTATGCTATTCTTGATTGTAACGCCAAGACCGTGGCACTGGCTATGCCAGCCATTCCACGTATTGAGTGGAGTGGTACTCTAGATCACACCCCTAGCCGTGTTATTTCCTTTCTCAGAGCTCAGCGTATGGTTGAGAAGGGGTGTGCAGCTTATCTAGCCTATGTGCGGGATGTCAGTATTGACACTCCCTCTATTGATTCTGTTCCTGTGGTACGTGACTTTGCTGATGTATTTCCAGCTGATCTCCCGGGCATGCCGCCCGACAGAGATATTAACTTTGCTATTGATTTGTTGTCGGGCACTCAGCCCATTTCTATTTCACCGTACCGTATGGCTCCTCCTGAGTTGAAGGAGTTGAAGGATCAGTTACAAGAGTTATTGGGTAAGGGTTTCATTCGACCCAGTGTTTCGCCTTGGGGTGCTCCTGTATTGTTTTTGAAGAAAAAGGACGGTTCTATGCGTATCTGTATTGACTATCGTCTGCTGAACAAGGTTACAGTGAAGAACCGGTATCCTTTGCCCCGTATTGATGATTTATTTGACCAGCTACAGGGCACACATGTGTTTTCTAAGATTGATTTGCGCTCCGGGTATCACCAGCTGAAGATTCAGGAGCCAGATATCCCGAAGACTGCCTTCAGGACCCTGTATGGTCACCATGAGTTCCTCGTGATGTCTTTTGGGCTGACTAATGCCCCAGCAGCCTTTATGCATTTGATGCACAGTGTGTTCAGGCCTTATCTGGACTCGTTCGTGATTGTCTTCATTGATGATATTCTAGTATATTCCCGGAGTCGGGAAGAGCACGAGCAACATTTGAGGATAGTGCTTCAGATTCTGAGGGAGAAGCAGCTTTATGCCAAGTTCTCTAAATGTGAATTCTGGTTGAGTTCGGTGGCATTTTTGGGCCACGTGGTGTCGAGTGATGGTATTCGAGTAGATCCGAGGAAGGTGGAGGCCGTGCAGAGTTGGCCCAGACCCTCCTCCGCTACTGAGATTCGCAGTTTCCTTGGTTTGGCGGGCTATTACCGTCGTTTCGTAGAGGGGTTCTCTTCGATTGCAGTGCCTATGACTAGGTTGACCCAAAAGGGTGCCCCTTTTTAGTGGACAGATGAGTGTGAGGCGAGCTTTCAGAAGCTCAAGACAACTTTGACTTCAGCCCCTATATTGATGTTGCCTACAGGTTCGGGGTCCTATACAGTATATTGTGATGCCTCAAGAGTTGGACTCGGTGCAGTATTGATGCAGGACGGTAGGGTTATTGCATATGCGTCCAGACAGTTGAAGATACATGAGAAGAACTATCCTGTTCATGATTTGGAGCTAGCTGCCATTGTTCACGCCTTAAAGATTTGGCGTCATTACTTGTATGGGGTTCCTTGTGAGATCTACACTGATCACCGTAGCTTGCAGCACTTGCTTAAGCAGAAGGACCTGAATATGCGTCAGAGGAGAAGGTTGGAGTTACTGAAGGACTATGATATTACTATTCTCTATTATCCGGGCAATGCTAATGTGGTTGCTGATGCCTTGAGTTGTCGGGCAGAGAGTTTGGGGAGTTTAGCATATCTACCGGCTTCGGAGAGGCCTATGGCGATGGATGTTCAGGCTTTGGCCAGGCAGTTTGTTAGACTGGATCTTTCGGAGCCCGGCCGGGTTCTAGCTTGTGTGGTTTCTCGGTCTTCTCTATTTGACCGCATCAGGGAGCGTCAGTTCGACGACCCTCATTTGCTTGTCCTTCAGGATAGAGTTCGGCGTGGTGATGCTCGAGATGTTACCATTGAGGATGATGGAGTTATGAGGATGCATGGGTGTATCTGTGTGCCCAATATAGATGATCTTCGAGAGCTGATTCTAGCAGAGGCCCATAGCTCGCGGTATTCCATCCATCCAGGTGCCGCAAAGATGTATCAGAACTTGAGACAGCATTACTGTTGGAGGCGGATGAAGAGGGATATAGTTGATTATGCTTCTAGATGCCTCAACTGCCAGCAGGTGAAGTATGAGCATCAGCGTCCGTGTGGGTTGATGCAGCAGATTGAGATTCCAGAGTGGAAATGGGAGCGCATCACCATGGACTTTGTATCTGGACTTCCACGGACTGTTAGTAGGTTAGATTCCATTTGGGTTATTGTCGATCGGCTGACCAAGTCTGCCCCTTTCATACCGGTGAGCACTGCTTGTTCATCGGAGCGACTGGCGGAGATCTACATTAGAGAGATAGTTCGGCTGCACGGTATTCCAGTTTCCATCATCTCAGATAGAGGCACTCAGTTCACTTCACGGTTCTGGAGATCCATACAGTAGGAGTTAGGTACTCGGGTGGAGCTGAGTACAGCGTTTCACCCCCAGACTGGATGGTCAGTCCGAGCGCACTATTCAGATTTTGGAGGATATGCTCCGTGCGTGCGTGATTGTGTTTGGAGGTTCATGGGATCACTTCTTGCCACTAGCGGAGTTTGCTTATAATAACAACTACCAGTCCAGTATTCAGATGGCACCGTACGAGGCCCTATATGGTAGGAGGTGCAGGTCTCCCGTGGGTTGGTTTGAGTAGGGCGAGGCCAGGTTGCTAGGTACTGATATGGTTCAGGAGGCTATGGACAAGGTCAAGGTGATTCAGGACAGACTTCGTACAGCCCAGTCTAGACAGAAGAGTTATACGGACAAGAAGGTTCGCGATGTGGCTTTTATGGTTGGTGAGCGGGTTCTGCGTCGAGTCTCGCCCATGAAGGGCGTTATGAGGTTTGGGAAGAAAGGAAAGCTGAGTCCTAGATTTATTGGCCCTTTTGAGATTTTGAGGCGTGTTGGGGAGGTTGCTTATGAGTTGGCCTTACCTCCCAACCTAGCCGGAGTTCACCCCGTATTTCATGTCTCCATGCTTCGGAGATACCATGGTGACCCGTCGCATGTGTTGGATTTCACTTCTGTTCAGCTAGACAAGGATCTGTCTTATGTTGAGGAGCCGGTAGCCATTCTAGACAGGCAGGTCAGAAAGCTAAGGTCAAAGAACATCGCTTCGGTAAAGGTTCAGTGGCGGGGCCAGCCGGTCAAGGAGGCGACTTGGGAGACCGAGCAGGATATGCGCAGCCAGTACCCTCATCTTTTCACTACTCCAGGTATGTTTTCTATGCTCGTTCGAGGACGAACGAATCTTTTAAGTGTGGGAAGATGTAACGACCCGGCCGGTCGTTTTAGAAAATTACACCCCAATCCCCAATTTAACTGTTCCCCTAAGTTCATTTCTGCTATTGTGGTTTGCCGGGAGAGTCGGTTCTGAAATTTGGAGCATTTTGGGACACGTAGTCCCTAAATGAGAACTTTAAAGTTAGAAAATGGTCCGTAGCCGGAACAGTGTTAAGACGACCTCGGAACGGAAATATGATGTTTCCATTAGCTCCGTTAGGTGATTTCGAGGTTGGGAGCGCGTTCGGAGAGTATTTTGGAGGTCCGTAGCTCAATTAGGCTTGAAATGCCGAAGTTTGAAATTTTGGTGAATCCGAACGATAGGTGAGATTTTGATCCGGGGGTCTGAATGGAATTCCGACAATTTTTATAGCTTTGTTATGTCATTTTGGATATGTCCGCAAATTTTTAGATCATTCGGACGTCGTTTGGTCGGATTTTAGATTGAATGTGCAATTCGGAAAGTTTTAAGAAATTTAGGCTTGAATTCGATGTGAATTATGGGTTTTGATGTTGTTAGACGTGTTTTTATGATTGGAATAAGTTCGTATCGTGTTTCAGAGTATGTTGGTGGTTTTCGTTGGGGTCCCGGGAGCCTCGGGATGAATCCGGGGGTCCAATCGAGCTAATTCATGCATTTTGGAAATGCTGTTAACTGCTGGTATGTGCTGCAGACGAATGCTCTATGCGATCGCAATGGGCTTATGCGATCGCATAGAAGGTTTTTAAGAGGCCAAGTATTTGTCCTATGCGATCGCGGGCAAGGATATGAGATCGCATAGTTTTGGAAGGTTGTGCTCTGCGATCGTGTATATCCTTATGCGATCGCATAGTGTATAAGGAAGGGGGTCCCAGGCCCAGCTTTTGTCCTATGCGATCGCGGAGCAGGGTATGCGATCGCATAGGTATATTTTGGTGTGATGACCTGGACCGTCGTCACGGGAATTACCACCCTGTTATGTTGTAATTACATGTGTTTATGCTTTTATATCAGTGTTAGAGTCTATCGGGTGAGTTAGGAGTGATTTGGATTGAAAATGAGGCATATAGCCTTTTTGAAGGAAACTTGAATATGGAAAAATCAACCCGGAGTTGACTATTTAGTTAGGGGGCTCGGAATCGGATTCTGATGTGACTTAGGGGAGCAATCGGAATTGAATTCGGAGGTCCGTTGTAGAAATAGGCTTGAATTGGTTAAGGCTGAATTTTGGCGAAATCCGAACGGTAGGGGAGATTTTGATCCCGGGGTCGGAATGGAATTCCGACAATTCATGTAGCTTCGTTATGTGATTTTGGATATGTCCGCAAACTTTAAGGTCGTTCGGACGTCGTTTGGTCGGGTTTGTGATTGAATGTTAGTTTCGGAAGTTTTGAAGAAACTTAGGCTTGAATCCGTGTGTAATTGGTGATTTTGATGTTTAGGATTGTGTTTTTATATGGTGTGTTTGGATGAGGTCCCGGGGGCCTCGGGGTGTTTTCGGATGGCTAAACGGCAGAAAATGTGGAAAATTGCAGGCTTGTGATCTGGTTCTGTTGTTTTTGCTCCTACAGAAATGGGGGGCGCAGGAGCGAGTCCGCAGGAGCGGACAAGGGGGCGCAGGGGCGAGTGAATTCGCAGAAGCGGAATCTTTTCCGCTGAAGCGGCATCGCAGGAGCGAAGATGATACCGCAGAAGCGGTCAAGAGGTGAGATGGGGAAGATCGCAGAAGCGGATTTGTTGACCGCATAGGCGAGTCCGCAGGAGCGGACTCTTGATCGCAGAGGCAGAAAGGACCGCAGGGGCGGAATTTTATCCGCAGAAGCGAAAATCGCAGTGAGTTAAGTGTATGAGAAGTTAGAAAATTTCAGAAACATTTCACACATTTGGGTCTCGGCTTAAGGAGGCGATTTGGGCGATTTTGAAGAGAAACTCAAGGAAATCATCAGGTAATCAACTATGGACTTAAACTATGATTAGTATTGATAATATTATACAATTATATCATGCAAATGGAGGAATTTGGGGTGATTCATGGAAGATTTAACCCTAGGCTTGAACTTTAGAAAATCAAGGTTTTGAATGGGCAAATGGAGTTCGAATTTGATAAAATTGATATGCTTAGACTCGTATCGAGATGAGGGTTCCGAATATGTGACTTTCGTGATTTTTCGACAGGCGTACCAAAAGTCGGGTTTTGGCAACTTTGCCATTTTTGGTGTAAATCGAGTTGTATTGATTGGGTGTCGTTCCATTGGCCTAATTTATTGTATTTCTTCGGTATTTGATCAGATTCTGCATGTGCGGAGCTTGATTCTCGTGGAAAGGGCATCGTGCAGTAGTCGTCGCGCCACATTGAGGTGAGTAATAGATGTGGGTGATGACCAGCGGGTTCGAATCCCCGGTATACCACTTTGTGACACTGTATAGCGACGAGACACGTACTCTCTTGTGAGTGCGGGGTCGATTGTGATTGGGGACTATGGCTTAGTCCGACTTGTTGGCACTGTGTTATGATATTAGGCTATTCTTGAGCCGTCGAACCTCCTTCTCGGATGGTTGCATACTATATATTGTGATATTGGCTACTCTTGAGCCGTTGAACCCCCTTTTTGGGCGGTTGAGTATACTTGTGGGCCGTGAGCCAGTTATTGGATCACGCGAGGATCGTTATCATTGTCTTATGATATTGACATGTTAGTTACTACCAATCCGTAGCTATTTCTGTTATCATGCTATTTCCAATCTTTGGAATTTGATATTACTGTTTTCCAACTGAAAAATTATAAAAAGGGTTTTCAAAACTACTTTTGAGCCTGCGAGGCTGTATTTGCATATTAGCTGACTGGTAGTGGATCGGGCTGCACGCCGCAGCGATATATATGTTGGATTGGACTGCACGCCGCAGTGATATTGTGCTTGGGCTGTAGGAGCCCCTCCGGAGTCTGAACCCCCACGGTGAGCACGAGTACCCAAATTGGATCGGGCTACGCGTCGTAGCGGTCATATCATGCATTGCATTGCATTTAGCTACATCTGATAGCTGTTATACTGTTTTGCTGGTACTTGTTGGTACAGGTACAGTTGATATTGATTCTGTGACAGGGTATTTGATTACAGCTTTACATAGTGCTTTATTACAGATTTCATATATGCGCTGTCTTACCCCTGTTTATTGCCACTGAGTCTGGCAGTACTCATTTTACTCCCTGCACCTTGTGAGCAGATCCAGGTACCTCTCAGCAGTTATCCGGTAGCTGTTCGAGGCGACATCTGTAGGATATTCGAGGTAGCTGCAGAGTCCGCAGGACCCGATATTCCTTCTTAATGTCTTTTGATTCTGTATTGATGTTTCTTTCCGCACTTGGTATATTGTAAACCGTTATACACTTATGTTCATTAGAGGCTCATGACTCTTGACCTTTCGGTCTATGGGAGTTGGTATATTTTGGGACTTGGTTCCCTGTTTTCGATATATGTATTACTGTTGCTTCATGCTTTGATATGCTTAAATGGGATAAAGCGAGCTTCTAGCTCCGTTGTTTTTATTGATTGGTCAGGCTGGCCTAGCAATGTGCTGGGCGCCATCACGACTGGATTTGGGGTCGTGACAAGTTGGTATCAGAGCCTAGGTTTACTAGGCCTCATGAGTCTTGAGCTGGTTGGTAGAGTTTTGTGGATCGGTATGGTGACGCCTGTACTTAACCTCGGGAGGCTGCGAACCTTTAGGAAACACTTCACATTTCTTGGAATTCTTATCGTGCGTACTTGATTCAACTTGAGATATACCTTTTTGAAACTCCTTCCGCACGTCTGTGTACGCTTCGAGCGCTCAGTAATATAATAGACTTATGGCTTGCGATTCCCTGGTCGAGGGGCGAGATATAATCTCCGTGAGTTCATGTTGGGCCAGTCGGGAGGACTTGAGGCCAGATCTTTGTCTATGGCTAGAGCAACAAGGTACTAATTTTGCGAGCCGGTATTATGAGGTTCATACGATCGGTATTGATCTCTATTGTAAAAATGTCAGTTTGATAATGGGAGAGCTATAAGGTATTCAGTTCTTGTTGTGATTTGATATGTAGCCCTAGTTATGGGCGTGAGAAATATGTTCATTGCCTTTTAGCGGAAATGTAAAGTGCACCAAGTGTGGTAGTATGAATTTAGACTCAAGAAAATTGAATTGGTTGTGCTATGAGTATTGCGGTGAAAGGTATTTGACATATGTTATGATTCGAGCAGGTACAACGCATGTTCATATAACAATTATGATAGTATAACTTGTATAATGTTGTTGATACACATTGCGATGTATTGTTAGAATGGTTTGGTGATTCTCTGGCAGGTGGATAGACCAAATTACAAAGGAAACTCTGTCAAAATTTTTGGAAAATATGGGACTTAGAAAAGATTTTTGTCACCTAAAGAGTGGGCTTAACTGTTGTGTGTGAATGAATACAAGAATTGCAAAAGAGTTAATATTTATGATGATTGGAATCTTCGTCGAAGCTTGCAAATGACTTGAGTTTAATCTAACTAGAACATTGTGGCATCATTTGAGTAAGAATGCTATGTGTGGCTAAAAGTGCTTTGATGTATGGCACCGAGCCAAGAATTGGGGAGGTTGTTGTTGATTAACTGATTGCACTGTTGTGTACTGTGTTGGCTCTGTCTTTAGGTATGTTGGGAAATTTTTTTTATAAGGGTTATGGTGCTTCGTAGATGTGAAGAAATACTACGATGTTGTGAACTTATGTTGGTAAAGAATGTTCGGTGTATAGAAAAGAAAGATAGCTAATTGTATCTGTATGTAATCATGTTTTGCGGTGTCAGAGTTCTAGCAAGGCACGAGTGGTTCTGTTCAATAGGATAGTTGAATTACAGCTGAATAAGGGTAAATGACGCCCGACAATAGTCCTGTGGTGTTCTAGATTTTGCTTGTGACGGATGCCTTAAGATTATGTATGTGGCTAAAGACGGTGTTTTCGTTAGAAAGGATCAAGACTTGTTCTATGTTATGTGAATGATGGGATTCTATGTATCCGTATTGAAAGGTAATGATACTAATTCAAAAATCGCATGAAGTTCTTCAAAACAAGTATTGTAGAATGTGGTACTCCTGGGAAACATTGAGAGTGGCCTATGGGTTTTAGACCGTGTGGTCTTATGTACGAGTCTCGTGTGGTAACATGAGTTGAGTTATGGTAGTGCAGTAAAGGCTAATACTAAGTTAAAGATGGTTCAGAAAAGAAATTAAGTAAATCGAGCAACTTGTTGATAAACCGAAGTGGTATGATAAGGAACACGATTAATTCCCGGTATGTGTTTGAATTAATGAGTTTTGTAGATATTGTTCAACAAAGCTCTTGAGCGCTGGCAGTTGTGTCACTTGATATGGGTATAAGGACTCAGTCCTGGTAGTTTAACTTATGCAATTTAATTGGGAGAAAGAGTTTTTGATGTGTTTTACCGTGGTTTGAAAATGAGTTTATTTTTCCTGTTGGTATGCAAGGCTTGGAATGTGTAATAAGTTTTCTCTATATGGGATCGTGAAAGCCCTTGACTAGTTGAGTGCGCCGATGTTTGCGGCGTAGGATAGGAATATGAATTTCCATGTTATCGTAGTGTGGTATGGTATATGCGATGTGTTATGGAAAGTTGATAATGGCATATTCAAGGTTTTGTTCAGTTCATAATATAGGGGGAGCCATTAAAATTATTTAGCAGCGCGGGCAGCTGCATGTGATTTAAAGAATCGATCTTTCTAGTGATTAAAGAAAATGGTACTGCTATTCTAGTAATTTGGCAGGGTATATGGTCCAAAAGGACAAGGTAATGTAAACTGATAATATCCAGTGGTATGGTGGTATTCTCTTCTTAGATCGACTGTAATGATTGAGTCGTTGATGGCGAAGTGAAATTTCTGAATGGCTTTCGTGGTTTGAGCGGATGCGTGATGTGCGTTATGTATTCGTACGTTGGGGTATAGAATCAAGCATAATGATTCATGTGTTATATATGTGTAGGAGACTTGAAGTTCTCCTTAATCCGCCTATGCAGTGGTTGTATATCGTGTGCATCGGCACCGTTTTGTGAATTATTGGAAATCGGAAGCCCTAGAGGCTCTCTGTCAACTTGATATGACAAATTTGGATTATGATACTTGATTGCTGAGTGTTCGTCATTGGGTCAGGTTGTCTAGAATAATGTGATATGGACTATGATGGTATGGCACAAATTGCGTAGCAGAGTGCATCAAAGTATGCTCTAGCGGGGTAGTTGCACCTCGGGACCAGCGGATGGCTGGTGGGTATTGCTTTGTCAGTTGGGGCTTCGTGGCGGATATCAGTGCAAAGGTTTCTACCATTGATTAAGTTCTGGTATTGAGGAACTTTGTCGGATGCGTTTCTGGTGGCCGAACTTGAGGCTATATATATATATGTTTATCATAATGAGCAACTTGACTCAACGCGCATTTCTTTAGCGAGGGTTCTATATGGATCGGGTGGTGCGCCGCCACGGGTATGGTATCTGGATCGGGTGGCACGCCGCCACGGGTATGTCATTGGAGCGGGTTGCACGCCGCAACAGTGTAATGTGAAAATAAAGTTAGTTATATGTTAGCTAAATACCTCCTGGTTTCTGAGGAATAGTCTGTATTGAGTATCGCTTGGGGAATGGCACATCGGTTGTGTTCTTTCAGGATTTGATTGCATACGTTAATTGTTTCACCGTGGGTGAGGTTGATTGCTTGGGTTCAGACCTAAATATGTGCGTGGCTGATCGTTTTGAGCTTGGTAAATTGAGGTGCTTCATGAGTAATAGTGTTTGGATAGAATCATGAATCGTGGCAAGGCCACGTGATGTTATGACCTCTCAAGGAGGATTTAGGTACTATATTTCTATAATGCGAGACGCGATCTCAGTTCTATGTTTATGATGACACAAAGGAATTGAATTACAACTCTCTTGTCGAAGACAGTTGTCATGATTTGAGTATGTTCGGATGTCTCTATTGGAGCCTGTGTTGTGCTCGTCGCGGCTTGGGCCGGTGTTGAGGTGACATATCACCAGCGCGGTGTGTTATAATCAAAATGATCATTTGAGTCATTGTGGAGAGCTAACATATGTGATTTCGGTGGGTTAGAAAGGTAATACCGAGATGTGGGTCCGAAATCTATTGTGGTATCAGTTAAAAGTGAAATGAATTCATCAATGGTTGACCTGAGAGATGGGTTCGATATATCGCGTGTTCGGTTTCCGTGGGCATGATATGAAGGAGTTGGAACAAGACTCTATCTAATGAAAAAGGTTTTTCAGTTGGTATTTGGTTATCGTGGGAAATTATTATGATTAGAGACTATTGTCTCGAGTGATTGGGTTGTTTGATACATCATATGATCTCACCCGGAGTGGTGAGTATGGGTTATTGTAGTGGATTCTAGTGTATCATGCGTATAGGCATGGGATTAGCAATTGGTATATGATTTCGGAAAGTGCAATGTGGTTTATGGTTCAGATGGTTTGTGAGATTTTAGCTATATGGTGTTTCAGGCTTATGAGAGATAGGGTGACGTGTGATCGCCCGAATATATGCTTGGTAAGGTCATTCAGCTATTGAGTTGCTTCTAGTACCACTCTGGTACGCTCGAGGACAAGCGTTTGTTTAAGTTGGGGAGAATGTGACGACCCGGCCCGTCGTCATGGGAATTACCACCCCGTTATGTTGTAATTACATGGTTTATGCTTTTATATCAGTGTTAGAGTCTATCGGGTAAGTTAGGAGTGATTTGGATTGAAAATGAGGCATATAACCTTTTTGAGGAAACTTGAATTTTGAAAAATCAACCCGGAGTTGACTATTTAGTTAGGGGGATCGGAATCGGATTCTGATGATTTGGCTTCCGGGAGGTGATTTGTGACTTAGGGGAGCAATCATAATTGAATTCGGAGGTCCGGTGTAGAAATAGGCTTGAATTGGCTAAGGCTGAATTTTGGCGAAATCCGAACAGTAGGTGAGATTTTGATCCGGGGGTCGGAATGGAATTCCGACAATTCCTGTAGCTTCGTTATGTGATTTTGCATATGTTCGCAAAATTTCAGGTCATTCGGATGTCGTTTGGCCGGGTTTGTGATTGAATGTTAGTTTCGGAAGTTTTGAAGAAACTTAGGCTTGAATCCGTGTGTAATTGGTGATTTTGATGTTTAGGATGGTGTTTTTATTATTGGAACAAGTTCGTATCGTATTTCGGAGTGTGTTGGTGTGTTTGGATGAGGTCCCGGGGGCCTCGGGGTGTTTTCGGATGGCTAAACGGTAGAAAATGTGGCAAAATTGCAGGCTTGTGTTCTGGTTCTGTTGTTTTCGCTCCTGCGGAAATGGGGGGCGCAGGAGCGAGTCCGCAAGAGCGGACAAGGGGGCGCAGGGGCGAGTGAATTCGCAGAAGTGGAATCTTTTCCGCTGAAGCGGCGTTGCAGGAGCGAAGATGATACCGCAGAAGCGGTCAAGAGGTGAGATGGGGAAGATCACAAAAGCGGATTTGTTGACCGCATAGGCGAGTCCGCAGGAGCGGACTCTTGATCGCAGAGGCGGAAAGGACCGCAGGGGCGGAATTTTATCCGCAGAAGCGAAAATCGCAGTGAGTTAATTGTATCAGAAGTTAGAAAAATTTCAGAAACATTTCACTCATTTGGGTCTCGACTTAAGGAGGCGATTTGGGCGATTTTGAAGAGAAACTCAAGGGAAATCATCAGGTAATCAACTATGGACTTAAACTATGATTAGTATTGATAATATTATACAATTATATCATGAAAATGGAGGAATTTGGGGTGATTCATGGAAGATTTAACCCTAGGCTTGAACTTTAGAAAAGCAAGGTTTTGAATGGGCAAATGGAGTCCCAATTTGGTAAAATTGATATGCTTAGACTCGTATCGAGATGAGGGTTCCGAATATGTGACTTTCGTGATTTTTCGACAAGCGTACCAAAAATCGAGTTTTGGCAACTTTGCCATTTTTGGTGTAAATCGAGTTGTATTGATTGGGTGTCGTTCCATTGGCCTAATTTATTGTATTTCTACTGTATTTGATCCGATTCTACGCGTGCGGAGCTTGATTCTCGTGGCAAGGGCATCGTGGAGTAGTCGTCGCGCCATATTGAGGTGAGTAATAGATGTGGGTGATGACCAGCGGGTTCGAAACCCCGGTATACCACTTTGTGACACTGTATAGCGGCGAGACATGTACTCTCTTGTGGGTGCGGGTCGATTGTGATTGGGGACTATGGCTTAGTCCGACATGTTGGAACTGTGTTATGATATTAGGCTATTCTTGAGCCGTCGAACCTCCTTCTCGGATGGTTGCATACTATATATTGTGATATTGGCTACTCTTGAGCCGTTGAACCCCCTTTTTTGGGCGGTTGAGTATACTTGTGGGCTGTGAGCCAGTTATTGGATCCCGCGAGGATCGTTATCATTGTCTTGTGATATTGACATGCTAGTTTACTACCAGTCCGTAGCTATTTCTGTTATCATGATATTTCCAACCTCTGGAACTTGATATTACTGTTTTCGACTGAAAAATGATAAAAGAGTTTTCAAAACTATTTTTGAGCCTGCGAGGTTGTATTTGCATATTAGCTGACTGGTAGTGGATCGGGCTGCGCGCCGCAGCGGTATATATGTTGGATCGGACTGCACGCCGCAGTAATATTGTACTTGGGCTGTAGGAGCCCTTCGGAGTCTGAACCCCCATAGTGAGCACGAGTACCCAAATTGGATCGGGCTACGCGCCGTAGCGGTCATATCATGCATTGCATTGAATTTAGCTACATCTGATAGCTGTTATACTGTTTTGCTGGTACTTGTTGGTACAGGTACAGTTGATATTGATTCTGTGACAGGGTATTTGATTACAACTTTACATAGTGCTTTATTGCGGATTTCTTATCTGTGCTGTCTTACCCTTGTTTATTACCACTGAGTCTGGCAGTACTCATTTTACTCCCTGCACCTTGTGTGCAGATCCAGGTACCTCTCAGCAGTTATTCGGTAGCTGTTCGAGGCGACATCTTTAGGATATTCGATGTAGTTGCAGAGTCCGCAGGACCCGATATTCCTTCTTACTGTCTTTTGATTCTGTATTGATGTTTCTTTCCGCACTTGGTATCTTGTAAACCGTTATACACTTATGTTCATTAGAGGCTCATGACTCTTGACCCTTCGGTCTATGGGAGTTGGTATATTTTGGGACTTGGTTCCCCGTTTTCGATATATGTATTACTGTTGCTTCATGCTTTGATATGCTTAAATGGGATAAAGTGAGCTTCTAGCTTCGTCGTTTTTATTGATTGGCCAGGCTGGCCTAGCAATATGATGGGCGCCATCACGACCGGATTTGGGGTCGTGACAAGTTGGTATCAAAGCCTAGGTTTACTAGGCCTCATGAGTCTTGAGCCGGTTGGTAGAGTCTTGTGGATCGGTACGGGGACGCCTGTACTTATCCTCGGGAGGTTGCGAACCTTTAGGAAACACTTCACATTTCTTGGAATTCTTATCGTGCGTACTTGATTCAGCTTGAGATATACCTTTTTGAAACTCCTTCCGCACGTCCGTGTACGCATCGAGCGCTCAGTAATATAAGTGCCTTATGTGTAGTGGAACGAGTTCAAACTCAGGAAGATATAATCTTCGTGAGTTCATGTCGGGCTAGTCGGGAGGACTTGAGGCCAGATCTTTGTCTATGGCTAGAGCACCAAGGTACTAATTTCGCGAGCCGGTATTATGAAGTGCATACGATCGGTATTGATCTCTATTGTGCAAATGGCAGTTTGATAATGGGAGAGCTTTAAGGTATTCAGTTCTTGTTGTGAGTTGATATGTAGCCCTAGTTATGGGCGTGAGAAATGTGTTCATTGCCTCTTAGTGGAAATGTAAAGTGCACCATGTGTGGTAGTATGAATTTAGACTCAAGAAAATTGAATAGGTTGTGCTATGAGTATTGCGGTGAAAGGTATTTGACATATGTTATGATTCGAGCAGGTACAATGCATGTTCATATAACAATTATGATAGTATAACTTGTATAATGTTGTTGATATACATTGCGATGTATTGTTAGAATGGTTTGGTGATTCTCTAGCAGGTGGATAGGCCAAATTACAAAGGAAACTCTGTCAAAACTTTTGGAAAATTTGGGGCTTAGAAAAGATTTTTGTCACCTAAAGAGTGGGCTTAACTGTTGTGTGTGAATGAATACAAGAATTGTTAAAGAGTTAATATTTATGATGATTCGAATCTTCGCCGAAGCTTGCAAATGACTTGAGTTTAATCTAACTAGAACATTGTGGCATCATTTGAGTAAGAATGCTATGTGTGGCTAAAAGTGCTTTGATGTATGGCTCCGAGCCAAGAATTGGGGAGGTTGTTGTTGATTAACTGATTGCACTGTTGTGTACTGTGTTGGCTCTCTCTTTAGGTATGTTGGGAAATTTTTTTTATAAGGGTTATGGTGCTTCGTAAATGTGAAAAAATACTAGGATGTTGTGAACTTATGTTGGTAAAGAATGTTCGGTGTATAGAAAAGAAAGATAGCTAATTGTATCTGTATGTAATCATGTTTTGCGGTGTCAGAGTTCTAGCAAGGCACGAGTGGTTCTGTTCAATAAGACAGTTGAATTACAGCTGAATAAGGGTAAATGACGCCCGACAATAGTCCTGTGGTGTTCTAGATTTTGCTTGTGACGGATGCCTTAAGATTATGTATGTGGCTAAAGACGGTGTTTTCGTTAGAAAGGATCAAGACTTGTTCTATGTTATGTGAATGATGGGATTCTATGTATCCGTATTGAAAGGTAATGATACTAATTCAAAAATCGCATGAAGTTCTTCAAAACAAGTATTGTAGAATGTGGTACTCCTGGGAAACATTGAGAGTGGCCTATGGGTTTTAGACCGTGTGGTCTTATGTACGAGTCTCGTGTGGTAACATGAGTTGAGTTATGGTAGTGCTACTGTAAAGGCTAATACTAAGTTAAAGATGGTTCAGAAAAGAAATTGAGTAAATGGAGCAACTTGTTGATAAACCGAAGCGGTATGATAAGGAGCACGATTAATTCCTGGTATGTGTTTGAAGTAATGAGTTTTTCAGATATTGTTCAACAAAGCTCTTGAGCGCTGGCAGTTGTGTCACTTGATATGGGTATAAGGACTCAGTCCTGGCAGTTTAACTTATGCAATGTAATTGGGAGAAAGAGTTTATGATGTGTTTTACCATGGTTTGAAAATGAGTGTATTTTTCCTGATGGTATGCAAGTCTTGGAATGTGTAATGAGTTTTCTCTATATGGGATCATGAAAGCCCATGACTAGTTGAGTGCGCCGATGTTTGCGGCGTAGGATAGGAATATGAATTTCCATGTTATCGTAGTGTGGTATGGTATATGCGATGTGTTATGGAAAGTTGATAATGGCATATTCAAGGTTTTGTGATCAGGTTCATAATATATGGGGAGTCATTAAAATTATTTAGCAGCGCGGGCAGCTACATGTGATTTAAAGAATCGATCTTTCTGGTGATTAAAGAAAATGGTACTGCTATTCTAGTAATTTGGCAGGGTATATGGTCCAAAAGTACAAGGTAATGTAAACTGATAATATCCAGTGGTATGGTGGTATTCTCTTGTTAGATCGACTGTAATGATTGAGTCGTTGATGGCGAAGTGAAATTTCTGAATGGCTTTCGTGGTATGAGTGGATGCGTGATGTGCGTTATGTATTCGTACGGTGGCGTATAGAATCAGGCATAATGATTCATGTGTTATATATGTGTAGGAGACTTGAAGTTCTCGTTAATCTGCCTATACAGTGGTTGTATATCGTGTGCATCGGCACCGTTTTGTGAATTATTGGAAATCGGAAGCCCTAGAGGCTCTCTCTCAACTTGATATGACCAATTTGGATTATGATACTTGATTGCTGACTGGTCGTCATTGGGTCAGGTTGTCTAGACTAATGTGATATGGACTATGATGGTATGGCACAAATTGCGTAGTAGAGTGCATCAAAGTATGCTCTAGCGGGGTAGTTGCACCTCAGGACCAGCAGACGGCTGGTGGGTATTGCTTTGTCGGTTGGGCCTTCGTGGCGGATATCAGTGCAGAGGTTTCTACCATTGATTAAGTTCTGGTATTGAGGAACTTTGTCGGATGCGTTTCTGGTGGCCGAACTTGAGGCTATATATATATGTTTACCATAATGAGCAACTTGACTCAACGCGCATTTCTTTAGCGAGGGTTCTATATGGATCGGGTGGTGCGCCGCCACGGGTATGGTATCTGGATCGGGTGGCACGCCGCCACGGGTATGTCATAGGAGCGGGTTGCACGCCGCAACAGTGTAATGTGAAAATAAAGTTAGTTATATGTTACCTGGTATACAATACCTCCTGGTTTCTGAGGAAGAGTCTGTATTGAGTATCGCTTGGCGAATGGCACATCGGTTGTGTTCTTTCAGGATTTGATAGCATACGTTAATTGTTTCACCGTGGGTGAGGTTGATTGCTTGGGTTCAGACCTAAGTATGTGCGTGGCTGATCGTTTTGAGCTTGGTAAATTGAGGTGCTTCATGAGTAATAGTGTTTGGATAGAATCATGAATCGTGGCAAGGCCACGTGATGTTATGACCTCTCATGGAGGATTCAGGTACTCTATTTCTATAATGCGAGACGCGATCTCAGTTCTATGTTATGATGACATAAAGGAATTGAATTACAGCTCTCTTGTCTAAGACAGTTGTCATCATTTGAGTATGTTCGGAAGTCTCTATTGGAACCTGTGTTGTGCACGTCATGGCTTGGGCCGGTGTTGAGGTGACATATCACCAGTGCGGTGTGTTATAATCGAAATGATCATTTGAGTCATTATGGAGAGCCAACATATGTGATTTTAGTGGGTTAGAAAGGTAATACCGAGATGTGGGTCCGAAATCTGTTGTGGTATCATGGATTCATGAATGGTTGACCAGAGAGATGGGTTCAATATATCGCGTGTTCGGTTGCCGTGGGCATGATATGAAGGTGTTGGAACAAGACTCTATCTAATAAAAAAGGTTTTTCAGTTGGTATTTGGTTATCGTGGGAAATTATTGTGATTAGAGACTATTGTCTCGAGTGATTGGGTTGTTTGATACATCATATGATCTCACCCGGAGTGGTGAGTATGGGTTATTGCAGTGGATTCTAGTGTATCCTGAGTATAGGCATGGGATTAGCAATTGGTATATGATTTCGGAAAGTGCAATGTGGTTTATGGTTCAGGATGGTCTGTGAGATTTCAGCTATATGGTGTTTTCAGGTTTATGAGAGATAGGGTGACGTGTGATCGCCCGAATATATGCTTGGTAAGGTCATTCAGCTATTGAGTTGCTTCTAGTACCACTCTGGTATGCTCGAGGACGAGCGTTTGTTTAAGTTGGGGAGAATGTGACGACCCGGCCCGTCGTCACGGGAATTACCATCCCGTTATGTTGTAATTACATGTTTTATGCTTTTATATCAGTGTTAGAGTCTATCGGGTGAGTTAGGAGTGATTTGGATTGAAAATGAGGCATGTAGCCTTTTTGAAGGAAACTTGAATAGGGAAAAATCAACCCGGAGTTGACTATTTAGTTAGGGGCTCGGAATCGGATTCTGATGATTTGGCTAGTTCCGGGAGGTGATTTGTGACTTAGGGGAGCAATCGGAATTGAATTCGGAGGTCCGATGTAGAAATAGGCTTGAATTGGCTAAGGCTAAATTTTGGCGAAATCCGAACGGTAGGTGAGATTTTGATCCGGGGGTCGGAATGGAATTCCAAAAATTCCTGTAGCTTCGTTATGTGATTTTGGATATGTCCGCAAAATTTCAGGTCATTCGGACGTCGTTTGGTCGGGTTTGTGATTGAATGTTAGTTTCGGAAGTTTTGAAGAAACTTAGGCTTGAATCCGTGTGTAATTGGTGATTTTGAGGTTTAGGATGGTGTTTTTATATGGTGTTGTTGGATGAGGTCCCGGGGCCTCGGGGTGTTTTCGGATGGCTAAACGGGAGAAAATGTGGAAAATTGCAGGCTTGTGTTCTGGTTCTGTTGTTTTCGCTCCTGCAGAAATGGGGGCGCAAGGGCGAGTGACTTCGCAGAAGCGGAATCGTCTCCGCTGAAGCGGCGTCGCAGGAGCGAAGATGAGACCGCAGAAGCGGTCAAGAGAGAAATGGGGGAAAATCGCAGAAGCGGATTTATTGACCGCATAGGCGAGTCCGCAGGATCGAACTCTTGATTGCAGAGGCGGAAAGGACCGCAGGGGCGGAATTTTATCCGCAGAAGCGAAAATCGCAGTGAGTTAATTGTATCAGAAGTTAGAAAAATTTCAGAAACATTTCACTCATTTGGGTCTCGGCTTAAGGAGGCGATTTGGGCGATTTTGAAGAGAAACTCAAGGGAAATCATCAGGTAATCAACTATGGACTTAAACTATGATTAGTATTGATAATATTATACAATTATATCATAAAAATGGAGGAATTTGGGGTGATTCATGGAAGATTTAACCCTAGGCTTGAACTTTAGAAAATCAAGGTTTTGAATGGGCAAATGGAGTCTGAATTTGGTAAAATAGATATGCTTAGACTCGTATCGAGATGAGGGTTCCGAATATGTGACTTTCGTGATTTTTCGACAAGCGTACCAAAAGTCGAGGTTTGGCAACTTTGCCATTTTTGGTGTAAATCGAGTTGTATTGATTGGGTGTCGTTCTATTGGCCTAATTTATTGTATTTCTACTGTATTTGATCAGATTCTACGCGTGCGGAGCTTGATTGTCGTGGCAAGGGCATCGTGGAGTAGTCGTCGCGCCGTATTGAGGTGAGTAATAGATGTGGGTGATGACCAGCGGGTTTGAAACCCCGGTATACCACTTTGTGACACTGTATAGCGGCGAGACATATACTCTATTGTGGGTGCGGGGTCGATTGTGATTGGGGACTATGGCTTAGTCCGACTTGTTGGTACTGAGTTATGATATTAGGCTATTCTTGAGCCATCGAACCTCCTTCTCGGATGGTTGCATACTATATATTGTGATATTGGCTACTCTTGAGCCGTTGAACCCCCTTTTTGGGCGGTTGAGTATACTTGTGGGCCGTGAGCCAGTTATTGGATCACGCGAGGATCGTTATCATTGTCTTATGATATTGACATGTTAGTTACTACCAGTCCGTAGCTATTTCTGTTATCATGCTATTTCCAATCTCTGGAATTTGATATTACTGTTTTCCAACCGAAAAATTATAAAAAGGGTTTTCAAAACTACTTTTGAGCCTGCGAGGCTGTATTTGCATATTAGCTGACTAGTAGTGGATCGGGTTGCGCGCTGCAGCGGTATATATGTTGGATCGGACTGCACGCCGCAGTAATATTGTGCTTGGGCTGTAGGAGCCCCTCCGGAGTCTGAACCCCCACAGTGAGCACGGGTACCCAAATTTGATCGGGCTACGCGTCGTAGCGGTCATATCATGCATTGCATTGCATTTAGCTACATCTGATAGCTGTTATACTGTTTTGCTGGTACTTGTTGGTACAGGTACAGTTGATATTGATTTTGTGACAGGGTATTTGATTACAGCTTTACATAGTGCTTTATTGTGGATTTCATATCTGCGTTGTCTTACCCCTGTTTATTACCACTGAGTCTGGCAGTACTCATTTTACTCCCTGCACCTTGTGTGCAGATCCAGGTACCTCTCAGCAGTGATCTGGTAGCTGTTCGAGGCGACATCTGTAGGATATTCGAGGTAGCTGCGGAGTCCGCAGGACCCGATATTCCTTCTTATTGTCTTTTGATTCCGTATTGATGTTTCTTTCCGCACTTGGTATCTTGTAAACCGTTATACACTTATGTTCATTAGAGGCTCATGATTCTTGACCATTCGGTCTATGGGAGTTGGTATATTTTGGGACTTGGTTCCCCGTTTTCGATATATGTATTACTGTTGTTTCATGCTTTGATATGCTTAAATGGGATAAAGCGAGCTTCTAGCTCCGTCGTTTTTATTGATTGGTCAGGCTGGCCTAGCAACGTACTGGGCGCCATCATGACCGGATTTGGTGTCGTGACATTTGGTGAGCATTGCGATCACATTGAGGACTATGCGATCATATAGAGTAGTTTGGCGAGGGTCAAAATTTGTTCTATGCGATCGCAACGGTGTTCATGCGATCGCATAGAGTAAAAATGTCTGGCAGTGACTTTAAGTCCAGAACATTTCAGTCGCGGCCTAACACACAAAAACCGCCATTGTTGAGCTCCAAGAGAGGAGATTGAAGGGGAAACGCTGGGATATCATCGGGGGTAAGTTTCTTGACCTTAATTCGTTAGTTTATCATGAAATCCTTGATTATTTAACTGAAAATGGAAGATTAAAGGTGGGTTTGAGCCCTAGGCCTAAATTTTAGAAAATCTTTGATTTGAATGGGCAAATAGAGTCCGATTTCGATAAAGTTTATATGCACGGACTCGTGTTGAGATAAGGAACCCGAATATATAACTTTCGTAATTTTTTGAGAGGCTTTCCGAAAGTCGGGTTTTGGCAACTTGTGGGTTTTGGTGTATTTTGAGTTGTTTTGATTGGGTAATGCCCAATTGGAATATTTTGATGGGATTCTATTGATTTTTATTAGATACTACACCTGTGGAGGCCGACGTTCGCGGCAAGAGAGTTGTTTCTTAGCGATTTTGTACCGGAATTGAGGTAAGTGGCTTGTCTAACTTCGTGTGGGGGAATCTTTACCCCTAAGATATTATGTGATAGTTTAAATGCCTTGTACGCGAGGTGACGAGCGTGTACATGCGCTGGTTGTTGTAACTCACTTTACTTGAATTGTCCAATTCGTGATATTCCTGTTCTTAGTTTAATTAGATTGTGATATTTACCTGGTATTTGTTAGGGAAGCATGATTAGATAGAATTTATCTGTCTAATTGCCTAATTGTCTTACTTGAGCTTCTCGATAATTGTTGGCACTAGTCTTCGGTGAAGTTGTAGTTGAGCATATTATGTTTTCTTTGTGCGTTTTCTTTAATTGTTGTGTTGGTGGACTGCGGGTTCAATTCCCGGAGACCCAGGGCTATGGGTTCGATTCCCAGAGACCCGAAGTTATTGGTAAGGACTGCGGGTTCGATTCCCGAGATCCTGAGTTATTTATAGGGACTGCGGGTTCGATTCCCGAGATCCTGAGTTATTTGTGGGGATTGCGGGCTCGATTCCGAGATCCTGAGTTATTTGTAGGGACTACGGGTTCGATTCTCGAGATCCTGAGTTATTTGTAGGGACTGCGGGTTCGATTCCCGAGATCCTGAGTTATTTGTAGGGACTGCGGGTTCGATTCTCGGAGATCCTGAGTTATTGATATATTATTGAGACATGGGCTGCGGGTTCGATTCCCGAAGACCCAGGGGTACTGTTAATGGGACTGTGGGTTCAATTACCATAGGTCCTGGACTTGCTGATTTAGTTTTATTGAGTTATTTACTTGTTGTTAGTTTAATTGTAGACGGTTGCAGTAATCACTTTATTGTTGTTATTTAAAGATTATTGTCATTTAAACTGCTCATTATTGTTATTGTCATTTTATTATTGATTTCTCTCAGTACGGCCCTAACCTTCCTCGTCACTACTCCATCGAGGTTAGGCTTGGCACTTACTGAGTACCGATGTGGTGTACTCATGCTACTCTTCTGCACACTTTTGTTCTGCAGATCCAGGCTCGTACTAGGTGATTCTATAGCCTTTTGGGAGACCTCGAGGTATGATCTGCTACGTCTGCGGATCCGGAGTCTTTCCTTCTATTCTAATAGTATTAGTTGACATTTTCCTTCATTTCGTTGTTAGATACTCTTTACACATAGAGCCACAGTTGTATATTCTCTTTTAGTCTGTGTTGCCCGTGGGATTCCGGGTCTTGGTGGTGGTATATACAGTGTGTTCTTGACGGGTGTATGTGCCAAGCGGCACGGATTACATCTCATTTATATTATTCCGCTGTTATCTTATCTTTAATGTTCATAACTTGTATATTCCGCAACGTGTTAGGCTTACCTAGTCGTGGGGACTGGGTGCCATCACGACATGTTCACGATTGGTGAACTAGGGTCGTAACATAAATGATTAGAGCAAAGGGCCATGGTAGTGACCAGAAAAATTGTTCTTTATATCTTATTATTATATGATGAATATGATAGTAAAGTAAGAAGATTAGAAGGAATATCATAAGAATAATAGCGATACATGAAATAATGATAACATACCTACTAGACGGGAGGCAGATAATTATAAGATGTTAATCTTTTATGTACTTAGAAAGATAAACGACCCTAAAATAAGAAAAATTATATGGAATCATATTCAAGAATATGAAAATCTAGTTTTAACAGAAATAATAAACCAAGAATGGAGTGAAAAACTAGAAGAAGTATATAATAGTGAAGAACTAGAAAGAGTATATAATTATGACTATACTAATACATGGGATTCAGGACCCGAAACAGACTAAGATATGATAAATTACGAATATTTAAATTATTGGACAGAAATTATGCTTGAAATAGCTAAAACCAAACAAAATATGAAAAATGATTTAGATAATTATATGCAAACTAAAAAAATCACACACATAGAGTCATTAAATAAAAATATAGAAAACTTACTGTTATTAAAAACTTTAGCTAAAGAAAATTATTATTTAGCATTTAACCAGCAATGAATCAAAAATCTAATCAATTACCAACATAGTTAGTAACTAATCAATCTAAACGACCTATAACAAAGCTAATCGGAGCTATACCCGACCCAACCCCCCAATAAGAAAATTATATTTTTCAAAATTACCAGAACCATTTAGTTTAAAAATATTAAAAGATTGGAATAATGCAGCATTACAAGATACTTTAGGTGCAAGAATTAAATACTTACAAAACTGGTTCGCAGAATTATGTGAAAAACATAAAGAAGAAATTAAAATGGAAAAAACGTTAATAAAAAACTTAGCATGTTATAAAGATAAAACAGAATTTAAGTATAAAAAACCTAGACAAAGATATTATGTAAAGAAATTTAATAACAAAAGGCGTACAGTACCAACCTAAGAAAAAATTATCAGAATGTAAATGTTATAATTGCGGAAAACTAGGACATTTAGCAAAAGATTGCAAAATACCTAAAAATCAAAGAGCTAAGCAAGTATCAGAAATAATAATAAACGACGAAGAATACGTACAAATGGAATACATAGACTATGAATTAGAAAGTAATGATAGTATATATGAATTATCGGAAAATGAATTAGAATCAATATTAGAATCAGATAATGAAGACAATGAATTAACAGATGACTGAAAAGAAATAAATATAATAACCCAAGAAGAATACCAAGATGAAGAATCTACGGAACAAAAAGTAATATTTGATGAAAATATATTTGAACAAATAAAAGGAAAGGAATTAGACTTAAGTGTCGAAAAAATATTAGATATACCAAAAATGAAAAATTAGTTCAAAAGAAGTAAAGAAGAATACTACGTAATTAGCCAAAGAGAACACATAATAGACTGTAAATACACCAAAGGAAAAGCTAAAATACCAATAATAAATAAACGTATAATTGTCACGACCCGGATTTCCCACCATCGGGAGTCATGATGGCGCCTACTAGTGGAAGCTAGGCAAGCCAAATATTACTTACATTTCCATTAGTTACAACTCTGATTAAGACTTTAAAATTTAAAACATATAAATTTTAGCGGAATAATTAAACTTAGCAGAAGACTTAGTCAATCTTATCAAATATGATAAAGAAACCCAACATGATACACTACCCAAGACTGGTGTCACAATGCTCACGAACTTCTAAGAATAATACACACAATTGTCTGAAAGAAAATATAAGTTGTTTATCTCGAATACATGAGATAACAGAATGAAATACATAGATAGATGAGACAACGGGTCCTGCGGACGCCTGCAAGGCTACCTCATAGTCTCAGTGGTCGGAATATCCATAATCGCTACTGCTGCTCCTGCTATCCGTAGCCTGTATCTGCGCAAAAAGAGCGCAGAGTGTAGTATCAGCACAACCGATCCCATGTGCTGGTAAGTGCCTGGCCTATTCTAGCGAAATAGTGACGAGACTAAGGCCAGTCACCCGCATAAACCTGTACAGTTGCAATATATTTATATATATACAAAACATTTATAAGGAAAGACTCTGCTCTGAAATAACAGTCAATAACTCGTGATACCCAGAATAATCTAGTCAACAGAATAAATCTTACTTTCATGTCTCAAATCTTTTTTTCATTTCATATCTCGTGGTAGGCGTACCACCCGCTCCCAACTATAATAATAATCATATCTTGTGGTAGGCGTACCACCCACTCCCAAATATATCCATAGATTATATCTTGTGGTAGGCGTACCACCCGCTCCCAAATATATCAATAGGCTACCGGCAACTATGGCCAATGCCAAGATTTAAATCACTTTGTGGTCGGCGTGACACACGATACCATTTCTTATTATATAAGTGGTCGGCGCGCCACACGATCCCAATTCATAAATATATATATTACCGGCATTTAACCAATAATCTCTACATCAACAATATTTATAATTACCGGTTTTGAACCAATAATTGATAATAATTCAACAATTTATCTCTATTACCGGTGTGACACCAATAACTCTTAATCAACAATTTATACATAGCTAAATTCCTATTCCTTCAAGCTAGAATAGAACAAACACTTACCTCGAAAGCTTACGAACGATTCAATCCGTAGCAATGCCTTTTCCTTTCGAATTTGACTCCAATCCAATTGTATCTATACACAATTGATTTAATATCATCAATTCTACTTAACAAACTAGTTCATATTGCTAAATATGGTTTTTACAACATTGTGCCCGGAATAGTAAAAATCGACCCCGGGCCCACATAATCGAAACTCAAGTTTTGAACCAAAATAAGTTCACTCAATCTTCCATGAGTTCAAATATACTATTTGTTCTTAAGTTTGACACCAAAACGAGGTCTAGATCGCAAATTCTTTGAAAACCCTTCCTATACCCATTTCTCTAATTTTTCTACCAATTTACACATATTTAGGCCTAGGAATTCAAATAATATTGATGGGAAACAAAGAAAACGAGTCAAGAATCACTTACCCAAGAAGTATGAAGAAGGATTGCTCAATAATCGCCCAAGAAGTTGTGGAGAAGAGAGAGGTTTGTGAAAATGGGATAAAATCCCGTAAGTGTTCTGTTTTTGAGCTGAAGAATTCACTAGGCGAAATTACCCTACGCGATCGCGTGAATTGGGCTGCGATCGCGTAGAGGAAAGACTGGCCTCTTATGCGATCGCGTGCAAATGGTTGCGATCGCGTAGAGAAAGGACTGGAAGCTACGCGATCGCGTGAGGGATGCCGCGATCGCGTAGAGGAAATTCACCGGGCAGCCTATTTGGCCTATGCGATCGCGTGAACATGACTGCGATCGCGTGGGGGAAGAACTGGAAGCTACGCGATCGCGTGAGGAATGCTGCGATTGCGTAGAAGGACTGGCCAATGCTGTGCGATCGCGTGGGTGAGGCCGCGATCGCGTAGTACAAAATCCCTGTGCGGAAACAGCAGAATTTCTATTGTGTTTTCAAATCCAAAAACACCCCGAACCACCTCCGAAACACTCCCGAGCCCTCGGGGCTCCAAACCAAATATGCACACTAACTGAAAAACATCATACGAACTTGCTCGCGCGATCAAATCGCTAAAATAACATCAAAATCAATGAATTGAGCTTTAAAACTCAAGAATTCTTTCAAATTTCATAACTTCCAAAATTTCCAATTTAAGGTCGAAACACGTCAAACGACGTCCGTTTTCAACCAAACTTTAGAGGAAGCGCTTAACAAATATATAGGACTTGTACCGGGCGTCGGAACCAAAATACGAGCCCGATACCAGTACTTTTTAATCAAAATTCAGTTTCATTTTCCTTAAACATTTTCGGAAAACAATTTAACAGAAAAATTCTTTTACCGGGGTTCTAGACCTCGGATTTCAATTCCGGGCATATGCCCAAGTTCCATATTTTTCTACGGATTTTCTGAGACCGTCAAATCACGGATCCGGGTCCGTTTACCAAAAATGTTGACCAAAGTCAACCATATCAATATTAATATCAAAATTCTTCAACTTTTTCACATATTTCACATATTTCAACATAACAAATTTCCAGCTTCGTGTCCGGACTGTGCATGCAAATCGAGGCAATTATAAATGAGGTTTTCAAGACCTCAAAAGCTCGAAATGATTAATAAAACAAGTGATGACCCTTTGGGTCGTCACATTCTCCACCTCTAAAACAACCGTTCATCCTCGAACGGACAAAAGAAAGAAGTACCTGAGTCAAGGAATAGATGAGGATATCGGCTCCGCATTTCAGACTCGGACTCCCAGGTCGATGCCTCAGGAGGCTGACCCCTCCACTGAACTCGCACAAAAGGAAAACTCTTCGACCTCAATTGTCGAACCTGACGATCTAGGATAGCTACCGGCTCCTCTTCATATGACAGATCTTTGTCCAATTGGACAGTGCTGAAATCTAACACGTGCGACGGATCGCTGTGATATTTTCGAAGCATGGACACATGAAACACTCGATGTACAGCTGATAAGCTAGGTGGCAAGGCAAGTTTATATGCCACCTCTCCCACACGACCAAGAATCTCGAATGGCCCAATAAACCTAGGGCTAAGTTTGCCCTTCTTTCCAAATCTCATCACGCCCTTCATAGGCGACACTCGGAGCAATACTCGCTCCCCAATCATGAAAGCTATATCTCGAACCTTGCAATCTGCATAGCTCTTTTGTCTAGACTGAGCTGTGTGAAGCCTATCTTGAATAATCTTGACCTTATCTAAGGCCTCCCGAACTAAATCCGTACCCAATAACCGAGCTTCTCCCGGTTCAAACCATTCAACCGGAGAACGACACCGCCTACCATACAAGGTTTCATAAGGAGCCATCTGGATGCTCGATTGATAACTATTATTATAAGCAAACTCTGCCAAAGGCAGGAATTGATCCCACGAACCTCCAAAATCAATAACACACGCTCGTAGCATATCTTCCAGTATCTGAATAGTCCTCTCGGACTGACCATCCGTCTGGGGATGAAAGGTTGTACTTAGCTGAACTTGCGTGTTTAACTCTCGTTGAATCGTCTTCCAGAAATGTGAGGTAAAATGTGCACCTCGATCTGAAATAATAGAGATTGGAACACCATGAAGGCGAACGATCTCCCTGATATAAATCTCAGCTAATTTCTCGGATGAATAGGTAGTGGCAATAGGAACAAAATGAGCTGACTTGGTCAGCCTATCAACAATCACCCAAACGGCATCAAACTTCTTCCGAGTCTTCGGAAGTCCAGAAACGAAATCCATCATGATTCGCTCCCACTTCCATTCAGGAAGTTCAATTCTCTGAAATAAACCGCCAGGTCTCTGATGTTCATACTTAACATGCTGACAATTAAGACACCGTGCCACATATGCCACAATATTTTTTTTTCATTCTGCGCCACCAATAATGTTGACGCAAATTTCGATACATTTTCGCTGCGCCTGGATGAATAGAATACCGCGAACTGTGAGCTTCTTCTAGAATCAATTCTCTAAGCCCATCAATATTTGGCACACAAATGCGCCCTTGCATCCTCAAGATCCCCTCAGCATCTAAGGTGACCTGTTTAGCACCTCCTCGCTGAACCTTATCTCTAAGGTCACATAAATAAGAATCATTATATTGTTGATCGCGGATACGCTCCAATAATGAAGAGCGAGCGATCGTGCAAGCTAGTACTCGACTAGGCTCAGGAAATATCCAACCTCACAAATCGGTTGGCCAAGGACTGAACATCCAAAGCAAGCGGTCTCTGATTGACTGGAATATAAGCAAGACTACCCATACTGGCTGACTTCCTACTCAAAGCGTCGGCCACCATGTTTGCTTTTTCCGGATGATATAAAATGGTGACATCATAATCTTTTAGCAATTCTAGCCAACCTTCTCTGCCTCAAATTCAACTCTTTCTGCTTAAACAGATACTGAAGACTCTTATGATCGGTGTATACTTCACATGCAACGCCATATAAATAATGCCTCCAGATCTTCAATGCGTGAATAATCGCCGCCAATTCTAGATCATGCACTGGATAGTTCTTTTCATGAATCTTCAACTGCCTCGAAGCATATGCAATAACCTTGCCATCCTGCATTAACACTGCCCCAAGCCCAATACGGGAAGCATCACAATAAACAGTATAAGGTCCCGTACCTATGGTTAAAACCAATACCGGTGCTGTGGTCAAGGCTGTCTTGAGCTTTTGAAAGCTCGCCTCACATTCATCGGACCATTCAAATTGAACACCCTTCTAGGTCAATCTAGTCAGTGGGGTTGCAATAGACGAAAATCCTTCTACGAATCGGCGATAATAACCCGCTAACCCCAAGAAACTCCGAATATCTGTGGCTGATGTCGGTCTAGGCTAGTTCTTGACTGCCTCAATCTTCTTCGGATCAACCTGAATACCTGCTGCCGTCATAATATGACCCAAGAATGCAACCGAACTTAGCCAAAATTCACACTTTGAAAATTTTGCATGTAGTTGGCTATCTCTCAGAGTCTGCAAGGCCACTCTGAGATGTTGCGCATGCTCCTCCTGACTGCGGGAATATATTAATATGTCATCAATGAAGACTATTACAAACAAGTCTAAATAAGGTCGGAACACCCGATTCATTAATTCCATAAAAGCTGCTGGAGCATTTGTCAACCCAAAAGACATGACCAGAAATTCATAATGTCCATACCGAGTGAGGGAACACTGTCTTAGGGACATCAGATGCTCTAATCTTCAGCTGATGATAGCCAGATATCAAATCTATCTTTGAAAATACCTTGGCACCCTGAAGTTGGTCAAATAAATCATCAATTCACGGAAGTGTATATTTATTTTTGATATTCACCTTGTTTAACTGTCGATAGTCAATACACATTCTCATCGAACCATCTTTCTTCTTTACAAATAATACCGGTGCACCCCACGGCGAAACACTGGGTCTAATGAAACCCTATTCAAGTAAATCCTGCAACTGTTCCTTCAATTCTTTTAACTCTGGCGTAGCCATACGATATGAGGGAATGGAAATGGGCTGAGTGCCTAGAGCCAAGTCAATGCAAAAATCAATGTCCCTATTGGGCGGCATACCTGGCAAGTCTGAAGGAAATACTTCAGGAAATTCGCGAACCACAAGCACAGAGTCAATAGAAGGAACCTCAGCACTGGAATCACGAACATAGGCAAAATAAGCCAAGCATCCCTTCCCAACCATACGCTGAGCCTTAACATAAGAAATAACATTGCAACTAGTATGACCTGAAATTCCTTTCCACTCTATACGAGGCAAATTCGGCAGAGCTAAAGTCACAGTCTTGGCATGGCAATCTATAATAGCATGATATGGAGATAGCCAGTCCATGCCTAACATAATATCAAAGTCCACCATATTCAGGAGCAATAAATCAGCACGGGTCTCGAGACCCTCAATTACTATAATACATGACCGATGAACTCGATCAACCACAATAGAATCTCCTACTGGTGTAGACACATGAACATGAACACTCAGTGGATCACTGGGCTGAATCAAGTACGGTGCAAAATAGGAAGACACGTACGAATATGTAGACCCAGGGTCAAATAATGCTGATGCCTTTCTATCACAAACAAAAATAATACCTGTAATGACGGTGTAACGACCTGGCCCGTCGTTACGGGAATTTCCACCCCGTTACCTTGCATTAACATATCTTATGCTTCTATATCAGTGTTAGAACCTATCGGGTGAGTTAGGAGAGAATTGAATGGAAAATGAAGCAAATAGCATGTTTGAAGGAAGTTTGAATATGGAAAGTCAACCTAGAGTTGACTATCGAGTTAGACTGCTCGGAATCGGATTATGATGATTCGACTAGTTTTGGGGGATCATTTATGACTCAAGAGAGCAATCGAAATTGAATTTGGAGGCCCGGTGTAGAAATAGGCTTGAATTGGCTAAGGTTGAATTTTGGCGGAAACCGAACGGTAGGTGAGATCTTGATCCGGGTGTCGGAATGGAATTCTGACAATTTCTGTAGCTTTGTTATGTGATTTTGGATACTTATGCAAATTTTCAGGTCATTCGGACGTCGTTTGATCGGGTTTTGGATTGAATGTTAGTTTTGAAAGCTTTGAAGAAACTTAGGCTTGAATCTGTGTGTAATTGGTGATTTTGATGCTTAGGATGGTGTTTTTATGATTGGAACAAGTTCGCATCGTGTTTTGGAGTATGTTGGTGGTTGTCGTTAGGGTCCCGGGGGCCTCGGGGTGAATCCGGACCATCATCAGGGCATTTTGAACTTGGCAAAATGTGCTGTAAATTGCAAATCACTGCGCAGAAGGCTAAGCCTTCGCGTTCGCGAGGGCAAGGCCCACGTTCGCGTAGGCTGGGGCACTTTGGTCATCGCGTTCGCGAGGAGGATGGCCGCGATCGCGTAGAAGGAATCTGGGAAGCATCGCGTTCGCGTGGATGGAGGCCGCGTTCGCGTAGAAGAACCTCCGGATGGCTGAAGAAATGTGCATCGAGAACGCGTGGGGGCATGTCGCGTTCGCGAAGGGAAAATGGATCAGTGCATCGCGGACGCGTGATAGGTAACGCGAACGCGAAGAGTAAAATGATGCCGGGCATCGCGAACGCGTGGGAGCTCACGCGAACGCGAAGAGCAAATTTGTCTGGCAGTGAAATTAAATTGCAGAACAAATGGCTCACGGGCTCATATACCCAAAACACCATTTTTGAGCCCTAGAGAGAAGAAATCACGGGAAAACGCTGGGAAATCATCGGGTATTCATCGGAGGTAAGTTTCTTGACACAAAAACATCATTTTATGGTAGAATTAACTTCAATCTTCATGAATTTGGGTAGAAATTGTGAAGGATTGTGGCCTAGATATAGAAAACGAAAATTTGTGTTTTGAAAGGCCAATCGAACTCCGATTTTGGTAAATTTTATATGTACGGACTCGTGGCGAGACGAGTATTCTAGAAATATGAGTTTCGAAATTTTTCGAGATGTGGGACCGGGGCTCGGGTTTTGCAAATTTCGTGATTTTTGATATTTTTCGAGTTCTTTCGATTGGGTTATGTTCCATTAGCCTATTTTGATATATTTGTGCTGATTTGTGCTAGTTTTGACGTGCGTGGATGCCGGTTCGAGGAGCTAAGGCATCGAGGGCATGAGTTTTCGTCGGTTCGAGGTGGGTAATACTTGTAAATGATGTCCTGAGGGTTGGTAAACCCCGGACTTGCACATCTTAGTGCTGTGTTGAGGTGACTTGCACGTCGGATAATGGGCGTGGGGTAGAGCACCATTGGGGATCGTGACTTGGTCCGTCCCGCGTAATAAATAATAATGATATGATATTGTTGCCCATAGGGCTTTCTTGATTATTTGTTAGACTGATTGGGCCGAGGGCCATATGTTAGGGCATGACATTTCATGTGAGCACACATGCATGGATCGGACTGCACACCGCAGTGGTATACGGATCGGGCTGCGCGCCGCAGCAGGTGTGATATTAATATTATGCTTGGGCTATAGGAGCCCCTCCGGAGTCTGAACCCCCACAGTGAGCACGGGTACCCAAATTGGATTGGGCTACATGCCGTGGCGGTCATATGCATTGCATGGCTTACATATATTGGTTTACGTGTACTACGTGGCATAACATTTAGCACTCATACATTTCTGGCACACATGCATTAGTTGCCTTATTGACCAGATCTCCTGGTGTAAATTGATAAGGAGTGCTGAGCCCGATGGGCTGATTTGAGTGCGGACTTGCACCGCTTGAGATTGTATCCAGGTATTGGTATATTATTATGAAAGAAAGTAGCTAAAATTGAGATTTCTAAATAATCTACTCACATATGCTTGAAAGGAATAAAAAGATAGTTCTGTATTGTGTAGCATGAGATAGTGCCTATCGTGGTTTTCTTCCCTTCAACATTATTTACTTTTATTACTGCTGAGTTGGAAGTACTCACACCCGACTCCATGTACCTTGTATGCAGATCCAGGTACATCACAGTGGAGCTGATTCTATTGCGGCTCGGGAGTGCTTTTGGACAGTCGAGGTAGCTGCCAGCGTTCGCAGGACCTGATTCTCCAGCTTGTCTGTATTTTTGTTCTGATCATCCCACACTTGTGCACAGTTATATTCACTTTGTATACTCTGTAGAGGCTCATGACTCTTGACCCTTCGGTCTATGGGAGTTGACACGTGTTGGGACTTGGTTCCCTGTTTTTAATATATCTATCACTGTTGAATTATTCCGTTATGCTTAAATTGGATAAAGTGAGCTTATGGCTCCGTGATTGTTGTTAATTGGTCGGTCTGGCCTAGCAGTGTGCTGGGCGCCATCACGACCGGATTTGGGGTCGTGACAAGTTGGTATCAGAGCCTAGGTTTACTAGGCCTCATGAGTCTTGAGCCGGTTAGTAGAGTCTTGTGGATCGGTACGGGGACGCCCGTACTTATCCTCGGGAGGCTGCGAACCTTTAGGAAACACTTCACATTTCTTGGAATTCTTATCGTGCGCACTTGATTCAGCTTGAAATATAATTTTGAAATTCCTTCCACATGCCTGTGTATGCATCGAGCGCCCAGTAATATGATTGCCTTATGGCTTGTGATTTCCCCGGTCGAGGGGCGAGATATAATCTCCGTGAATTCATGTTGGGCCAGTCGGGAGGACTTGAGGCCAGATCTTTGTCTATAGCTTGAGCACCAAGGTACCAATTTAGCGAGCCGGTATTATGAAGTTCATACGATTGGTATTGATCTTTATTGTGATTTGATATGTAGCCCTAGCTATGGGCGTGAGAAATATTTTCATCGCCTCTTAATTGGAAGGTAAAGTGCCTTATGTGTAGTGGAACGAGTTCAAACTCGGGAAGACTAAAATGATTATGCTATGTGTATCCTGGTGGAAGGTATTGTGGTGAAATGCTAAATTGAGGCGAGGTAGGTGGATTGATTCTCATGTGTAATTGAAAGGTAGTTGATATGTGTTATGATTCGAGCAGGTACAACGCATGTTCATGTACCAATTATGATAATATGATTTGTGTAGTATTGAGAGTAATGTTGTCGATATGCATTATGATGTCTTGTCGAGTTGTGAATGTACTGCTAGGATGGTTTTGGTGATTCTCTAGCAGGTGGATAGGTCAATTTACAAAGGAAACTCTGCCGAAATTTTTGGAATATTTGGGACTTAGAAAAGATTGTCACCTAAAGAGTGGGCATAACTATTGTGTGTGAATGAATGCAAGAATTGCAAAAGAGTTAATATTTATGATGATTCAAATCTCCGCCGAAGCTTGTAAATGACTTGAGTTTAATCTAACTAGAACTTTGTGGCATCATTTGAGTAAGAATGCTATGAGTAGCTAGAAGTGCCTTGATGTATGACTCCGAGCCAAGTTGGGGAGGTTGTTATTGATTAACTGATTGCACTGTTGTGTGCTGTGTTGGCTCTGTCTCTAGTATGTTGTGAAAATTCTGATAAAGGTTATGGTGCTTCGTAGATGTGAAGAAATACTAGGATGTTTTGAACTGATGTTGGTAAGGAATGTTTGGTGTATAGAAAAGAGTGATAGCTAATAGTATCTGTAAGTAATCATGTTCTGCGATGTCAGAAGTTCTAACAAAACACGAGTGGTTCCACTCAATAGGACAGTTGAATTACAGCTGAATAAGGGTGAATGATGCCCGAGAATGGTTTTGCAGTGTTCAAGATTTTGCTTGTAACGGTCAGGTGCCTTAAGATTTGTGTATGTGGCTAAAGATGGCGGTTTCGTTAGAGAAGATCAAGGCTTGTGTTATATCATGTGAAGGATGGGATTCTACGTATCCGTATTGGGAAGTAATGATAACAATTTAAAAATCGCGGGAAGTTCATCAAAATAAAGTGTGGTAGAACGTGGTACTTCTGGGAACACTGAGAGAGTATTCAGTGGCCTATGGGTCTTAGACAGTGTGGTCTTGTGTACGAGTCTTGTGTGGTAAAAAGGGTTGAGGCATTGTCGTACTACAGTAAAGACTGATATGAAATTAGAGATGAATCAGAAAGGAAACTGGGTAAATGGAACAACTTGTTAATAAACTGAAGTGGTATGATAAGGAATACGATTAATTCATGGTACGTGTTTGAAGTGATGAGTCTTGCAGATATTGTGCAGCAAAGCTCTTGAGTGCTGGCAGTTGTGTAACTTGATATGGGTATAAGGACTCAGTCCTGGCGGTTTAATTTATTCAATGTAATTGGGAGAAAGAGTTTGCGATGTGTTATACCGTGGTTTGAAAATGAGTGTATTTTTCCTGTTGGTATGCAAGGCTGGGAATGTGTAATGAGTTTTCTTCTATATGGGATCACGAAAGTCCTTGACTAGTGGAGTGCGCCGATGTTGAGGCGGAGGAAAGGGATATGAATTTCCATGTTGTCTTAGTGTAATATGATATATTCTAGGTTTTGAGATCAGTTCATAATATATGAGAAGTCAATAAAATTATTGAGCAGCGCGGACAGCTGCAGGTGAATTAAGAATCGATCTTTGTGATAATTTAAGAAAATGGTACTGCTATTCTATTAACTTGGCAGGGAATATGATCCAAAAAGGACAAGGTGACAAGGTAATGAAAACTGATGATATCCAGTGGTATGATGGTATTCTCTTGTTGGATCGACTATAATAACTAAGTCGTTGATGGCATAGTGAAATTTCTGAATGGCTGTCGTGGTATGAATGGACGTTTAATGTGCGTTACGTATATGTACGATGGAATTCGGAATCAGGCATAGTGATTCATGTGTTATATATGTTTAGGAGACTTGAAGTTTTCGTTAATCCGCCTATGCAGTGGTTGTATATCGTGTGCATCGGCACCGTTTTGTGATTATCAAAAATTAGAAGCTCTAGTGGCTTTCTCTCTCAACTTGATATGACGAATTTGGATTATGATACTTGATTGCTGACCGGTCATCATTGGGCCAGGTTGTCTAGACTAATGTGATATAGACTATGATGGTATGGCACAAATTGTGTAGCAGAGTGCATCGAGTATGCTCCAGCGGGGTAGTTGTACCTCAGGACCAGCAGACGGCTAGTGGGTATTGCTTTGTCGGTTGGGCCTTCGTGGCGGATATCAGTGCAGAGGTTTCTATCGTTGATTTGGTTCTGGTATTGAGTAACGTTGTCAGATGCATTTCATGTGGCCGAGCTTGAGGCTATATATATATATATATATATATATATATATGTTTGCTATAATGAGAAAATTCGACTCGATATGCATTCCCTTTCGCGAGATTTATGCGTGGATCGGGTGGCACGCCGCCACGGGTTATTTGGATCGGGTGGCACGCTGCCACAGGTGTGGTATCTGGATCAGGTGGCACGCCGCCACGGGTATGTCATTGGAGCGGGTTGCACGCCGCAACAAAATATTGTGAAATTATAGTTAGTTATAAGCTACCTGGTATACAATACTTCCTCGCTTCTGAGGAAAAGACCGTTTTGAGTATCGCTTGGCGAATGACACATCGGTTGTGCCATTTCAGGATTTAATAGCATACGTTAATTGTTTCACCGTGGGTGAGGTTGATTGCTTGGGTTCAAGACCTAGATCTGTGCGTGGCTAACCGTTTTGAGCTTAGTGGCTTGAGGTGCTTCATGAGTAATAATGTTGGGATAGAATCACGAATCACGGCAAGGCTACGTGATGTTATGACCTCTCGAGGAGGATTCAGGTACTCTATTTCTATGACGCGTGATCTCAGTTCTATGTTATGATGGCACAGAGGAATTGAATTGCAGCTCTATTTGCTGGAGACAGTTGTCATAAATTGAGCTGTCATGATTCGAGTGTGTGCAGACGTTTCTATTGGAGCCTATGTTGAGCTCGTTGTGGCTTAGGCCGGTGTTGAGGTGTCATATCACCAGTGCGGTGTGTTATAATCGAAATGACTGTTGGAGTCATTAATGAATACGAGCATATTGGATCTTAGCTTGTTAGAAAGGTAAAAAAAATCAAGGTTTGGCTCCGAAACCTATTGTGGTATCAGTTTTAAAAGGGAAATGGATTCACGAATGGTTGACCTGAGAGATGGGTTCGGTATATCGCGTGCTTCGGCTGCCGGTGGGCAGGATATGGAGGTGTTGGAATAAGACTCTATCTAATGAAAGAGGTTTTCACCTAGTATTCGGTTATTGTGGCCAGTTGTTGTGATTAGAGACTATCGTCTCGAGTGATTGGGTTGTCGATACATCATATGATCTCACCCGGAGTAGTGAATATGGGTTATTGCAGTGGATTTGAGTGTATCTTGAGTATAGGTGTCACGACCCGGATTTTCCCCCAACATCGGGATCGTGATGGCGCCTACTCGTGGTAGCTAGGCAAGCCACTGTATTCATACTATCCTGTTTTTAACACAATTTTAATTAAATAAATGCGGAATACTTTATCGAAATGGAAATAACAAATCGCAAGGTGAAAATTATACTGAAATCCTCTACCCAAGACGTGGAGTCACCAACTCACAAACTACTATGAAATACTACACATAAAAGTCTGAAGGAAATATAACATAATTCTGTTTATCTCGGAACAATGAGACTACAACTATTAACATAAATAAAGAAAGAGACGCCGGGCCTGCGGACGTCTGCAAGCTACCTCGGTCTCAAATGTGATCAACTCCCACGCAATCTATTTACTGCTGCTGCTGCTCCTGATCGTAACCTGGACCTGTGCAAAAACGCACAGAAGTGTAGTATCAGCACAACCGACCCCATGTGCTGGTAAGTGTCTGGCCTATCCCGGCGAAGTAGTGACAAGCCTAGGACCAGACACTCGCATAAACCTGTGCAATTCAATATATATATGTGTACCACAAAATAACAAGAAATAATCAAGTAATAACACAATAAGGAATATCTTAAAGAATTCAACAATTAACCACAGTTAATAATTTCACAAGGAAAAACAAAGTATAATGGAAACACAAGTAACATCAAGTCAAGGAATGGCAAATAGTTGCACGGCATTACCCAAATAAGATATAATGGAAAAACAAGTAATATCAAGTCAAGGAATAGCAAACAATTGCACGGCATCACCCTTCGTGCTTTTACTCTCATCCTCACATCCATAGTACGGCATGATCCTTCGTACAGAGGTTCAATAACAGGGCACGGCATGATCCTTCGTGCATAATCAATAAATAAACGTGGCACGGCATTAACCTTCGTGCATAAATAAATAAACATGGCACGGCATCACCCTTCGTGCATTATCACTCTTCCTCACCCAAATAACAATCACAGTTAAGGGTAAAGAAAGAAACAATAATTTATAATCCGTCCCATCAAGGGCAATCAACAATAATCTTCACAACAAATCCCAACAAGGGAGAACAATGACGATTCATCTGTAATATATATCTCAAAATAATTATTTTTCCAACGACTCACGGTCATACTAGATGCCAGTGTATGGATGCTCGCCACCACAGCCCATACACCGCACTCGATCACATAACACATAACACATAATCCTATTCCCTCAAGCTAGGATAGAACAAACACTTACCTCGAATGCTTATGAACAATCCAATCCGTGGAAATGTCTTTTCTTTCAATTTGGCTCCAATCCAACCGTATCTATACACAATTGATTTAATATCATCAATTCTACTCCACCAACTAATTCTTAATACCAAATAACACTTTTACAACATTCTGCCATGAATAGTAAATTTCAACCCCGGGCCCACATGGTCGGAATTCGGGGTTAGGACCAAAATCCGGTTACCCATCCCCCACGAGTTCATGTATATAATTTGTTTCAAAATCGGACCTCAATTCGAGGTCCAATTCCCCAATTTATGAAAAACCCTATTTTCTAACAAAAACAAGAATTTTACCATGAAAATCATTGATTTCTTATGAAAAACATGTTTAATGATGTTAGGAATTGAAAGAATTAAGTAAAAAGTGACTTACAATCGTTTTGATGAAGAAGAAATCCTTGAAGAGTCGCAAATGGGTGTTTTGGTTTTGTGAAAAATGAAGAAATGACTGAAATTCGTGTTTTTCAGGTCTTTGTGTTCGCATTTGCGAACATGGGTTCGCAATTGCGAACCCCGACCAATTTCTGGAGTTTGAAAAATAAGCTAAGGGTGTGAAGTTCGCATTTGCGAACGTTTGTTCGCATTTGCGAACGTTTGTTCGCATTTGCGAACACTGGCAGTCAAAGGGATGTTCGCATTTGCGAACCAATGTTCGCATTTGCGAACACATGCTGTATAAGGCAGTGTTCGCATTTGCGAACAATGGTTCGCATTTGCGAACCAAGGCAGTATGGGAAATGTTCGCATTTGCGAACTATTGTTCGCATTTGCGAACATAGGCAGCACTGGGGACCTTCGCAAATGCGAACAATTGTTCGCATTTGCGAACAAGGCCGGCTTCGCATTTGCGATCAAGGTTCGCATTTGCGAGCCTTGCCTTACACTGTCCCCTTCGCAATTGCGAGAAATTCTTCGCAATTGCGAAGCCAACAGCTGGGTGAAAAAACCAGCAGTTCAAAATTCAGAATTTCATCCAACGGCCTATCAAATCTTTACCCGAGCCCCCGGGCTCCAAACCAAACATGTACACAACCTCAAAAACACATTATGGACTTGTTCGTGCGATCATATCGCCAATATCACTTCGTTTTAATCAAATCGAGCCTCAAACTCATGATTTTCATACTTTTGATTTTCAAAACTTCTTAACTTGGAACTCAAGGTCCAAAACATCTCAAACGACATCCAAATGTCACCAAACTTTACAGAAATCACATATATAATATTTAAGACTTGTACCGGGCGTCGGAACCAAAATACGAGCCCGATACCAAGGTCTATTAATTTATTTCCTTTAATAATTGCATCAAAAACAATTTCACCTAAAAATTCATAACTTGGGCTCTAGGCCTCAGAATTCGACTCCGGACACATGTCCAAGTCCCATATTTTCCTACGGACCTCTCGGGACCCTCCAATCTCGGGTCCGGATCCGTTTACAAAAACAATGTTGACCGAAGTCAACCATATCAATATTAATATCATTTTTATCCAAATTTCTCATAGAATTCATATTTTCTATCACAAAATCTTTCCGGCTACATGCTCGGATCGTGCACGTAAATCGAGGCAACATAGAATGAGGTTTTCAAGGCCTCGAAGCTCGAAATTATTAATAAAATAAGTGATGACCCTTTGGGTCGTCACAATCTCCACCTCTAAAACAACCGTTCGTCCTCGAACGGACAAAAGAAAGAAGTACCCGAGTCAGGAAACAAGTGTGGGTAACGGCTCCGCATATCAGACTCGGACTCCCAGGTCGATGCCTCAGGAGGCTGACCTCTCCACTGAACACGCACAGAAGGATAACTCTTCGACCTCAACTGTCGAACCTGCCGGTCTAGAATGGCCACCGGCTCCTCCTCGTAAGATAGATCATTGTCCAATTGGACAGTACTGAAGTCTAACACATGTGTGGGATCGCCGTGGTATCTCCGAAGCATAGATACGTGAAAAACCGGATGCACGGCTGATAAGCTAGGCGGCAAAGCTAATCTGTAAGCCACCCCTCCCACTCTGTCTAGAATCTCAAATGGGCCAATATACCTAGGGCCGAGCTTGCCCTTCTTCCCAAACCTCATCACGCCCTTCATAGGCGACACCCGGAGCAATACTCATTCACCAACCATGAAATCTACATCTCGAACCTTACGATCCGCATAAGTCTTTTGCCTAGACTGAGCTGAACGCAATCTCTCCTGAATAGTCTTGACCTTATCCAAGGCCTCCTAAACTAAGTCTGTACCTAACAACCGAGCCTCTCTCGGTTCAAACCATCCAACTGGTGATCGACATCGCCTACCATACAATGCCTCATACGGGGCCATCTGGATGCTAGATTGGTAACTGTTATTGTAGGCGAACTCTGCTAATGGCAGAAACTGGTCCCACGAGCCTCCAAAATCAATAACACAGGCTCGAAGCATGTCCTCGAGAATCTGAATAGTCCTCTCTGACTGGCCATCCGTCTGAGGATGAAATGCTGTACTCAACTGAACCTGGGTGCCTAACTCCTGCTGAACCGCTCTCCAGAACCGCGAGGTAAACTGCGTACCCCGATCAGAGATAATAGATACCGGCACCCCATGGAGACGAACAATCTCCCTAATGTAAACCTCCGCTAACCTCTCCGACGAGTAGGAGACAGATACTGGAATAAAGTGTGCTGATTTGGTCAGCCTATCAACAATGACCCAAATAGCATCAAATTTCCTCCGAGTCAAAGGAAGTCCAGTAACGAAGTCCATAGTGATCCGCTCCCATTTCCACTCGGGAATTTCAATCCTCTGGAATACACCACCAGGTCTCTGGTGCTCATATTTCACCTGCCGACAATTTAGACACCGAGCGACATACGCAACGATATCTTTCTTCATTCTGCGCCACCAATAGTGTTGCCGTAAGTCCTGGTACATCTTCGCGGCGCCCGGGTGAATAGAATACCGCGAACTGTGGGCCTCTGCTAAGATCAACTCTCGAATTCCTTCGACATTGGGCACACAAACTCGACCCTGCAATTTCAATACCCCATCATCATCTAGATTTACCTGTGTGGCACCTCCTTGCTGTATCGTATCTCTCAACTCACGCAAATGAGGATCATCAAATTGCCTCTCAGGGATACGCTCTAATAAAGAAGAACGAGCGACCGTGCAGGCTAACACCCTGCTAGGCTCAGAAATGTCTAATCTCACGAACCGGTTGGCTAAGGCCTGGACATCTAGAGCTAATGGTCTCCGATTGACCGGAATATATGCAAGACTACCCATGCTGGCATACTTTCTACTCAATGCATCGGCCACCACATTGGCCTTACCTCTGGGTGATATAATATAGTAACATCATAGTCTTTTAGCAACTCTAACCATCTCCGCTGTCGTAGATTCAACTCCTTCGTTTTGAACAAATACTGTAAGCTTTTGTGATCAGTGTACACCTCACATGTCACACCATATAGATAATGCCTCCAGATCTTTAAGGCATGAACCACTTGCTGCTAACTCAAGATCATGAACTGGATAATTCTTCTCATGTATTTTTAGCTGTCTCGAAGCATAAGCAATAACCTTACCATCCCGCATCAATACCGCTCCAAGCCCTGTACGAGATGCGTCACAATAAGCTGTATAAGGCCCTGCACCTGTATGTAGTACCAGTACTGGTGCAGTAGTCAAGGCTGTCTTGAGCTTCTGAAAGCTCGCCTCACACTCCTCTGACCACCTGAAACTGGACACCCTTCTGGGTCAACCTGGTCATCGGGGCTGCAATAGAAGAAAACCCCTCTACAAAACGACGGTAGTAACATGCTAATCCCAAGAAACTCCGTATCTCAGTCACTGAAGCTGGTCGAGGCCAATTCTGGACTGCCTCAATCTTCTTTGGGTCTACCTGAATACCCTCCACAGATACAATGTGACCCAGAAATGCTACCGAACTCAGCCAGAACTCACATTTTGAAAATTTGGCATATAGCTGATTATCCTTCAGAGTCTGAAGAACCACTCTGAGGTGCTGCTCGTGCTCTTCCTGGCTGCGGAAGTATACCAGGATGTCATCTATGAAGACTATCACAAACAGATCTAAGTAAGGCCTGAATACCCGATTCATCAACTCCATGAATGCTGCTGGGGCATTAGTCAACCCGAAGGACATGACCAAGAACTCATAATGCCCATATCTAGAACGAAAGGCTGTCTTAGGAATGTCAGCCGCCCTGATCTTCAGCTGATGGTAGCCTGACCTCAAGTCTATCTTAGAGAATACCCTCGCTCCCTGGAGCTGGTCAAACAAATCATCAATCCTCGGCAGTGGATATTTATTTTTGATAGTCACTTTGTTTAACTGCCGGTAATCAATACACATCCGCATCGAGCCATCCTTCTTCTTTACAAATAATACAGGTGCTCCCTAGGGGGAAACACTGGGCCTGATAAAACCCTTCTCAAGAAGGTCCTGCAACTGATCTTTCAACTCTTTTAGTTCCGGCGGGGCCATACGATAGGGTGGAATAGAGATGGGCTGAGTGCCCGGTGCCAAATCAATACAGAAGTCAATATCCCTGTCGGGTGGCATGCCCGGCAGGTCTGAAGGAAAAACCTCAGGAAACTCCCGTGCAATAGGGACCGACTCAATGGAAGGAACTTCTGCGCTGGAATCACGAACATAAGCCAAATAAGCTAGACACCCCTTCTCGACCATACGTCGAGCCTTAACATATGAAATAACAGTGCGAACGGAGTGGCTTGAGGTACCCTTCCACTCTAATCGGGGTGATTCTAGCAAGGCTAAGGTGACAGTCTTAGCATGACAATCAAGAATAGCATGGTATGGGGACAACCAGTCCATCCCTAATATGACATCAAAATCTACCATATCCAAGAGCAACAGATCAACACGGGTCTCAAGACCCCCAAATATAACTACGCACGAACGATGCACCCGATCGACTACAATGGAGTCACCCACTGGTGTAGCAACATAAACTGGAATATCCAGAGCATAGCTGGGCACGGCCAAATACGGTGCGAAGTAGAAAGACACATAGGAATATGTAGATCCAGGGTCAAATAATACTGAAGCACCTCTGCCACACACAAGAATAGTACCTGTAATCACGGCATCTGATGCCTCTGCCTCTGGCCTGGCTGGTAAAGCATAGAAACGGGGATCTGCACCTCCCCTCTGAGCTGCGTCTCTAGGACGACCATCAACTGGCTGACCTCTACCTCTGGCCGGACGGTCTCTACCTCTACGGTCTCGACCTCCACCTCTAAAATCTCTACCCCCGCCTCTGGCTGGCTGGGCAGGCTGAGGGTCAGCTGGGGCCTGAATCATAGGACGAGGACCTCGCTGCTGAGAGTTGCCCGCTGCTATAGGGCAATTCCTGATAAAATGACCTGGGTCACCACAACTGTAGCAGCTCTTGGACTGATAGGGCTGCTGGCCCTGACGACCCGAATGGCCTCCACGAACACTCTGAAGAGGCTGAGCATTAATAGGAGACTGGTCTGAATAATGCCCCCGAGAACCACGATCACCTGATCCACCCTGTGAAGCCTGAAGGGCGGAATGAAAAGGCCTGGAGGACTGGCCTCTATCAAAGGATTCTCTGCTACCGGAGGAAGAACCACCAAACTTGCCTGAATGACGAGGCCTCTTATCTGAAGAATAACCGCCTCCCCTAGCAAGAGCCATCTCAACTCTGCGTGCTGCATTGGCTGCCTCCTGAAATGATATGTCACTCCCCACGCCCATAGCCATCTGGAGTCTAATCGGCTGATTAAGCCCATCAATAAATCTGCGGACCCTCTCCCGCTCCGTGGGAAGTATCACCACCGCATGACGAGCCAAGTCAATAAATCTCGTCTCATACCGTGTAACCGTCATAGTGCCCTGATGGAGGCGCTCAAACCGCCTCCGAAGTAAATCCCGCCGAGTAGCAAGGAGAAACTTCTCCATAAACGGTTCCGCAAACCGGTCCCATGATAGAGCCGGGGACCTTGCTGGTCGAGTCGAGCAATAATCTCTCCACCAAGTCTTGGCGGATCTCGCAAGCCCTGAAGGTACAGAAATCAACTCCGTTTATCTCCACGATCCCCATAGTCTTGAGAATCTCATGGCAACCGAATAAAAAGTCCTGAGGATCCTCTGGATGCGGCTCCACCGAATGTAGTGGTAAATAGCTTGGAGAACCGATCAAGCCTCCATAACGAATCAGAAGTCATGGCCGCTCCATCACCGGCATGAGCTGTGGTACCTGACTGAGTGGCCACAGCTGGCTGGATTACTGGTGCCTGAGGCTGAGGAGCTACTGGCTCCGGAGTATGAGCAATAGGAGTCTGGGCCCCTCCTCCAGCCTGAGAAGTAGCTGGGGCAACTGATAATAAACCCGCTCTGGCAATGCTGTCCATGAATCCCGCTATTCTGATCAAGGCATCCCGGAGATCTGGGGTAATTAAAGCCTCTCCTGGGACCTGAGTTGGGCCCACTGGAGCTGTTGGAATCGGAACCTCCTCATTAATCTCAATATGGGGCTCCACCTCTGGGGTAGCTGCCTGGGGCTGAGCTCTACCCCTACCACGGCCTCTGATACGGCCTCGACCCCTGCCCCTCACAGGAGCTGTCTGGGGCTCAGGCTGCTGGTCGGCGGACGAAGAAGTGCGTGTCCTTACCATCTGCGAAAGGACAGAATAGAAATTCAATCAGTAATTGAGGATCAAGTAGCACGACAAGAAAGAACAAATGAGAGACTTTTTCCTAACTCAATAGACTCTGAAGGACAAGTACAGACGTCTCCGTACCTACCTCTCAAACTCTACTAAGCTTGTTCGTGAGTGGTGAGACCTATGTAACCTAGAGCTCTGATACCAACTTGTCACGACCCGGATTTTCCCCCAACATCGGGATCGTGATGGCGCCTACTCGTGGTAGCTAGGCAAGCCACCGTATTCATACTATCCTGTTTTTAACACAATTTTAATTAAATAAATGCGGAATACTTTATCGAAATGGAAATAACTAATTACAAGGTGAAAATCATACTGAAATCCTCTACCCAAGACGTGGAGTCACCAACTCACAAACTACTATGGAATACTACACATAAAAGTCCGAAGGAAATATAACATAATTCTGTTTGTCTCGGAACAATGAGACTACAGCTATTAACATAAATAAAGAAAGAGACGCCGGGCCTGCGGACGTCTGCAAGCTACCTCGGTCTCAAATGTGATCAACTCCCACGCAATCTATTTACTGCTGCTGCTGCTCCTGATCGTAACCTGGACCTGTGCAAAAACGCACAGAAGTGTAGCATCAGCACAACCGACCCCATGTGTTGGTAAGTGTCCGGCCTATCCCGGCGAAGTAGTGACAAGCCTAGGACCAGAAACCCACATAAACCTGTGCAATTCAATATATATATGTGTACCACAAAATAACAACAAATAATCAAGTAATAACACAATAAGGAATATCTTAAAGAATTCAACAATTAACCACAGTTAATAATTTCACAAGGAAAAACAAAGTATAATGGAAACACAAGTAACATCAAGTCAAGGAATGGCAAATAGTTGCACGGCATTACCCAAATAAGATATAATGGAAAAACAAGTAATATCAAGTCAAGGAATAGCAAACAATTGCACGGCATCACCCTTCGTGCTTTTACTCTCATCCTCACTTCCATAGTACGGCATGATCCTTCGTACATGGTTCAATAACAGGGCACGGCATGATCCTTCGTGCATAATCAATAAATAAACGTGGCACGGCATTAACCTTCGTGCATAAATAAATAAACATGGCACGGCATCACCCTTCGTGCATTATCACTCTTCCTCACCCAAATAACAATCACGGTTAAGGGTAAAGAAAGAAACAGTAATTTATAATCCGTCCCATCAAGGGCAATCAACAATAATCTTCACAACAAGTCCCAACAAGGGAGAACAATGACGATTCATCTGTAATATATATCTCAAAATAATTATTTTTCCAACGACTCACGGTCATACTAGACGCCAGTGTATGGATGCTCGCCACCACAGCTCATACACCGCACTCGATCACATAACACATAACACATAATCCTATTCCCTCAAGCTAGGATAGAACAAACACTTACCTCGAATGCTTATGAACAATCCAATCCGTGGAAATGTCTTTTCTTTCAATTTGGCTCCAATCCAACCGTATCTATACACAATTGATTTAATATCATCAATTCTACTCCACCAACTAATTATTAATACCAAATAACACTTTTACAACATTCTGCCATGAATAGTAAATTTCAACCCCGGGCCCACATGGTCGGAATTCGGGGTTAGGACCAAAATCCGGTTACCCATCCCCCACGAGTTCATGTATATAATTTGTTTCAAAATCGGACCTCAATTCGAGGTCCAATTCCCCAATTTATGAAAAACCCTATTTTCTAACAAAAACAAGAATTTTACCATGAAAATCATTGATTTCTTATGAAAAACATGTTTAATGATGTTAGGAATTGAAAGAATTAAGTAAAAAGTGACTTACAATCGTTTTGATGAAGAAGAAATCCTTGAAGAGTCACAAATGGGTGTTTTGGTTTTGTGAAAAATGAAGAAATGACTGAAATTCGTGTTTTTCAGGTCTCTGTGTTCGCATTTGCGAACATGGGTTCGCAATTGCGAACCCCGACCAATTTCTGGAGTTTGAAAAATAAGCTAAGGGTGTGAAGTTCGCATTTGCGAACGTTTGTTCGCATTTGCGAACACTGGCAGTCAAAGGGATGTTCGCATTTGCGAACCAATGTTCGCATTTGCGAACACATGCTGTATAAGGAAGTGTTCGCATTTGCGAACAATGGTTCGCATATGCGAACCAAGGCATTTTGGGAAATGTTCGCATTTGCGAACTATTGTTCGCATTTGCGAACATAGGCAGCACTGGGGACCTTCGCAAATGCGAACAATTGTTCGCATTTGCGAACAAGGCTGGCTTCGCATTTGCGATCAAGGTTCGCATTTGCGAGCCTTGCCTTACCCTGTCCCCTTCGCAATTGCGAGAAATTCTTCGCAATTGCGAAGCCAACAGCTGGGTGAAAAAAACCAGCAGTTCAAAATTCAGAATTTCATCCAACGGCCTATCAAATCTTTCCCCGAGCCCCCGGGCTCCAAACCAAACATGTACACAACCTCAAAAACACATTATGGACTTGTTCGTGCGATCATATCGCCAATATCACTTCGTTTTAATCAAATCGAGCCTCAAACTCATGATTTTCATACTTTTGATTTTCAAAACTTCTTAACTTGGAACTCAAGGTCCAAAACATCTCAAACGACATCCAAATGTCACCAAACTTTACGAAATCACATATATAATATTTAAGACTTGTACCGGGCGTCGGAACCAAAATACGAGCCCGATACCAAGGTCTATTAATTTATTTCCTTTAATAATTGCATCAAAAACAATTTCACCTAAAAATTCATAACTTGGGCTCTAGGCCTCAGAATTCGACTCCGGACACATGTCCAAGTCCCATATTTTCCTACGGACCTCTCGGGACCCTCCAATCTCGGGTCCGGATCCGTTTACAAAAACAATGTTGACCGAAGTCAACCATATCAATATTAATATCATTTTTATCCAAATTTCTCATAGAATTCATATTTTCTATCACAAAATCTTTCCGGCTACATGCTCGGATCGTGCACGTAAATCGAGGCAACATAGAATAAGGTTTTCAAGGCCTCGGAAGCTCGAAATGATTAATTAAATAAGTGATGACCCTTTGGGTCGTCAGTATAGGCATGAGATTTGCATTTGGCATATGACTTCAGAAAGTGCAATGTGATTTATGGTTCAGATGGTCTGTGAAATTTTGACTATATGGTATTTTCGGACTTATGTGAGATAGGGTGACGTATGATCGCCCGAATATATGCTTGGTAAGGTCATTCAGCTATTGGGTGGCTTCTAGTACAACTCTGAGTCCGCTCGAGGAAGAGCGTTTGTTTAAGTTGGGGAGAATGTAACGACCTGGCCCGTCGTTACGGGAATTTCTGCCCCGTTACCTTGCATTAACATATCTTATGCTTCTATATCAGTGTTAGAACCTATCGGGTGAGTTAGGAGTGAATTGAATGGAAAATGAAGCAAATGGCATGTTTGAAGGAAGTTTGAATATGGAAAGTCAACCTAGAGTTGACTATCGAGTTAGAGTGCTCGGAATCGGATTCTGATGATTCGACTAGTTTCGGGGGATCATTTATGACTCAGGAGAGCAATCAGAATTGAATTTGGAGGCCCGGTGTAGAAATAGGCTTGAATTGGCTAAGGTTGAATTTTGGCGGAAACCGAACGGTAGGTGAGATTTTGATCCGGGGGTCATAATGGAATTCCGACAATTTTTGTAGCTTCGTTATGTGATTTTGGATACGTCTGCAAATTTTCAGGTCATTCGGACGTCGTTTGATCGGGTTTTGGATTGAATGTTAGTTTTGAAAGCTTTGAAGAAACTTAGGCTTGAATCCGTGTGTAATTGGTGATTTTGATGCTTAGGATGGTGTTTTTATGATTGGAACAAGTTCGCATCGTGTTTTGGAGTATGTTGGTGGTTGTCGTTGTGGTCCCGGGGGCCTCGGGGTGAATCCGGACCATCATCCGGGCATTTTTAACTTGGCAAAATCTGCTGTAAATTGCAGATCACTGCGCATAAGGCTAAGCCTTCGCGTTCGCGAGGGCAAGGCCCGCGTTCACGTAGGTTGGGGCACTTTGGTCATCGCGTTCACGAGGAGGACGGCCACGATAGCGTAGAAGGAATCTGGGAAGCATCGCGTTCGCGTGGATGGAGGCCGCGTTCGTGTAGAAGGACCTCCGGATGGCTGAAGAAATGTGCATCGCGGACGCGTGGGGGCATGTCGCGTTCGCGAAGGGAAAATGGATCAGTGCATCGCGGACGCGTGATAGGTAACGCGAACGCGAAGAGTAAAATGATGCTGGGCATCGCGAACACGTGGGAGCTCACGCGAACGCGAAGAGCAAATTTCTCTGGCAGTGAAATTAAATTGCAGAACAGATGGCTCACGGGTTCATATACCCAAAACACCATTTTTGAGCCCTAGAGAGAAGAAATCACGGGAAAACGCTAGGAAATCATCGGGTATTCATCGGAGGTAAGTTTCTTGACACAAAAACATCATTTTATAGTAGAATTAACATTAATCTTCATGAATTTGGGTAGAAATTGAGAAGGATTGTGGCCTAGATATAGAAAACGGAAATTTGGGTTTTGAAAGGCCAATCGAACTTCGATTTTGGTAAATTTTATATGTACGGACTCGTGGCGAGACGAGGATTCTAGAAATATGAGTTTCGAAATTTTTCGAGATGTGGACCCGGGTCTCAGGTTTTGCAAATTTCGTGATTTTTGATATTTTTTGAGTTCTTTCGATTGGGTTATTTTCCATTAGCCTATTTTGATATATTTGTGCTGATTTGTGCTAGTTTTGACGTGCGTGGATGCCGGTTCGAGGAGCTAAGGCGTCGAGGGCATGAGTTTTCATCGGTTCGAGGTGGGTAATACTTATAAATGATGTCCTGAGGGTTGGTAAACCCCGGACTTGCACATCTTAGTGCTGTGTTGAGGTAACTTGCACGCAGGATAAAGGGCGTGGGGTAGAGCACCATTGGGGATCGTGACTTGGTCCGTCCCGCGTAATAAATAATAATGATGTGATATTGTTGCCCGTAGGGCTTTCTTGATTATTTGTTAGACTGATTGGGCCGAGGGCCATATGTTAGGGCATGACATTTCATGTGAGCATATGCATACACATGCATGGATCGGACCGCACGCCGCAGTGGTATACGGATCGGGCTGCGCGCCGCAGCAGGTGTGATATTAATATTGTGCTTGGGCTGTAGGAGCCCCTCCGGAGTCTGAACCCCCACAGTGAGCACGGGTACCCAAATTGGATCGGGCTACACGCCGTAGCGGTCATATGAATTGCATGGCATACATAGATTGGTTTACGTGTACTACGTGGCATAACATTTCAGCACTCATACATTACTGGCACACATGCATTAGTTGCCTTATTGACCAGATCTCCTGGTGTAAATTGATAAGGAGTGCTGAGCCCGAGGGGCTGATTTGAGTTCGGACTTGCACTGCTTGAGATTGTATCCAGGTATTGGTATATTATTATGAAAGAAAGTAGCTAAAATTGAGATTTCTAAATAATCTACTCACATATGCTTGAAAGGAATAAAAAGATAGTTCCGTATTGTGTAGCATGAGATAGTGCCTATCGTGGTTTTCTTCCCTTCAGCATTATTTACTTTTATTACTGCTGAGTTGGAAGTACTCACACCCGACTCCCTGCACCTTGTGTGCGGATCCAGGTACATCACAGTGGAGCTGATTCTATTGCGGCTCGGGAGTGCTTTTGGACAGTCGAGGTAGCTGCCAGCGTTCGCAGGACCTGATTCTCCAGTTTGTCTGTATTTTTGTTCTAATCATCCCACACTTGTGCACAGTTATATTCACTATTTACACTTTGTATACTATGTAGAGGCTCATGACTCTTGACCCTTCGGTCTATGGGAGTTGGCATGTGTTGGGACTTGGTTCCCTGTTTTTAATATATCTATCACTGTTGAATTATTTCCGTTATGCTTAAATTGGATAAAGTGAGCTTATGGCTCCGTGATTGTTGTTAATTGGTCAGGCTGGCCTAGCAGTGTGCTGGGCGCCATCACGACCGGATTTGGGGTCGTGACACTTTCAAAGTTTTATCTATGTGCGGCGGGAAGTGCATAACATCGGGGCTGTGCCCCACTACCCTGAGCAGTATCTCTAGGACGATCGGCTGCTGGCTGGTCTCTACATCTATCGATCTGACCTCCACCTCTATGACCTCTACCTCCACCTCTATGCCCTCTACCCCCGCCTCTAGCTGGCTGGGCAGGCTGTGGGGGAACTGGGGCCTGAATCATGACACGAGAACCCTGCTGCTGAGATCTATCAGAAGCTCGAGGGCAATACTTTGCAATGTGCCTAAGATCACCGCACGTAAAACAAGCCCTCGACTGCTGAAAATAGCAAAGTGGTGGTGCACTGATAGGCTGCTGATCCGAGTAGCGTGGCTGAGAATTACGATCACCTGAAGCATCATGAGAAACCTGAAGAGCTGACTGATAAGGCCTAGGAGGATGGCCTCTATCATAAAAATCTCTATCTCCAGACGAGGTACCACTGAATCTACCCGAATTATGAGATCTCTTATCTGATCCATGTCTTGCTCCCTATGACAGAGCCATTTCGATCCGGCGGGCTGTATTAGCCGCCTCCTGAAAAGTTATTTCGGTTCGTGCCCCCAAAGCCATCTGTAGTCGAATTGGCTGATTCAAGCCATCAATAAACCTTCTAACCCTTTCTCGATCTGTGGGAAGTATAATAGTAGCATGACGAGCCAGGTCCACGAACCTAGTCTCGTACTGTGTGACAGACATAGAACCCTGATGAAGACGCTCAAATTGTCTGCGCAGAGCCTCCCGCTGAGTTGCTGGAAGGAACTTCTCCAAGAACAATTCTGAAAATTGCCCCCAAGTCAAAGACGATGATCCCGCTGGCCTGGATAGACAATAATCCCTCCACCAAGTCTTGGCAGAACCAGATAATCGAAAAGTAGCAAAGTCCACACCAGTAGTCTCCACAATGCCCATAGTACGGAGAACCTCGTGGCAGCTATATAGGAAATCCTATGGATCCTCTGAAGGAGTGCCACTGAATGTGGTAGTGAACAGCTTGGTAAACCTGTCCAATCTCCATAACGCATCAACGGACATAGCTGCACCATCATTAGATGGAGTCACAATAACAGGCTGAGCTGCCTCAACTGGCTGAATCACAGGAACCTGAGCCTGGGGAATTACTAGCTCCGGAGTATGCGTAGCAGGAGTCTGATTACCTCTTCCAGCCTGAGAAGTGGCTGGTGCTAGTGGTAATAAACCTGCTCTGGTGATATTGTCTATAAAACCTGCTATCCGGACCTGTGCAACCTAGTGCTCTGATACCAACTTGTCACGACCCGGATTTCCCACCATCGGGAGTCATGATGGCGCCTACTAGTGGAAGCTAGGCAAGCCAAATATTACTTACATTTCCATTAGTTACAACTCTGATTAAGACTTTAAAATTTAAAACATATAAATTTCAGCGGAATAATTAAACTTAGCGGAAGACTTAGTCAATCTTATCAAATATGATAAAGAAACCCAACATGATACACTACCCAAGACTGGTGTCACAATACTCACGAACTTCTAAGAATAATACACACAATTGTTTGAAAGAAATATAATCTGTTTATCTCGAATACATGAGATAACAGAATGAAATACATAGATAGAAGAGACAACGGGTCACGCGGACGCCTGCAAGGCTACCTCGTAGTCTTAGTGGTCGGAATATCCACAATCGCTACTGCCGCTCCTGCTGTCCGTAGCATGTATCTGCGCAAAAAGAGCGTAGAGTGTAGTATCAGCACAACCGACCCCATGTGCTGGTAAGTGCCTGGCCTATTCTAGCGAAATAGTGACGAGACTAAGGCTAGTCACCCACATAAACCTGTACAGTTGCAATATATTTATATATATACAAAACATTTATAAGGAAAGACTGCTCTGAAATAACAGTCAATAACTCGTGATACCCAGAATAATCTAGTCAACAGAATAAATCTTACTTTCATGTCTCAATTTTTTTTTCATTTCATATCTCGTGGTAGGCGTACCACCCGCTCCCAACTATAACAGTAATCATATCTTGTGGTAGGCGTACCACCCACTCCCAAATATATCCATAGATTATATCTTGTGGTAGGCGTACCACCCGCTCCCAAATATATCAATAGGTTACCGGCAACTATGGCCAATGCCAAGATTTAAATCACTTCGTGGTCGGCGTGCCACACGATCCCATTTCTTATTATATAAGTGGTCGGCGCGCCACACGATCCCAATTCATAAATATATATATTACCAGCATTTAACCAATAATCTCTACATCAACAATATTTATAATTACCGGTTTTGAACCAATAATTGATAATAATTCAACAATTTATCTCCATTACCGGTCTGACACCAATAACTCTTAATCAATAATTTATACATAGCTAAATTCCTATTCCTTCAAGCTAGGATAGAACAAACACTTACATCGAAAGTTTACCAACGATTCAATCCGTAGCAATGCTTTTTCCTTTCGAATTTGACTCCAATCCAATCGTATCTATACACAATTGATTTAATATCATCAATTCTACTTAACAAACTAGTTCATATTGCTAAATATGATTTTTACAACATTCTGCCCGTAATAGTAAAAATCGACCCCGGGCCCACATAATCGAAACTCAAGTTTCAAACCAAAATAAGTTCACTCAATCTTCCATGAGTTCAAATATACAATTTGTTCTTAAGTTTGACACCAAAATGAGGTCTAGATCGCAAATTCTTTGAAAACCCTACCTATACCCATTTCTCTAATTTTTCTACCAATTTACACATATTTAGGCCTAGGAATTCAAATAATATTGATGGGAAACAAAGAAAACGAGTCAAGAATCACTTACCCAAGAAGTATGAAGAAGGATTGCTCAATAATCGCCAAGAAGTTGTGGAGAAGGGAGAGGTTTGTGAAAATGGGATAAAATCCCGTAAGTGTTCTGTTTTTGAGCTGAAGAATTCACTAGGCGAAATTACCCTACGCGATCGCGTGAATTGGGCTGCGATCGCGTAGAGGAAAGACTGGCCTCTTATGCGATCGCGTGCAAATGGTTGCGATCGCGTGGAGAAAAGACTGGAAGCTACGCGATCGCGTGAGGGATGCTGCGATCGCGTAGAGGAAATTCACCAGGCAGCCTATTTGGCCTATGCGATCGCGTGAACATGACTGCGATCGCGTAGGGGAAAAACTGGAAGCTACGCGATCGTGTGAGGAATGCTGTGATCACGTAGAAGGACTGGCCAATGCTGTGCGATCGCGTGGAAGAGGCCGCGATCGCGTAGTACAAAATCCCTGTGCAGAAACAGCAGAATTTCTACTGTTTTTTCAAATCCAAAAACACCCCGAACCACCTCCGAAACACTCCAGAGCCCTCGGGGCTCCAAACCAAATATGCACACTAACTCAAAAACATCATACGAACTTGCTCGCGCGATCAAATCGCTAAAATAACATCAAAATCAATGAATTGAGCTTTAAAACTAAAGAATTCTTTCAAATTTCATAACTTCCAAAATTTCCAATTTAAGGACGAAACACGTCAAACGACGTCCGTTTTCAACCAAACTTTACAGGAAGCGCTTAACCAATATATATGACCTGTACCGGGCGTCGGAACCATCACGACCCCAAATCTGGTCATGATGGCGCCCAGCACACTACTAGGAAAGCCCGACCAATCAGGAACAATTATAGAGCTATGAGCTCGCCTTATCCCATTTAAGCATAACAATTGTAAAATAACAATGATGGATATATCGAAACAGGGGAACCAAGTCCCAACGCATACCAACTCCCATAGACCGAAGGGTCAAGAGTCATGAGCCTCTACAGAGTATACAAGTTTAAATAGTGAATATAACTGTGCACAAGTGTGGGATGGTCAGAACAAAATATAGACAAACCGGAGAATCAGGTCCTGCAAACGCTGGCAGCTACCTCGACTACCCAAAAGCACTCCTGAGCCGCAATAGAATCAGCTCTGCTGTGATATACCTGGATCTGCACACAAGGTGGAGGGAGTCGGGTGTGAGTACTTCCAACTCAGCAGTAATAAAAGTAAATAATGCTGAAGGGAAGAAAACCACGCAAGGCACTATCTCATGCTACACAATACAGAATTACATTTTTATTTCTTTCCAGCATATGTGAGTAGATTACTAGAAATCTCAATTTTTAACTTCTTTATTTCATGATAATATACCAATACATGGATACAATCTCAAGCAGTGCAATTCCGCACTCAAATCAACCCCTCGGGCTCAGCACTCCTTATCAAATTACACCAGGAGATCTGGTCAATAAGGCAACTAATGCATGTGTGCCCGTAATGTATGAGTGCTAAATGTTATGCCATGTAGTACACGTAAACCAATGTATGTATGCCATGCAATGCATATGACCGCTACGACGCGTAGCCCGATCCAATTTGGGTACCCGTGCTCACTGTGGGGGTTCAGACTCCGGAGGGGCTCCTACAGCCCAAGCACAATATTAATATCACACCTGCTGCGGCGCGCAGCCCGATCCGTATACCACTGTGGCGTGCAGTCCGATCCATGCATGTGTATGCATATGCTCACATAAATTGTCATGCCCTAACATATGGCCCTCGGCCCCAATCAGTCTAACAAATAATCGAGAAAGCCCTACGGGCAACAATATCATATTAGCTCACAACAAAAATGTTATTAAGACCTTGTTCAAGTTTTTCATAACCTTATAAGAATGTTGAATAGCAAAATACCATTTAAAACCTTAAATTTAGAATAAAATACGCACAGTGTTATCAAGACAGTGATATAAAATCCCTGAAGGATTCAAATAATCGGCACGAAGCCCAAACATGATAATTAGTCCAATTCATTTCAACAATTAGGTGTTATTATTTATTACGCGGGACGGACCAAGTCACAATCCCCAATGGTGCTCTACCCCACGCTCGTTATCCGGCGTGCAAGTCACCTCGACACAGCACTAAGATGTGCAAGTTCGGGGTTTACTAACCCTCAGGACATCATTTACAAGTATTACCTACCTCGAACCGGCGAAAACTCATGCCCGCGACGTCTTAACTCCTCGAACTGGCATCCACGCATGTCAAAACTAGCCAAAATCAGTACAAATATCAAAATAGGCTAATGGAACATAACACAATCGAAAGAACTCGAAAAGTATCAAAAATCACGAAATTTGCAAAACCAGAGCCCCGGGCCCACATCTCGAAAAACTTCGAAACTCATATTTCCAGAACCCTCATCTCGCCACGAGTCCATACATATAAAATTTACCAAAATCGGAGTTTGATTCTTTCAAAACCCAAATTTTCGTTTTCAATATCTAGGCCACAATCCTTCACAATTTCTACCCAAATTCATGAAGATTGATGTTAATTCTACCATAAAATGATGTTTTTGAGTCAATAAACTTACCTCCGATGAATACCCGATGATTTCCCAGCGTTTTCCCGTGATTTCTTCTCTCTAGGGCTCAAAATTATGTTTTTGGGGTATAAACCCGCGACTACACTGTCTCTGCAATTAAACTCACCTCCTGAACATTTAACTCTACGCGTTCGCGATGTCCCTCACGCGAACACGATGGCCTACTCGATTACTTCATCGCGAACGCGACGCCCTGTCACACGTCCGCGAAGTTCATTTCCCCCAGCCGCCGGATTTCTTCTACGCGAATGCATAGTTCCTCACGCGAACGCGAGGATTTGCCTGTTTCTCCTTCACGAACGCGGCCCTCTCTCACACGAACGCATTGCATTGGCCTATCTGGCCTTCGCGAACGCAACTGCCTCCACGCGAACGTGAAGGCTTAATTTCTGCTGCACTGACCTGCAATTTTCTGTAGGTTTCCCAAAGTTCAAAATGCCTGGTTGATGGTCCGAATTCCTCCCGAGGCCCCCGGGACCCCAACGAAAACCACCAACATACTCCAAATCACGATACGAACTTGTTCCAATCATAAAAACACCATCCTAAACATCAAAATCACCAATTACACACGGATTCAAGCCTAAGTTTCTTCAAAACTTTCAAAACTAACATTCAATCCAAAACCCGATCAAACGACGTCCGAATGACCTGAAAATTTGCGGACATATCCAAAATTACATAACGAAGCTACAGAAATTGTCGGAAATTCCATTCCGACCCCCGGATCAAAATCTCACCTCCCATCCGGGTGAGATCATATGGTGTATCAACAACCCAATCACTCGAGACGATAATCTCTAATCACAACAACTGGTCACAATAACCAAATACTAGCTAAAAACTTCTTTCATTAGATCGAGTCTTATTCCAACACCTCCATATCCTGCCCACGGAAGCTGAAGCACGCGATATACTTAACTCATCTCTCAGGTTAACCATTCGTGAATCTATTTTGCTTTTTAAAACTGATACCATGATAGGTTTCGGAACCAAACCTCGATTTTTTTACCTTTCTAACAAGCTAAGATCCAATATGCTCGTATTCATTAATGACTCCAACGGTCATTTCGATCATAACATACCACACTGGTGACATGACATCTCAACCACCGGCCTAAGCTGCGACGAGCACAACATAGGCTCCAATAAAAACGTCCGCACACACTCGAATCATGATAGCTCAAATCATGACAACTGTCTCCAGCAAATAAAGCTGCAACGTAATCCCTCTATGCCATCATAATATAGAACTGAGATCACGTCTCGCATTATAGAAATAGAGTACCTGAATCCTCCTCGAGAGGTCATAACATCACGTGGCCTTGCCACGATTCATGATTCTATCCCAACGTTATTACTCATGAAGCACCTCAAGCCACTAAGCTCAAAACGGTTAGCCACGCACAGATCTAGGCCTTGAACCCCAGCAATCAACCTTACCCACGGTGAAACAATGAACGTATGCTATCAAATCCTGAAAGGACACAATCGACGTGCCATTCGCTCAAAACGGACTTTTCCTCAGAAGTGAAGAAGTATTGTATACCCGGTAGCATATAACTAACAATATTTTCACAATATTCTGTTGCGGTGTGCAACCCGCTCCAATGACATACCCGTGGCAGCGTGCCACCCGATCCACGCATAAATCTCGCAAAAAGGAAATGCATATCGAGTCGAATTTTCTCATTACAACAAACGTATATATATAGCCTCAAGCTCGACCACATGAAACGCATCTGGCAACGTTTCTCAATACTGGAACTGAATCAATGGTAGATACCTCTACACTGACATCCGCCACTAAGGTCCAACTGACAAAGCAACGCCTACCAGCCGGCGTACAACTACTCTGCTGGAGCATACTCTGATGCTCTCTGCTACGCAATTTGTGCCATTTTCCGACATAGTCCATATCACATTAGTCTAGACGACCTCACTTATGTCAACCAGTCTGAAATAAGGTATCATAGCCCAAATTCATCATTTCAAGCTAAGAGCGAGCCACTAGGGCTTCCGATTTCCAATAATCACAAAACGGTGCCGATACACGAGATATACAACCACTGCATAGGCGGATTACGAGAACTTCTAGTCTCCAACACATATATAATACATGAATCTCTATAACTGGTTCCACACTCCACCGTACGAATACATAACGCACATCAAGCGCCCATTCGTTCCACGAAAGCTCTTCAAGAATTTCACTATGCCATCAACGACTCAATTATTACAGTCGATCCAACAAGAGAATACCACCATGCCATTAGACATTATCAGTTTACATTATCTGGTCCTTTTTGGACCATATTCCCTGCCAAGTTAATAGAATAGCAGTACCATTTTCTTAAATCATCAGAAAGATCGATTCTTAATTCACCTACATCTGTCCGCGCTGCTCAATAATTTTATTGACTTCCCATATATTATGAACTGATCTCAAAACCTAGAATATACCATTATCAACTTTCCATAACACATCGTGTATACCATATCACACTAAGACAACATGGAAATTAATATCCCTTTCCACCGCCTCAACATCGGCTCACTCAACTAGTCAAGGACTTTCGTGATCCCATATAGAAGAAAACTCATTACACATTCCACGCTTCGCATACCGACAGGAATATACTCATCTTCAAACCATGATAAAACACATCACAAACTATTTCTTCCCATTCGTTGCATAAGTTTAACTGCCAGGACTGAGTCCTTATACCCATATCAAGTTACACAACTGCCAGCACTCAAGAGCTTTGCTGCAATGTCTGCAAGACTCATTACTTCAACCACATACCAGGAATCAATCGTATTCCTTTTTATACCATTCTGGTTTATTAACAAGTTGTTCCATTTACCCAGTATCCTTTCTGATTCATCTCTAATTTCATATTAGTCTTTACTGTAGTACGACAATGCCTCAACCCTTTGTACCACACAAGACTCGTACACAAGACCACACGGTCTAAGACCCATAGGCCACTGAATACTCCCTAAATGTTTCCCAAAAGTACCACATTCTACCACACTTTATTTTGATGAACTTCCCGCGATTTTTAAATTGTTATCATTACTTCCCAATACGGATACCAAGAATCCCATCATTCACATGATATAACACAAGCCTTGATCTTCTCTAACGAAACCGCCATCTTTAGCCACATACACAAATCTTAAGGCACCCGACTGTTACAAGCAAAATCTTGAACACTGCAAAACCATTCTCGGGCATCATTCACCCTTATTCAGCTGTAATTCAACTGTCCTATTGAGTAGAACCACTCGTGTTTTGTTAGAACTCTGACATCGCAGAACATGATTACTTATAGATACAATTAGCTATCTTTCGTTTCTATACACTGAACATTCTCTACCAATAATAGTTCAAAACATCCTAGTATTTCTTTACATCTACGAAGCGCCATAACCTTGTCAGAATTTCCCAACATACTTAGAGAGAATCAACATAGCACACAAGAGTGCAATCAGTTAATCAATAGCAACCTCCCCAACTTAGCTCGGAGCCATTCATCAAAGCACTTTCAACCACTCATATCATTATTACTCAAGTGATGCCGAAATGTTACAATGAGATTAAACTCAAGTCATTTACAAGCCTTGACAGAGACTCGAATCATCAGAGACCTTAGCTCTTCTGCAATTCTTGCAGATATACACGCACCACCAATAAGCCCACTCTCTTTAGGTGACAGAAATCTTTCTAAGTCCCAAATTTTCCAAAACTTTCGGTAGAGTTTCCTTTGTAATTTGGTCTATCCACCTGCCAGAGAATCACCAAACCATTCTAACAATACATCCATAACTCAACAAGACATCGCAATGTATATCAACAACATTAATCTCAACACTATACAAGTTATATTATCAAAATTGATACATGGACATGCGCTGCACCTGCTCGAATCATAACATATGTCAAATACCTTTCACCGCAATACTCATAGCACAACCAATTCATTTTTTCTTGAGTCTAAACTCATACTACCATACATAGTGCACTTTACATTTCCGCTAAGAGGCAATGAACATATTTCTCACGCCCATAACTAGGGCTACATATCAAATCACCACAAGAACTGAATACCTTACAGCTCTCCCATTATCAAACTGCCATTTGCACAATAGAGATCAATACCGATCGTATGAACTTCATAATACCGGATCGCGAAATTAGTACCTTGGTGCTCTAGCCATAGACAAAGATCTGGCCTCAAGTCCTCCCGACTGGCCCAACTTGAATTCACGGAGATTATATCTCGCCCCTCGACCAGGGAATCGCAAGCCATAAGTCAATTATATTACTGAGCGCTCGAAGCATACACAGACATGCGGAAGGAGTTTCAAAAAAAGTATATCTCAAGCTGAATCAAGTACGTACGATAAGAATTCCAAGAAATGTGAAGTGTTTCCTAAAGGTTCGCAGCCTCCCGAGGATAAGTACAGGCGTCCCCGTACCGATCCACAAGACTCTACTAACCGGCTCAAGACTCATGAGGCCTAGTAAACCTAGGCTGTGATACCAACTTGTCACGACCCCAAATCCGATCATGATAGTGCCCATCACACTGCTAGGCCAGCCCGACCAATCAGCAACAATCATAGAGCTATGAGCTCGCCTTATCCCATTTAAGCATAACAATTGTAAAATAACAGTGATGGATATATCGAAACAAGGGAACAAAGTCCCAACGCATACCAACTCCCATAGACCGAAGGGTCAAGAGTCATGAGCCTCTACAGAGTATACAAAGTGTAAATAGCAAATATAACTGTGCACAACAGTGGGATGGTCAGAACAAAATATAGACAAACTGGACAACTGCGGGATGGTCAGAACCAAATATAGACAACTGCGAACCTTGACTGTCCGAGCCGCAATGGAATCAGCTCTGCTGTGATGTACCTGGATCTGCACACAAGGTGCAGGGAGTCGGGTGTGAGTACTTCCAACTCAGCAGTAATAAAAGTAAATAATGCTGAAGGGAAGAAAACCACGCAAGGCACTATCTCATGCTACACAATACAGAACTACCTTTTTATTTCTTTCCAGCATATGTGAGTAGATTTTTAGAAATCTCAATTTTTAACTTCTTTCTTTCATAATAATATACCAATACCTGGATACAATCTCAAGCAGTGCAAGTCCGCACTCAAATCAGCCCCTCGGGCTCAACATTCCTTATCAAATTACACCAGGAGATCTGATCAATAAGGCAACTAATGCATGTGTGCCAGTAATGTATGAGTGCTAAATGTTATGCCACGTAGTACACATAAACCATGTATGTATGCCATGCAATGCATATGACCGCTACGGCGCGTAGCTCGATCGAATTTGGGTACCTGTGCTCACTGTGGGGGTTCAGACTCCGGAGGGGCTCCTACAGACCAAGCACAATATTAATATCACACCTGCTGCGACGCGCATCCCGATCCGTATACCACTGCGGCATGCAGTCCGATCCATGCATGTGTATGCATATGCTCACATAAATTGTCATGCCCTAACATATGGCCCTCGGCCCCAATCAGTCTAACAAATAATCGAGAAAGCCCTACGGGCAACAATATCATATTAGCTCACAACAAAAATGTTATTAAGACCTTGTTCAAGTTTTTCATAACCTTATAAGAATGCTGAATAGCAAAATACCATTTAAAACCTTAAATTTAGAATAAAATATGCACAGTGTTATCAAGACAGTGATACCAATCGCTGAAGGATTCAAATAATCGGCACGAAGCCCAAACATGATAATTAGTCCAATTCATGTCAACAATTAGGCGGGACATCATTTACAATTATTACCCACCTCGAACCGGCGAAAACTCATGCCCGCGACGTCTTAGCTCCTCGAACCGGCATCCACGCACGTCAAAACTAGACAAAATCAGTACAAATATATCAAAATAAGCTAATGGAACATAACCCAATCGAAAGAACTCGAAAAATATCAAAAAACACAAATTTTGCAAAACCCGAGTCCCGGGCCCACATCTCGAAAAACTTCGAAACTCATATGTCCAGAACCCTCGTCTCGTCACGAGTCCATACATATAAAATTTACCAAAATCGGAGTTCGATTGACCTTTCAAAACCCAAATTTTCGTTTTCAATATCTAGGCCACAATCCTTCACAATTACTACCCAAATTCATGAAGATTGATGTTAATTCTACCATAAAATGATATTTTTGAGTCAAGAAACTTACCTCCGATGAATACCCGATGATTTCCCAGTGTTTTCCCGTGATTTCTTCTCTCTAGGGCTCAAAATTATGTTTTTGGGGTATAAACCCGCGACTACACTGTCTCTGCAATTAAGCTCACTGCCTGAACATTTAACTCTACGTGTTCGCGATGTCCCTCATGCGAACGCGATGGCCTTCTCGATTACTTCATCGCGAACGCGACGCCCTGTCATGCGTCCGCGAAGTTCATTTCCCCCAGCCGCCGAATTTCTTCTATGCGAACGCGTAGTTCCTCATGCGAATGCAAGGCTTCGCCTGTTTACGCGACCCTCTCTCACGCGAACGCGTTGCATTGGCCTATCTGGCCTTCGCGAACGCGACTGCCTTCACGCGAACGCGAAGGCTTAATTTCTGCTGCACTGACCTGCAATTTTCTGCAGGTTTCCCAAAGTTCAAAATGCCCGGTTGATGGTCCGAATTCCTCCCGAAGCCTCTGGGCACCCAACGAAAACCACCAACATACTCCAAAACACGATACAAACTTGTTCCATTTATAAAAACACCATCCTAAACATCAAAATCACCAATTACACACGGATTCAAGCCTAAGTTTCTTCAAAACATTCAAAACTAACATTCAATCCAAAACCCGATCAAACGACGTCCGAATGACCTGAAAATTTGCGGACATATCCAAAAACATAACGAAGCTACAGAAATTGTCGAAATTCCATTCCGACCCCCGGATCAAAATCTCACCTCCCATCCGGTTTTTGCCAAAATTTAACCTTCGCCAATTCAAGCCTAAAACTACACCGGACCTCCAAATTCAATTTTGATTGCTCTCCTAAGTCATAAATGATCCCCCGAAACTAGTCGAATCATCAGAATCTGATTTCGAGCACTCTAACTCGATAGTCAACTCTAGGTTGACTTTCCAGATTCAAACTCCCTTCAAACATGCTATTTGCTTCATTTTCAATTTAATTCACTCCTAACTCACCCGATAGGTTCTAACACCGATATATAAAAGCATAAGATATGTAAATGCGAGGTAACAGGGTGGAAATTCCCGTAACGACGGGCCGGGTCGTTACAATACAGTCAAAATAATTCAAGAAAAACTAGAACCATTGTATAGTGAAAACCCCTTACAAGGATGGGAAAAACATAAAACAAAGGTAAAAATAGAGCTAATTGATGAAAATAGTATAATAACACAAAAACCCTTAAAATACAATTTCAAAGACCTAAATGAATTTAAAATACACATTGACGAATTACTAGAACAAGGTTATATACAAGAAAGTAATAGTAAATATACAAGTCCAGCATTTATAGTAAATACACATAGTGAACAAAAAGGAGGAAAAAGTAGAATGGTTATTGATTATAGAAATCTAAATGCAAAAACTAAGACATATAATTACCCAATACCAAACAAAATACTAAAAATAAGACAAGTCCAAGGCTATAACTATTCTAGTAAATTTGATTGTAAATTAGTATTTTACCACTTAAAGTTAGAAGAAGAATCCAAAAAATTAACAGCATTTACTGTACCCCAAGGATTTTATGAATGGAACGTGTTACCTTTCGGATATAAAAATGCACCAGGCAGGTATCAACATTTTATGGATAACAATTTCAAACAACTAGAAAATTGCATAATATACATTGATGATATATTATTATATTCAAAAACACAAGATGAACATATAATATTATTAGAAACATTTATACATATTATAGAAATATCGGGAATAATCTTAAGTAGAAAAAAGGCAGAAATAATGAAAAATCAAATAGAATTTCTAGGAATAGAAATAGATAAAAGTGGAATTAAAATGCAAACTCATATAGTACAAAAAATAATAAATTCAAATGAACAATTAGATACAAAAAAGAAACTACAATCATTTTTAGGATTAGTAAACCAAGTAAGAGAATATATACCAAAATTAGCAGAGACTTTAAAACCATTGCAGAAAAATCTAAAAAAGGATATAGAGTATCACTTTAGTGAAGAGAGATAAAAAATAAGTAAGAAAAGTTAAACAAATATGTAAAAATCTACCAAAACTATACTTCCCAGATGAAAATAAAAAATTTACATATATAGTAGAATCGGATGCAAGTGAAAAAAGCTATGGAGGAGTATTAAAATACAGGTATGATAAAGAAAAAATAGAACATCATTGTAGGTATTATTCAGGAACATTCACAAACCCGGAGATAAAATGGGAAATCAATAGAAAGGAATTATATGCAGTATATAAATGTTTATTGGCATTTGAACCATATATTGTATATAATAAGTTTATTATAAGAACGGATAATACACAAGTAAAATGGTGGCTAACCAGGAAGATACAAGATTCAGTTACAACGAAAGAAATACGGAGACTAGTGCTAAATATACTGAATTTTACATTTACAATTGAAGTAATTAGTACTAACAAAAATGTCATTGCAGATTACATATCAAGACAAAACTACACAGACTGACGAAGAAACAACCGAAAAGCTATACAATATCATCACTGCCCTTTCTTTAAAAATGGACAGTATGGAAATGAAACTAAACAAGATAAAATCTAGTAAGGAGAAACTCAAAGCTACAAGTCAGCAGCATGACTATAATAATGTTGAACTACGTCGATCGGAAGACGGTAAAAATTCCAGAACTAGAAGGAGACGTTGGGAAACTCCTAAAAACCCATAACGTTTGTTTAAATACAGCTGCAGGAACAAGCAAGGGAAACGAAGTTAGTTGTAAACCAAAATACACACAAAACCTAAATAAAATATTCGAAAAACCAATTATTCCAAAATACCAAAAAGATCCATTATTCGTACCCCCACAAACTATTTCATAAGTAGACAGCCTAAGCCAAGACAAGAAAACCTACAACTATATAACCAGAGCATACGTAGAAAATATCTATAAAATACAAACCTTTTTAAACCTCAAACCAAGAGCTACAACAACCGAACCAAATATCGATTATATAACACAAAGATTACAAGGCTATAACAGACTTATCGCACTACCCAATACCAACCCCAAGCTAGTAGCAACCTGCTACAATTATGGATTATTGAACACCGTATATACTATGGATGGAACAGAATTGACAGCTATACCAGATCTATATAAAGCATTTATAAATTATAAGCGAGTTACTAAAGGCAAATTATTTTTTATCAAGTGTTATGCGGCACCAGCAGATATATTATTTGATGAGATAAAGCCAACAATTCAAGTGGTAAAGATAGGATTGACCAGGGAAATGATCATCCCAGAAATTATTGAATAGCAACCCGAGATACCAAAATTAGATATACCGGAATTTTATGCTAATAAACGAACTATAGGAATAGCAACTATTGTACAAGAATTAGCTACAAACTATACCAATGGAAACCCGATATGGAGCTATTATTCAAGGGACCAAGTCATGATATATTCACATTCCAGGAGAAGTAAGACAACTAGACATGGAAGAAGTTAGACAATGGGTCATAACACTATTAAATCCAGAGAAGATGCCCCAAACAAGAGCTATCAAAAAGGAATTTATTTCAGAAAATTTATTAGCTAGATATTGTAAATTAGTAAGCCAAAAGTACTCAGACCATCTATGTACAAAATGTAACGGAGAAGATAATTATATTCTAGATGTAAAATTTGAATAAACTACGGAGACAAGGTAATAAATCTATCATGAAGCTAAGAAGAAAAAGAGAAGAAGAAGACAAAAGGTAAGAAGAAAAAGAGGAGAAGAAGACAAAAGCTAAAGAGGAAAAGAAGGCAAAAGTGACATGTAACAACCAAAAGAAAAGCTACGGATGGAATTCAGCAAAAGCAAAGATTAGGCAAAGAAAAATGAAGAAGAAGACAAAGCAAGATAGTGACATAAAGATAGGAAAGCAACATCCACCAAACCGGACAAAATAAAGTGGAGCACTAAGCAGATAAAGCAACGGACGAGATAAAAAGAAAAAGCTAGATAGGAATATAATGTAAATTATTAAAGCATTGTTAATATTTCTTTTTATTATTTTATGTAAAGGAATGTCACGACCCCAAATCCGGTCGTGATGGCGCCCAACACATTGCTAGGCAAGCCTGACCAATCAATAACAACAACGGAGCTCGGAGCTCGCTTTATCCCATTTAAGCATATCAAAACATGAAGAAACAGTGATATATATATCAAAAACGGGGAACCAAGTCCCAAAATATACCAACTCCCATAGACCGAAGGGCCAAGAGTCATGAGCCTCTACAAAGTAAACAAAGTGTAAATAGTGAATATAACTGTGCACAAGTGTGGGATGGTCAGAACAAAAATATAGACAAACTGGAGAATCAGGTCCTGCGAACGCTGGCAGCTACCTCGACTGTCCAAAAGCACTCCCGAGCTGCCATAGAATCAGCCCTGTTGTGATGTACCTGGATATGCACACAAGGTGCAGAGAGTCGGGTGTGAGTACTTCCAACTCAGCGGTAATAAAAGTAAATAATGCTGAAGGGAAGAAAACCACGCAAGGCACTATCTCATGCTACACAATACAGAACTATCTTTATTCCTTACCAGCATATGTGAGCAGATTATTTAGAAATCTCAATTATTAGCTTCTTTCTTTCATGATAATATACCAATACCTGGATACAATCTCAAGCGGTGCAAGTCCGCGCTCAAATCAGCCCCTCGGGCTCAGCACTCCTTATCAATTTACACCAGGAGATCTGGTCAATAAGGCAACTAATGCATGTGTGCCAGTAATGTATGAGTGCTAAATGTTATGACATGTAGTACACATAAACCAATGTATGTATGCCATGCAAAGCATATGACCGCTACGGCGCGTAGCCCGATCCAATTTGGGTACCCGTGCTGACTGTGGGGGTTCAGACTCCGGAGTGGCTCCTACAGCCCAAGCACAATATTAATATCACACCTGCTGCGGCGCGCAACCCGATCCGTATACCACTGCGGCGTGCAGTCCGATCCATGCATGTGTATGCATATGCTCACATAAATTGTCATGCCCTAACATATGGCCCTCGGCCCCAATCAGCCTAACAAATAGTCAAGAAAGCCCTACGGGCAACAATATCATGTTAGCTCACAGCTAAAAATGTTATTAAGACCTTGTTCAAGTTTTTCATAACCTTATAAAAATGCTGAATAGCAAAATACCATTTAAAAATTTAAATTTAGAATAAAATATGCACAGTGTTATCAAGACAGTGATACCAATCCCTGAAGGATTCAAATAATTGGCACGAAGCCCAAGCATGATAATTAGTCCAATTCATTTCAATAATTAGGTATTATTATTTACGCGGGACGGACCAAGTCACGATCCCCAATAGTGCTCTACCCCACGCCCGTTATCCGGCGTGCAAGTCACCTCAACAAAGCACTAAGATGTGCAAGTCCGGGATTTACTAACCCTCAGGACATCATTTACAAGTATTACCCACCTCGAACCGACGAAAACTCATGCCCGCGATGCCTTAGCTCCTCGAACCGGCATCCGTGCACGTCAAAACTAACACAAATCAGCACCAATATATCAAAATAGGCTAATGGAACATAACCCAATCGAAAGAACTCGAAAAATATCAAAAATCATGAAATTGGCAAAACCCGAGCCCCGGGCCCACATCTCGAAAAATTTCGAAATTCATATTTCCAGAATCCTCGTCTCGCCACGAGTCCATACATATAAAATTTACCAAAATTGGAGTTCGATTGGCCTTTCAAAACCGAAATTTTCGTTTTCAATATCTAGGCCACAATCCTTCACAATTTCTACACAAATTCATGAAGATTGATGTTAATTCTACCATAAAATGATGTTTTTGAGTCAAGAAACTTACCTCCGATGAATACCCGATCAATTCCCAGCGTTTTCCCGTGATTTCTTCTCTCTAGGGCTCAAAAATGGTGTTTTGGGGTGTGAAACCCGCGACTGGTTCTGTTTTGGTTTTAATTTCACTGCCAGACCATTCCTTCTATGCGATCGCAATGGCCCTATGCGATCGCATAGAGTTAAATTTTTTCCTTCCAATTTCCCCCTTCAATGCGATCGCAATGCACCTCCGCGATCGCATAGCACAATTTTCCAGGCCTTATCTTTTCTTCTCCGTGATCGCAGCACTGGTTATGCGATCGCAATGTGCAGTCTGATAAGCCTATGCGATCGCACCCCTTGCTATGTGATCACATAGGACATTTTTCTCACCCCTCCAGGCTCTTCTATGCGATCCCAGTGACTCTATGCGATCGCATAGAGCAATCACTGTCTGTAATTTTTCTGCAGCAACTTCATGATCAAAATTTGCCCGTTAGGCATCCAAAATGATCCCAAGACCCCCGGGACCTCCACCAAAGCCACCAATACATCACATTACCTCATTCAAACTTGCTCGTAACATAAAAACACCATCGTAAACATCAAAATCACCCATTACACACGGATTCAAGCCTAAGTTTCTTCAAATATTCCGAAACTAACATTCGATCAAAACCCCGACAAAACGACGTCCGAATGACCTGAAGTTTTGCGGACATATCCAAAATCACATAACGAAGCTACAGGAATTGTCGGAATTCCATTCCGACCCCCGGATCAAAATCCCACCTACCGTTCGGATTTTGCCAAAATTCAACCTTAGCCAATTCAAGCCTATTTCTACATCGGACCTCCAATTTCAATTCCGAATGCTCTCCTAAGTCATAAATGACCTCCCGGAACTAACCGAATCATCAGAATCCGATTTCAAGCCCTCTAACCAAATAGTCAACTCCGGGTTGACTTTCCTTATTCAAGTTTCTTTCAAAAAGGCTATATGCCTCATTTTCAATCCAAATCACTCCTAACTCACCCGATAGACTCTAACACTGATATAAAAGCATAAAACATGTAATTACAACATAACGGGGTGGTAATTCCCGTGACAACGGGCCAGGTCGTCACATTCTCCCCAACTTAAACAAACGCTCGTCCTCGAGAGGACCCAAAGTTGTACTAGATGCAACCCAATAGCTGAATGACCTTACCAAGCATATATTCGGGCGATCACACGTCACCCTATCTCACATAAGTCCGAAAACACCATATAGTCAAAATTTCACAGACCATCTGAACCATAAATCACATTGCACTTTCCGAAATCATTTGCCAAATGCAAATCCCATGCCTATACTCAGGATACACTCGAATCCACTGCAATAACCCATATTCACTACTCCGGGTGAGACCATATGATGTATCAACAACCCAATCACTCGAGACGATAGTCTCTAATCACAACAATTGGCCACAATAACCAAATACTAGCTGAAAACCTCTTTTATTAGATAGAGTCTTATTCCAACACCTCCATATCCTGCCCACAGCAGCTGAAGCACGCGATATACCGAACCCATCTCTCGGGTCAACCATTCGTGAATCCATTTCACTTTTAAAACTGATACCACAATAAGTTTCGGAGCCAAACCTCGATATTACCTTTTTAACGAGCTGAAATTACATATGCTCGCTCTTATTAATGACTCGAATGATCATTTCAGTTATAACACACCCCACTGGTGATATGATACCTCAACACCGGCCTATGCCACGACGAGCACAACATAGGCTCCAATAAGAAACGTCTGAACATACTTAAATCATGACAACTAACTCAAACAAAAGAGTTGCAATTAAATTCCTCTGTGCCATCATAACATAGAACTGAGATCGCGTCTCGCATTATAGAAATAGAGTACCTGAATCCTCCTCGAGAGGTCATAACATCACGTGGCCTTGACACGATTCTTGATTCTAACCAAACACTATTACTCATGAAGCACCTCAAGTTACCCAGCTCAAACGGTCAGCCACGCACATATTTAGGTCTGGACTCAAGCAATCGACCTCACCCATGGTGAAACAATTAATGTATGCTATCAAATCCTGAAAGGACACAACCGATGTGCCGTTCGCCGAGCGATACTCAAAATGGTCTTTTCCTCAGAAGCGAGGAAGTATTGTATACCCGGTAGCATATAACTAACTATATTTTCACAATATTCTGTTGCGACATGCAACCCGCTCCAGTCACATACCCGTGGCGGCGTGCCATCCGATCCAGATACCATACCTGTGGCGGCATGCCACCCGATCCACGAACACATCTAGCAAAAAGGAATGCACATCGAGTCAAGTTGCTCATTATAATAAACATATATAGCCTCAAGTTCGGCCACAAGAAACGCATCCAACAAAGTTCCTCAAAACCAGAACTAAATCAATGGTAGAAACCTCTGCACTGACGTCTGCCGCGAAGGCACAACTGACAAAGCAATACCTACCAGCCGTCCGCTGGTCCTGGGGTACAACTACCCCGCTGGAGCATACTTTGATGCACTCTACTACGCAATTTGTGCCATTCCATTATAGTCCATATCACATTAGTCCAGACAACCTGACTTATGACAACCAGTCTGCAATCAAGTATCATAATTCAAATTCGTCATATCAAGTTGAGAGAGAGCCACTAGGGCTTCCGATTTCCAATAATCATCAAACGGTGCCGATACACACGATATACAACCACTGCATAGGCGGACTAACGAGAACTTCAAGTCTCCAACACATATATATACATATATATATATACATGAATCATTATGCCTCATCCTGTACTTCACCGTACGAATACATAACGCACATCAAGCGTCCATTCATACCACGAAAGCCATTCAGAAATTTCACTATTCCTTACTCAATCATCACTGTCAATCTAACAAGGGGATACCATCACACCACTAAATATTATCAGTTTATATTACCTGGCCCTTTTTGGACCATATTCCCCGCCAATTCACTAGAATAGTTGTACAATTTTCCTTAATCACCAGAAAGATCGATTCTTAAATCACCTGCAGCTGTTCGCGCTGCTCAATAATTTTAATGACTTCCCATATATCATGAACTGATCTCAAATCCTTGAGTATGCCATTATCAACTTTCCATAACACATCGCATATACCATATCACACTAAGACAACATGGAAATTAATATCCCTTTCCTCCGCCTCAACATCGGCGCACTCAACTAGTCAAGGACTTTCATGATCCCATATAGAGAAAACTCATTACCCATTCCAAGCCTTGCATATCAACAGGAAATATACTCATTTTCAAACCATGGTAAAGCACATCACAAACTCCTTCTTCCCATTCGTTGCATAAGTTTAACTGCCAGGACTAAGTCCTTATACCCATATCAAGTTACACAACTGCCAGCACTCAAGAGCTTTGCTGCACAATATCTGCAAGACTCATTACTTCAACCACATACCAGGAATTAATCGTATTCCTTTTCATACCATTCTGGTTTATTAGCAAGTTGTTCCATTTACCCAATTCCTTTCTGATTCATCTTTAATTTAATATTCTCCTTTACTGAAGGATCACAATACCTCAACTTATGTTACCACACGAGATTCATACACAAGACCACACAGTCTAAGGCCCATAGGCCACTGAATACTCTCTCAATGTTTCCCAGAAGTGCCACATTCTACCACACTTTATTTTGAAGAACTTCCTGCGATTCCTTTATATTTGTTATCATTACTTCCCAATACGGATACGTAGAATCCCATCATTCACATGATATAACACAAGCCTTGATCTTTTCTAACGAAACCGCCATCTTTAGCCACATACACAATCTTAAGGCACCTGACTGTTACAAGCAAAATCTTGAACACCGTAAAACCATTCTCGGACATCATTCACCCTTATTCAGCTGTAATTCAACTGTCATATTGAGTAGAAACATGATTACTTACAGATACAATTATCTATCTTTCTTTTCTATACACCGAACATTCTTTACCAACATAAGTTCACAACATCCTAGTATTTCTTCACATCTACGAAGCACCATAACCCTTATCAAAATTTCCCAACATACCTAGAGACAGAACCAACACAGTACACAACAGTGCAATCAGTTAATCAACAACAACCTCCCCAACTTGGCTCGGAGCCACACATCAAAGCACGTTTAGCCACACATAGCATACTTACTCAAATGATGCCACAATATTCTAGTTAGATTAAACTCAAGTCATTTGCAAGCTTCGGCGAAGATTCGAATTATCAGAAATATTAACTCTTTTACAATTCTTGTATTCATTCACACACAACAGTGCCCACTCTTTAGGTGACAAAAATCTTTTCTAACTCCCAAATTATCCAAAAATTTTGACAGAGTTTCCTTTGTAATTTGGCGTATCCACCTGCGAGAGAATCACCAAAACCATCCTAGCAATACATTCACAACTCGACTAGACATCACAAGCCATATCGACAAAATTAGTCTCAATACTACACAAATCATATTATCATAATTGTTACATGAACATGCGTTGTACCTGCTCGAATCATAACACATATCAATTACCTTTCAATTACACATGAAAATCAACCCACCTACTTCTCCTCAATTTAGAATTTCCGCACAATACCTTCCACCAGGATACACATAGCATAATCACTTTAGCCTTCCTGAGTTTGAACTCGTTCCACTACACATAAGGCACTTTACCTTCCAATTACGAGATATGATAAATATTCACCACGCCCAAAGCTCGGTGCTACACAACAATTTAGATAAGAGTCGAACAATTAACAGCTCATCCATTAGTAAGCCTCCCTAATACTCTACAGATCGGCACAAGGCCCAAAACATGGCTACTAGCCCAAATACATGGATATAAGCCCAGTCTCAGTCATTACACACACTAATCTATCAATCGGGAAGGACCAAGTCCAAATCCCCAGTCAGAATACCACCACGCTCATCACATGACGCGTGTATTCATCTCAGCATGGCACTGTATAGTGCAAATACAGGGTTTCAAACCCCCAATACATTATCTATTGCCACCACTCACAAAATCAGCATCTCGATGCTCAAGTCATAGACAAGGTCCACCCTCAAGTCTTCCAGACTGGCCCAACATGAACTCACAGAGATTATATCTCGCCCCTCGTTCGGGGAAATCACAAGCCATAAGGCAGTTATATTACTGAGCGCTCGATGCGTACACAGACGTGCGGAAGGAATTTCAAAGATTATATCACAAGCTTAATCAAGTACGCACGATAAGAATTCCAAGAAGTGTGAAGTGTTTCCTAAAGGTTCGCAGCCTCCCAAGGAAAAGTACAGGCGTCCCCGTACCGATCCACAAGACTCTACTAACCGGCTCAAGACTCATGAGGCCTAGTAAACCTAGGCTCTAATACCAACTTGTCACAACCCCAAATCCGGTCGTGATGGCGTCCAACACATTGCTAGGCAAGCCTAACCAATCAATAACAACAACGGAGCTGGGAGCTCGCTTTATCCCATTTAAGCATATCAAAACATGAAGCAATAGTGATATATATATCAAAAACGGGGAACCAAGTCCCAAAATATACCAACTCCCATAGACCGAAGGGTCAAGAGTCATGAGCCTCTACAAAGTATATAAAGTGTAAATAGTGAATATAACTATGCACAAGTGTGGGATGGTCAGAACAAAAATATAGACAAACTGGAGAATCAGGTCCTGCGAACGCTGGCAGCTACCTCGACTGTCCAAAAGCACTCCCGAGCCGCCATAGAATCAGCCCTACTGTGATGTACCTGGATCTGCACACAAGGTGCAGGGAGTCGAGTGTGAGTACTTCCAACTCAGCGGTAATAAAAGTAAATAATGCTGAAGGGAAGAAAACCCCGCAAGGCACTATCTCATGCTACACAATACAGAACTATCTTTATTCCTTACCAGCATATATGAGTAGATTATTTAGAAATCTCAATTTTTAGCTTCTTTCTTTCATGATAATATACCAATACCTGGATACAATCTCATGCGGTGCAAGTCCGCGCTCAAATCAGCCCCTCGGCTCATCACTCCTTATCAATTTACACCAGGAGATCTGGGCAATAAGGCAACTAATGCATGTGTGCCAGTAATGTATGAGTGTTAAATGTTATGCCACGTAGTACACGTAAACCAATGTATGTATGCCATGCAATGCATATGACCGCTACGGCGTGTAGCCCGATCCAATTTGGGTACCCGTGCTCACTGTGGGGTTCAGACTCCGGAGGGGCTCCTACGACCCAAGCACAATATTAATATCACACCTGCTGCAGCGCGCAGCCCGATCCGTATACCACTGCGGCGTGCAGTCCGATCCATGCATGTGTATGCATATGCTCACATAAATTGTCATGCCCTAACATATGGCTCTCGGCCCCAACCAGTCTAACAAATAGTCAAGAAAGCCCTACGGGCAACAATATCGTATTAGCTCACAGCTAAAAATATTATTAAAACCTTGTTCAAGTTTTTCATAACCTTATAAATAAAATGCTGAATAGCAAAATACCATTTAAAAACTTAAATTTAGAATAAAATATGCACAGTGTTATCAAGATAGTGATACCAATCCCTGAAGGATTCAAATAATCGGCACGAAGCCCAAGCATGATAATTAGTCCAATTCATTTCAATAATTATGTGTTAATATTTATTACGCGGGACGGACCAAGTCACGATCCCCAATGGTGCTCTACCCCACGCCCGTTATTTGGCGTGCAAGTCACCTCAACACAGCACTAAGATGTGCAAGTCAGGGGTTTACTAACCCTCAGGACATCATTTACAAGTATTACCCACCTCGAACCGACGAAAACTCATGCCCGCGATGACTTAGCTCTTCGAACCGGCATCCATGCACGTCAAAACTAGCACAAATCAGCACCAATATATCAAAATAGGCTAATGGAACATAACCCAATCGAAAGAACTCGAAAAATATCAAAAATCACGAAATTGGCAAAACCCGAGCCCCGGGCCCACATCTCGAAAAATTTCGAAATTCATATTTCCAGAATCCTCATCTCGCCACGAGTCCATACATATAAAATTTACCAAAATTGGAGTTCGATTGGCCTTTCAAAACCCAAATTTTCGTTTTCAATATCTAGGCCACAATCCTTCACAATTTCTACCCAAATTCATGAAGATTGATTTTAATTCTACCATAAAATGATGTTTTTGAGTCAAGAAACGTACCTTCGATGAATACCCGATGGTTTTCCAGCGTTTTCCCGTGATTTCTTCTCTCTAGGGCTCAAAATGGTGTTTTGGGGTGTGAAACCCGCGACTGGTTCAGTTATGGTTTTAATTTCACTGCCAGACCATTCCTTCTATGCGATCGCAATGGCCCTATGCGATCGCATAGTGTTAAATTTTTTCCTTCCAATTTCCCCCTTCTATGCGATCGCAATGCACCTCCGCGATCGCATAGCACAATCTTCCATGCCTTATCTTTTCTTCTCCGCGATCGCAGCACTGGTTATGCGATCGCAACGTGCAGTCTGATAAGCCTATGCGATCGCACCCCTTGTTATGCGATCGCATAGCACATTTTTCTCACCCCTCCAGGCTCTTCTATGTGATCGCAATGATGCTATGCGATCGCATAGAGCAATCACTGTCTGCAATTTTTCTGCAGCAACTTCATGATCAAAATTTGCCCGTTAGGCATCCAAAATGATCCCGAGACCCCCGGGACCTCCACCAAAGCCACCAATACATCACATTACGTCATTCAAACTTGCTCGTAACATAAAAACACCATCGTAAACATCACAATCACCCATTACACACGGATTCAAGCCTAAGTTTCTTCAAATCTTCCGAAACTAACATTCGATCAAAAACCCAACCAAACGACGTCCGAATGACCTGAAATTTTGCGGACATATCCAAAATCACATAACGAAGCTACAGCAATTATCGGAATTCCATTCCGACCCCCAGATCAAAATCCCACCTACCGTTCAGATTTCGCCAAAATTCAACCTTAGTCAATTCAAGCCTATTTCTACACCGGACCTCCAAATTCAATTCTGATTGCTCTCCTAAGTCATAAATGACCTCCCGGAACTACCGAATCATCAGAATCTGATTCCGAGCACTCTAACCAAATAGTCAACTCCGAGTTGACTTTCCTTATTCAAGTTTCTTTCAAAAAGGCTATAGCCTCATTTTCAATCCAATTCACTCCTAACTCACCTGATAGACTCTAACACTGATATAAAAGCATAAAACATGTAATTACAACATAACGGGGTGGTAATTCCCGTGACAACGGGCCGGGTCATCACAAGGAAACAGTAGAAAAAACGCGTCAAGAAATAGTTAATGCGTTATAGGACTAATATAAATAGATTAGCAGATAAGAGAAGAAGGATAAGACTTCTCTACGGAAAGCAAAAGCCTTCTTTACATCTTTGTAAAAATTCTCTCAAATACTTATAATAGAAAAGATATTAAGTTTTTCAAAGCTATGGAACAACAATCCGAATCTATGCTAGAAATAACAAATCTACAAGAACAGGTATATCAATTTATGATTATGCATAGCTAAACTCTTATATTCCTGATAATCATGTTATAATACTATAACTTTCATCATGTTATAATAATATTATAAAGAATAATTTGAGCAAGTTTTCCATGGAAGTATGCTAAAATTAAACCCAGGCTAAGTCAATCCTAATGGGAAACCGGTGAGGCGAGGATATGCCGTTTAGGGGAGTACCGCAGTTGAGGACATTGCTAGGGTAAATGATTAGAGCAAAGGGCCATGGTAGTGACCAGAAAAATTGTTCTTTATATCTTATTATTATATGATGAATATGATAGTAAAGTAAGAAGATTAGAAGGAATATCATAAGAATAATAGCGATACATGAAATAATGATAACATACCTACTGGACGAGATGGCAGATAATTATAAGATGTTAATCTTTTATGTACTTAGAAAGATAACCGAACCTGAAATAAGAAAAAATATATGGAATCACATTCAAAAATATGAAAATATAGTTTTAACAGAAATAATAAACCAAGAATGGAGTGAAGAACTAGAAGAACTATATAATAGTGAAGAACTAGAAAGAGTATATAATTATGACTATACTAATACATGGGATTCAGGACCAGAAACAGACTAAGATATGATAAATTACGAATATTTAAATTATTTAACAGAAACTATGCTTGAAATAGCTAAAACCGAACAAAATATGAAAAATGATTTAGATAATTATATGCAAACTAAAAGAATCACACACATAGAGTCATTAAATAAAAATATAGAAAAATTATTGTTATTAAAAACTTTAGCTAAAGAAAATTATAATTTAGCATTTAACCAGCAATGAATCAAAAATCTAATCAATTACCAACACAGTTAGTAACTAATCAATCTAAACGACCTATAACAGAGCTAATCGGAGCTATACCCGACCCAACCCCCCAATTTGGTTCAAAGATTTAAATGAATTTAAAATACACATTGACGAATTACTAGAACAAGGTTATGTACAAGAAAGCAATAGTAAACATACAAGTCCAGCATTTATAGTAAATAAGCATAGTGAACAAAAAAGAGGAAAAAGTAGAATGGTTATTGATTATAGAAATCTAAATGCAAAAACTAAGACATATAATTACCCAATACCAAACAAGATACTAAAAATAAGGCAGATACAAGGATTCAACTACTTTAGTAAATTTGATTGCAAATCAGGATTTTACCATTTAAAATTAGAAGAAGAATCTAAGAAACTTACAACATTTACCGTACCCCAAGGATTTTATGAATGGAACGTATTACCTTTCGGATATAAAAATGCACTAGGTAGGTATCAACATTTTATGGATAACTATTTCAAACAACTAGAAAATTGCATAATATACATTGATGATATACTATTATATTAAAAAACACAGGATGAACATATAAAATTATTAGAAATATTTATACATATTATAGAAATATCGGGAATAAGCCTAAGTAGAAAAAAGGCAGAAATAATGAATAATCAAATAGAATTTCTAGGAATAGAAATAGATAAAAGAGGAATTAAAATGCAAACTCATATAGTACAAAAGATAATAAATTTAAATGAACAATTAGATACAAAAAAGAAACTACAATCATTTTTAGGATTAGTAAACCGAGTAAGAGAATATATACCAAAATTAGCAGAGACTTTAAAACCATTGCAGAAAAATCTAAAAAAGGATATAGAGTATCACTTTAGTGAAGAAGATAAAAAGCAAGTAAGTTTGTGGGTGTTGGTCGGGGTATAGCTCCGATTAGCTATGTTAGTCCGATTAGCTAGATTAGTTACTAACTGTGTTGGTAACTGATTAAATTTTTTATTCATTGCTGGTTAAATGCTAAATTATAATTTTCTTTAGCTAAGGATTTTAATAACAGTAATTTTTCTATATTATTATTTAAGGATTCTATATGTGTGATATTTCTAGTTTGCATATAATTATCTAGATCAATTTTCATATTTTGTTCGGTTTTAGCTATTTCAAGCATAGTTTCTGTCCAATAATTTAAATATTCGTAATTTATCATATCTTAGTCTGTTTCGGCCCCTGAAAGCTCTAATTCCCACATATCTATTTTATAGTCATAATTATATACTTCTTCTAGTTCTTCACTCCATTCTTGGTTTATTATTTGTTCTAAAGTTTCTTTTTCATAGTCAAGGGAATTATTCCATATGATTTTTCTTATACTGTCACGACCCAAATCCGGTCGTGATGGCGCCCAACAATTAAGCTAGGCCAGCCAGACCAACAATTACTTATCACAACGAATATCAGTCCCAAATGGACATCCCAAGAAGAATATATGAGTCAAAGAACTCCAATAATAATAATAATAAACAAAATAATGAAAAGTGCGGAAACAACTGACATTCCCAAAGATCTGGAGTCACAAGTCTAGAGCCTCTAACAAAAACCCAACAGAAATAGAGAATACTGTATAGAAATACTCAAGTCTGAATATAAAATAGCAACTGAAAAGAGGAGGAGAAGCTAGGTTCTGCGAACGTCGGCACCTAGCTCAGCAACTCGGTATGACTCTGCAAACGCTGGAAATGCCTGTCTACTGCTCCTGAGTACCTGAGTCTGCACACAAAAGGTGCAGGGAGTAGGGGTAAGTACTAAGTACTCAGTGAGTAATAAATATATAAAAGCAGCTGAAAGTAGGAAATCCACAGAATGCCACAATATGTAACTAAACTACAGTCCGAAACCCCTACGAACTAGCATCAACAATACAATACAGCTACCACAGAATAATTCAACAAATAAAGATGCAATGCAATGCACATAACCGCTACGGCGTGTAGCCCGATCCATTTAACGTCGACGGCGCTCACTAGGGGTGTGTACAGACTCCGGAGGGGCTCCTACAGCGCAAGCGCAAATACCGCTGCGGCGTGCAGCCCGATCCTCATATTATAATAACCGCTGCGGCGTGCAGCCCGATCTATCCTCAGTCCACAATAATCAGATAAGTCACAAAACAACTCAAATTTCTTATTTCCAGATTCCAGTTCATAATTTATGAAAATACTTTAACTTTTATTTAATTTTTGCAACACCGGTGACTTAACATTTCAACACTGTGATTTCAAATTCCAGGACTGAGATCAGTGATTAAACAAGTATAGCTATCACATATATACTATACCTTAGGGATACTACAGGTCGGCACAAGGCCCAAATCAAGGCTTACATCCCACAAATATGTCAAACATAGTGTATTTCCATCACTAATAGCATATTATTCATATCCGGGATGGACCAAGCCTCAATCCCTAGTCACAATCAATCCCGCACCTGCCACGGGGTGCGAGCCACGCCCTACTAGCGTCACAATATGCTAAGCCAGGGTTTCGAACCCTCAGGCTACCATATACACAAACTACTCACCTTTAACCGGCAGTGGACTCGTCCGCGATACCTTTTCCCTTCAAATTTGCTGCCTCGTGCGTCGAATTGTACTCGTGTTATCAAACTCGTCACATCGAGCAATCCGTATGGCTTCTTCAATCACCTAAACTGTATCAATCTATGTATCAATTCCATGAACCATCAACATACCAATTCACAATAACCGACCTTTATGCTTTCTTGTTTAATTCTTAATTTGCCAAATCAGATTTTCCTACCCTACTCGAGAATACTTGTATACATTAATCATGCTCTTTAAGTCATATATGATTTTCTTAGCCTAAGGCAAAGTTACTGTAGAAGCCATGTGATTCCAGATTACCTTTAAATTTTCTAGAGCTTGTTTAAGCTAATAACTAACTATGCCCTTATGGAGGTAGCTTTCTGTAAATAAAAAAATTCTTCATTCAAATTGATTCATAATCTATCAATTTCAACATTTTATATAATTTACTCATTAAATTTTATACTAAGTTAAATACTTGTGTGTTTGGCCCTCTTTGTGGTATAAAATTAGACTAATATGTAGTTAGTGAACAAAAGAAGAAAACTTGAGAAATTTGTCAAGAAGGCTCAAATAAGGAGTTTAGATGATACCCGAAGAATCAAAAATTATTCGGATTTGCAGATGTTGCTGACTGTTGATGCCATTCTTCGCTTTACAATTTTGCAGTGTCAAACTTTTCCACGTTTTTCTTTTCCTCTGCTAAAAAGGGATACTACACTGCTTTTGATTCTCTCAAACTCATTGAACGTCCTCAATATTCTAATTGTAATGTTTGATCCTCATCTGACAAGACCCTAATCCCTTTTGGTGTGTTGAAATACGCCACCTTTTGGTGGGCTTTGACCCAAAAAAGTTTTCAATAATTTATTATTTGTGTATTTATTTTATTTTCTTCTTCTTTTTCAATTAAATTCTAGCTAAAGGATAATTATACCCTTATTTTAAATATGAGGTATTACATAACTCCCGTAACAACGGGTCGGGTCGTTACATCCTCCCCAACTTAAATAAGTGCTCGTCCTCGAGCGTATCGAGAGTTGTCATAGAAGCCAAACAGTAGCTCAATGTTCTTACCAATCACATTCCCGGGGTGATCCCTCATCACCCTATCTTGCATAGACCTAATAACACAATACAACCAATTTTTTACAGTCCATTTAATCCATAACCAAACCATAGAACCACGCCGCACTTTCTGAAAATCATACACCCGATCAGAAATTCACATCTGAACTTAGAGTAAGTCCGAACTAGCTGTAATACCCATACTTGCACCCTCAGGTGAAAACATATGATATACCGCCTAAACCAAATACTTGGAATCATAACTTCTATTCACAACAGTTGTCCCCAACAACCAATTACTGGCAGAGAACCTCTTATTAGCTAAGCCTTATTTCCACACTTCCCTATATTGCTAACGATGAATGAAACACGCTATAAATCGTAATCATCTCTCAAATCAACCACTCATGAAACCACTTCCCTTAACTGATATCACAACAGATATACGGGTCAAACCTCGATATATCTTCCTCACAAGCGGAGATCAAATTTGTTCGTATTCAATAATGAACCCAGCGATCACCTCGAATCTAACACCACTCTGGTGATATGCTACCTCGATACAAGTCTAAACCAACTCTTGCATAATACAGCACCAGTAAGAAACAATCTGAACACACTCAAATCAGGACAATGACTCAATCAAAAGAGTTGTACCTCAAGCTCATTAATACCATTACAATACAAGGTTGAGACCCCGTCTTACATCATAGAAATAGAATGCCTGAATCAACCTCGAAAGCTCATAATTCCCATAGCCTCGTTATAATGCATGATCTTATCCCACCACCGTTACACCTGAAACACCTCAAGTCGCTATGCTCAAAATCAACAACCACGCACATTTGTTGTCTGAAACCAATGCAATTCTTTACACCCACGATGAAATAGAGGACACACAAAACACAACCCGATAGACCATAACCATTGCTCCATACACTGAGTGGCACTCAATTACTCTTCCCGCTCGACTTTCTCTATGAATTCCCAATGGAACCGCACCACGTGTGCCCATAACTAACAAATCACGATGTCTTAAAACATCGAAAAACAACTCAGGGTTAACCAAGCTAACTCAAGCTAAATGTGTAGCCATATCGGCCTGCCAACGAATTCAGTGCCAAGAAGCTTGAAAATGTTTCTTCCACTTCTCTAACTCCTGCTGAAGGCACCAAATAATACTGAAATCCACAATATCACCCGGCTACATGCCCGACCATACGAAACGCATCCAAAAACTCCTTCAGTAATGGAACGGGATCAATGATAGCAACCTCTGCACTGATATCTATCACAAGTGCCCAATTAAGAAAGTACTCTTTCCCAGTTGTCCGCTAGTTCTTTGAAACATAATTCACTATGCTAAAACATATTCTAATGCACTTCACCACTTAACCCGTGGCATTTCTGGCATAGCTCCTAATGAAATAGTTCAAAATCACCGAACACTACGATAACCAGTCCGAATTCCAACGTCACATCCACAATATAACTTACCAGCTAATAAAGATTCACCGCGATAACGTAGCCAGTACATCAGAACTCCATATGACACACACATCATCATACCTGATCACAGTTTCCACTGTGCGAATACATGCACCCATTTGATACCTAATGACAGATACTCAATATTTATCTGTGCTACCATGCAAACCCGAATTCCACTAGTGGACCCAACAAGAGCATGCCACAATACTACTAAAATTTAATCAGTTTAATCATATTACCTTTTTCTGAAACACATACTCGCGCCAACTCGCTATGATTAGAAACACCATTTCCTTGGACATATAAGGACCATTCACCCTAATCATATGTAGATCTATTATCTAATCGCTTAGAAGGAATCACTACATATTTCATGCTCTGCATGACATACACATGCCTTGTGCAAATTCTTGCAATGCTGACATGACAGATGAGATCCGTATACATTCTTAGCCACCGTCGAGAGAACAATTCATTAGTTTTATACTCTTGGCAAGGACTATCACTTTATTCTGAACCAAACAATGGTCTTAGCTCTTTACCTTACTTGATATACTCATATTGCACTAATCTTGAATTCAATGATCTCGTTTCACTCAGTACGAACTGCTCGGGCGATAAGCCACTCCAGACATAAGTAAATGTCTCATATGATGCCCCAATGTGCCAATGGGTTACCGATTCGAATGTGGTACTAAAGAAAACGGGCTTTGAAAGGAAATTATCAAATCATACGCACTAACACAGACTTTCCTTGGAAAACAGGAAGCAAGACATACCACTATGGCATATAGAGAACTATACTCGATACCACACTATTGCGGCATGCAACCCGCTCCAAATAGCATACCCATGGCGGCGTGCCACCCGATCCACACATAACTATCACATAAGAACATGCTCATCGAGCCAAATTTGCTCATTGCAACATACTATCGAGTATCGGTCGTACGCATGCTAAGTGCATGATATCGTCCATGAGGGATATTTAACGTTATAAACTACAAAACCCAAGCACAACTGAGGTGCGATGTACAATTGGAATTTCAAAAGCTAAGATGCCCATATAACATCATTCCTACGCAGATTCTTAACATATAGCAATTTCTCGAGCCTTCTCATGACTCACCCAGCGCAATGCATCACTATGCGAAATATCTGACAACGAAACATCAATCTAACTACTCCTCTATGAGGACCGAGTTACAAAAATGCATACATCTGGCCTGGTATAGGGCCATTATTCACATTAAATATATCCACCGACTTCAAGCCGATCCTCATCACACTGAACTGGCCTAATAACCTTTCAAAGGTCCATGATAACTTCCATTTTCTTCATAGAACATAAGAACAACCATCATAATCGGAGTAATCCTCCCCAGTTCACAACCCAATATGCCACGTGCCCTCCAGCCATGAATTCTTCAATTTAACGACACTAACATAACCTTCATACTTGGTTTACATCTTTAACTAGTCAAGTGACTGCCTGCCACACTTATATAATCTTCTAGTGGAACACACTCCCACAACCTACCACAACAATATCTAGGGCGCACCTTCAAACCACTGGTCGCACTAACGCTGAAGAGCGATCAAGAATCATTAACCAGGACACAACACCGCACTGAGGTGATGCTGAAGACGATATTAATTTATCTTAACCATCAAAACTTCCTTCCTGCGCGTTCGATCTCTTGACATCTTGTCAAAAATTTTCCTTCACTCGTGCCATTCTCGGCTCAATTTCTGCAACCAAAACCGGTTCGCCAGTATACTTTAAGACAGCACCAACATAGCACATAATCGTGTAATTAGCTACTCAACACAGTCTCCCCAACTTAGCTCGAAGCCATATATCACAAATCACTATACTCATAATGTCACGACCCCAAATCTGGTCGTGATGGTGCCCAGCACATTGCTAAGCCAGCTTGACCAATCAATAACAATAGCGGAGCTAGAAGCTCTCTTTAGCCTATTTAAGCATATTAATTCACGAAGCAACAGCGATACATATAACGAAAACGGGGAACCAAGTCCCATAATACACCAACTCCCATAGACCAAAGGGTCAAGTGTCATGAGCCTCTACTGAACATAAGAGTATAATGGTTTACAAGATACCAATTACATAAAGAAACATCAATACAGAGTCAAAAGACAGTAGGAAGGAATATCGGGTCCTGTGGACTCTGCAGCTACCTCGTATATCCCACGGATGTCGCCTCGCACAGCTACTGGATCACTGCTGAGAGGTACCTGGATCTGCACACAAGGTGCAGGGAGTAAAATGAGTACTGCCAGACTCAGTGGTAATAAACAGGGGTAAGACAGCGCAGATAAGAAATCCTCAATAAAGCACTATGTAAAGCTATCATCAAATACCCTATCACAGTATCAATATCAACTGTACATGTACCAACATGTACCAGCAAAACAGTATAACAGCTATCAGATGTAGCTAAATGCAATGCAATGCATGATATGACCGCTACGGCACGTAGCCCGATCCAATTTGGGTACCCGTGCTCACTGTGGGGGTTCAGACTCCGGAGGGGCTCCTACAGCCCAAGCACAATATTACTGCGGCGTGCAGTCCGATCCAACATATATAACGCTGCGGCGCGCAGCCCGATCCATTACCAGTCAGTTAATATGCAAATACAGCCTCGCAGACTCAACAGTAGTTTTGAAAACATCTTTTATCATTTTTCAGTTGAAAACAGTAATATCAAGTTCCAGAGATTGGAAATAGCATGATAATAGAAATAGCTACGGACTTGTAGTAACTAACATGTCAATATGATAAGACAATGATAACGATCCTCGCGGGATCCAATAACTGGCTCACGGCCCACAAGTATACTCAACCGCCAAAGAAGGGGGGTTCCTCGGCTCAAGAGTGGCCAATATCACAATATATAGTATGCAACCATCCGAGAAGGAGGTTCAACGGCTCAAGAATAGCCAATGTCATAACACAATGCTAACAAGTCGGACTAAGCCATAGTCCCCAATCACAATCGACCCCGCACTCACAAGAGAGTACGTGTCTTGCCGCTATACAACGTCACAAAGTGGTATACCGGGGTTTCGAACCCGCTGGTCATCACCCACATCTATTACTCACCTCAATACAGTGCGACGACTACTCCGCAATGCCCTTGCCACGAGAATCAAGCTCCGCACGAGTAGAATCTGATCAAATACAGTAGAAATACAACAAATTAGGCCAATGGGACAACACCCAATCAATACAACTCAATTTACATCAAAATTCCCAAAGTTGTCAAAACCCGACTTTCGGTACACTTCTCAAAAAATTACAAAAGTTACATATTCGGAATCCTCATCTCGATACGAGTCTAGGAATATAAAATTTTCCAAAATCGGACTCCATTTGCCCACTCAAATCAGTGTTTTTCTTCAATTTACGCCTAGGGCTCAAACCCACCTTAAATCTTCCATTTACAGAAATTTAACCAAGGATTTCATGTTAAAATGATGTATTAAGCCACAAAACTTACCTCCAACGAAACCCCGATGATTTCCCAACAATCTCCCGTCAATTTCTTCTCTTGGAACTCAAAAATGGAGGTTTTGGGTATTAAACCCGCGACTAACCAGTTCTGGTTTTAACTTCACTGCCAGCCTATTTTCTTCATTGCGTTCGCGACGCCTCTCACGCTAACGCGATGCCTTATTCTTTTTCTTCATCGTGAACGCGACATACATTCACGCGTCCGCGAAGGTCAACTTCCCAGCCTCCGGACGTTTACTCTACGCGAACACGTAGGCTCTCACGCGAACGGGTAGCTTCGCCAAATCCTTCTTCGCGATCGCGGCCTAACCCCACGCGAACGCGATGCATTCCAACTCCCTCATACGCGAACGCGTTACCATACATCGCGAACGCGATTGTCACCTGGCCCCAGCCTACGCGAACGCGGCATAGCCCTCGCGAACGCGAAGGCTAAAATTTCGCCCAGTGATCTGCAATTTACAGCAGATCATTTCTTGCTTCCAAATGCCGGAAGATGGTCCGGATTCACCCCGAGGCCCCCGGGACCCCAACGAAAACTACCAACATACCCCAAAACACGATACGAACTTGTTCCAATCATAAAAATACCATCCTAAACATCAAAATCACCAATTACACACGGATTAAAGCCTAAGTTTCTTCAAAACTTCCGAATTACACATTCCATCAAAAACCCGACCAAACGACGTCCGAATGACCTGAAATTTTGCAGGCACATCCAAAATCACATAACGAAGCTACAGAAATTGTCGGAATTTCCATTCCGACCCCCAGATCAAAATCTCACCTACCGTTCGGATTTCGCCAAAATTCAACCTTAGCCAATTCAAGCCTATTTCTACACCGGGCCTCCAAATTCAATTTTGATTGCTCTCTTAAGTCATAAATGATCCCCCGAAACTAGTCGAATCATCAGAATCTGATTCCGAGCACTCTAACTCGATAGTCAACTCTAGGTTGAATTTCCATATTCAAACTTCTTTCAAACATGCTATTTGCTTCATTTTCAATTCAATTCACTCCTAACTCACCCGATAGGCTCTAACACTGATATAAAAGCATAAAACATATAATTGCAACATGACGGGGTGGTAAATTCTCGTAACGACGGGCCGGGTCGTTACATTCTCCCCAACTTAAACAAACGCTCGTCCTCGAGCGTACCAGAGTGGTACTAGAAGCAACTCAATAGCTGAATGACCTTACCAAGCATATATTCGGGCGATCACACGTCACCCTATCTCTCATAAGCTTGAAACACCATATAGCTGAAATCTCACAGACCATCTGAACCATAAACCACATTGCACTTTCCGAAATCATATACCAATTGCTAATCTCATGCCTGTACTTAGGATACACTAGAATCCACTGCAATAAGCCATACTCACCACTCCGGGTGAGATCATATGATGTATCAAACAACCCAATCACTCAAGACGATAGTCTCTAATCACAACAATTTCCCACGGTAACCAAATACCAACTGAAAAACCTTTTTCATTAGCTAAAGTCTTATTCCAACACTTTCATATCATGCCCACGGCAACCGAACACGCGATATATCGAACCCATCTCTCAGGTCAACCATTCATGAATCCATTTCCCTTTTAACTGATACCACAACAGATTTCGGAGCTAAACCTCGATATTACCTTTCTAACCAGCTGGGATCACACATGCTCGCTCTCCATAATGACTCAAATGATCATTTCGATTATAACACACGCACTGGTGATATGTCACCTTAAAACCGGCCTAAGCCACAACGAGCACAACATAGGCTCCAATAGAAACGTCTGCACACACTCGAATCATGACGGCTCAAATCGTGACAACTGTCTCCAGCAAATAGAGCTGCAATTCAGTTCCTCCCATTATAAAAATAGAGTACCTGAATCCTCCTCGAGAGGTCATAACATCACGTAGCCTTGCCGCGATTCGTGATTCTATCCCAACATTACTACTCATGAAGCACCTCAAGCCACTAAGCTCAAAACGGTTAGCCACGCACAGATCTAGGTCTTGAACCCAAGCAATCAACCTCACCCACGGTGAAACAATTAACGTATGCTATCAAATCCTAAAAGGACACAACCGACGTGCCATTCGCCAAGCGATTCTCAAAACGGACCTTTCCTCAGAAGTGAAGAAGTATTGTATACCAGGTAGCTTATAGCTAACTATATTTTCACAATATTCCGTTGCGGCATGCAACCCGCTCCAATGACATACCCATGGCGGCGTGCCACCCGACCCAGATACCATACCTGTGGCGGCGTGCCACCCAATCCAAATAACCCGTGGCGGCGTGCCACCCGATCCACGCATAAATCTCGCAAAAAGGAAATGCATATCGAGTCGAATTTTCTCATTACAACAAACATATATATATATAGCCTCAAGCTCGGCCACATGAAACGCATCTGACAACGTTTCTCAATACTGGAACTGAATCAATGCTAGATACCTCTACACTAACATCCGCCACTAAGGTCCAACTGACAAAGAAATGCCTACCAGCCGTCCGCTGGTCCTGAGGTACAACTACCCCGCTGGAGCATACTCTGATGCACTTTGCTACGCAATTTGTGCCATACCATCATAGTCCATATCACATCAGTGTAGACAACCTGGCCCATGACAACCAGTCAGCAATCAAGTATCATAATTCGAATTCGTCTTATCAAGTTAAGAGAGAGCCTCTAGGGCTTCCGATCACCAATAATCACAAAACGGTGTCGATACACATGATATACAACCACTGCATAGGCAGACTAACGAGAGCTTCAAGTTTCCAACACATATATA